>OU611790.1:600000-1030560 GCA_914767645.1 Hydraecia micacea | reverse complement strand
AAAACAATCTGCGAGGATGTTTGCAAGACTAGTTTTCGTCATGGAGAATTGTTACCTAACTCAGTTCGATGTATCATTTGCGGACCATCCAATTGTGGAAAAACCAATTTATTGATTGGTCTTCTCATACACGAAAATGGATTAAGATTTGAAAATGTTTATGTTTATTCGAAAACTCTTTACCAACCCAAATACATTTTTTTAGAAAAAGTTTTACAACGAGTGCCAGGTATTTCACTCCAGAAATATCATGGAAATGAGGAAGTGCTAAGAGTTCAAGACGCTAAACCTAACTCTGTGATAATATTTGATGATGTTGCTTGCGAAAATCAAGATAGCATGCGTGATTATTTCGCAATGGGAAGACACAAGTTCATTGATTGTTTTTATCTAAATCAAACTTATAGTAAAATCCCTAAGCAGTTAGTAAGAGACAACGCGAACTTAATCATACTTTTTAAACAAGATGACATTAATTTGCGTCATATTTATGAAGAACATGTCAACACTGATATGACATGGACTGAATTTCGTGAAATGTGTTCCAAAATATGGAATGAGCCCTTCAATTATGTAGTAATTAATAAAGATTGTTCAAAAAATAAAGGATGTTACAGAAACAAATTTGACACCTTTGTAGTCTTTGATTAAGAATATGGTTATTTAAGTTCGTTACCTTCGTGATATTATTATTCTTCAGACAACGCTTAATCAATCACTATCGGTTCGTTTTTCTGCAATGGAAAAATCACTAAAAAGACAAATAGTAGTTGCTGTCGACGCTGTTAAGAAAAAAGTACGAAAAATGAGAGATGTTGAGATTAACAATCAGCAAACACTGGAATCAGTTTTCAAGCCTGTAACAGAACCACTCAACCAGATTGCTAATGTCAGTAAACAGACTTCTTTCCTGTGTCCTACAAAAAATGAAGAACTTCCGTTTATTAATAAAACTTTGCAGAATGAGCAAGCCAATGATAACAAAGACAATACAGACAAATATGAATCTGATGTCGAAAGTGACTCTTCATATAAATCATTCGTTGAAAACAACCCAGGTCGTGACACGTCATCCTGGTCAGTATCCTCAGAAGCACTGTCAGATATTCCATTCGGTGTCAGAGTAGAGAACGGGAAATTGATGTTAGGCTCTGCTCGTATAACGATCAGCGATGAGTATATCACTGTAGCTGGACGCAAATACCGAAATACGTCTGGTTTGAAGCAGTTGTTACTGAAGAAGAACGTAGATTTAAGCATGGTTACAGAGAGTGACATGCAGCATTATAAGTCAATGCTACTTGATACAAACGCACATCGACGAGACTATGAGCCGGATAAACCAATAAAAAGTAATAAAGGTCAAAAGTATATGCAAGTTATTAAGCCTATTTTTAAACTACAAAGTACAATTCAGACCCCTCAATCGAAGGGAAACGGGCTACCCTTGACAAAAATGTGGAAGAAAAATGTCGATTTTGTATATTGGGACGATCCAAATGAATTGGTGGATAGGTTAAAATTATTAATTGCATCTCGAGATGCTGGTAACACAGGATTAGATAATGAAATTGTATCTATCATTGAAGAATTACGTGAAAGTAAAATTATAAATAAATAAATATTTTAAAATGTGTTTATTTTATTATCAGCCTCCCATTACAATACACCTTAAACATGAACGTAGACAAATTCGGACACTACATTCATAAAAGAATGCGTTTATCAGAGTTATTTGAATTTAATGAGAATGCATTGTTAAAATCAGAAAACGGAGATTTTGATTTAAAAACATCAAGACTGAGAGGAATTAGATCTCCAGTAGAAGCAGACGATGCTGTGAACAAGGATTATGTAGATCGATTGAATGCTAATATGTTAAATGAATTTAATAATCTGGCTGTGAACAAGGATTATGTAGATCGATTGAATGCTAATATGTTAAAAGAATTTAATAACATGATTGGTTCATTGCGTTCTCAAATCATAAAAGACGCAAAGGGTACAATTCAGGCTACTTTAAAAGCAAGGATACCTGAAGTTTCAACTCATTTACAAGATAAGTTTTATACTAAAGCAGAGGTAGATAAATTACTTCAAAAAACTCAGTAATGGCAAAACAGCAAATTGTTAATGAAATACACAAAGCAGCACGAAGAAATTTCCTTAGACGTCCTGTCATTCTAAAGGGAATTGATGACTTGTGGCAAGCTGATCTGATGGACATGCAAAACCTAAAGAAATATAATAAAGGTTACAATTACATTTTAGTGGTGATTGACTGCTTCTCAAAGTATGCTTGGACAGAACCATTAAAAACAAAAAATAAACTTGATGTTACTCGTGCATTTCAACAAATATTGATTAACAGCAAACGTAAACCTGTTAATTTACAAACGGACATGGGAACAGAGTTTTATAACAACTCATTTCAGATGCTTATGAAGTCATACAATATTAACCATTACTCATCATTTTCTACCAAAAAAGCTTCGATTGTAGAGCGGCTGATTAAAACTATTAAAAATAAATTATATAAATACTTTAGTCTGAATGGAAACTATAAATGGTTAGGTTTACCGTTACAAGTTACATTAAATATATATAACAACACAAAACATCGAACAATTAAATTTAAACCAATCGAAGTGAATAAATCTAGTGAGGCAGTTATAGAAGAAAATATAAAAAAATCATTTAAACATGCACCTATTCGTAGAAAACCTAAGTTCAAAGTGGGTGATTTTGTTCGGATTAGTAAATACAAACACCAGTTTGAGAAAGGTTATACACCTAATTGGTCAACTGAAATATTTGCCATAAAAAAGATTAATTTTACTATACCTGTAACGTATCATTTAGAAGATCAGCGAAAGCAAGCTATTTTGGGAACCTTTTACGAGCAAGAACTTCAAAAATCAAAATATCCTGGTGTTTATTTGATAGAAAGAGTTTTAAAAAGAAAAGGATCAAAAATTTTCGTGAAATGGTTGGGTCTAAACAACGAAGAAAACAGTTGGATTAACAAAACTGCAATCGTAGGTTAAAATAATATTAATATAAACATTATTTTTGCACTATTTCCATCATTACAATTCGGACAATGCAAGGTGGTGAACTGGTTAATACATTAATTAATAATCTACCGTTCGAACTTCATTTGCCTGGTTATAATTATTGCGGACCAGGAACAAAACTCGAGAAACGATTACAACGAGGTGATCGCGGTGTGAATAAGCTAGACGAAGCTTGTATGCATCACGACATTGCCTACGCAAACCATACAGACTTACCCAATCGCCACAAAGCCGATTTACAACTACTAAATATGGCTAAACAAAGATTGAAGTCGAAAGATGCTGGAAAAGGTGAAAAACTGAGTTCATGGATAGTGAGCAAAGTTATGAAAGCCAAACTGAAATCTGGTTCCGGCGTTAAAACGTTTAAAAGTTTCGTGTCAAAAATAAGATCAACGATCAAGAAACTGAACCCAAAGGATAGCAAAACATTAATCAACGTTGCTTACGCAGCGGCAAAGAAAATATTTCCAAAAATCTCAAAAATTCGAGCACCGCGAGTGATACCGTTACCAAAGACAGGAGGAATTCTACCTTTAATCCCAATTTTTGCTGGTTTATCGGCTTTAGGTACTTTAGCTGGTGGTGCGGCGGGTATTGCTAAAACTGTTAATGATTACAAAGCTAGTCAGCAAAATTTGCAAGAAACAGTACGACACAATAAGGCTATGGAGTCTTTAAAGTTAGGCAAGGGTTTATACATTAAGTCACATAAAAATGGTAAAGGTTTATTTATAAAATCTTCAAAAAACTAAGAAATAAGCTACCTAATCGTCCTCTAACTAATATAGATATCCAAAAGGATGCACGTAACATCCCCTACTTTCGAGGGGTCTACATGAAGGATCAATTACCAAGGATTCCAAAACGGATTGAATGTGGTGTCGTTAACTTGGATAGTTATAAGAACGTTGGAACACATTGGGTAGCTTATGTTAAAGTTAACAATTATTGTGAATATTTTGATAGCTTTGGGGATTTGAAACCTCCATTGGAACTAATGCGATATTTTAAGAAATGTAATGTTTTTTATAACTATACTAGATATCAGAAATTTAACACAGAAAACTGTGGACACTTATGTTTAGAATATCTAAGGACTTTTTGGAATAAAAACGTATAAAAATTATGATTTTCTTTTATTTCAACCATTTGCAAGATGTCACTCACATTGTCAATAACTGGAAACTCGTCAACTTTATCTACGTACTATCCTAACACCTTGCAACTAAATGAACAGTATGAGTGTGCCTTATTGCATTTCTCTACATTTAATTCTATTCCAAACATTGACAAAACGAATAATAAGTTCTATTATGGCTCTAACGAAGTTATTGAAATACCAGAAGGCACCTACGAATTGCAAGATATTAATGATTACCTAAAATCTAAAATTAAAGATGCATCAATCAAACTGCAGTGCAATAACAATACATTAAAAACTACTGTATTCTGTACAAAAAACATAAATTTTAGTAAAGAAGATACTATCAGAAATTTATTAGGTTTTAATAAGCAGATCTTGGAACCAAATAAATGGCATGTGTCTCAGTTTCCAGTCAACATTTTACCTACGACAGTGATCAGGATCGAATGTGATATCGTAAGCGGCTCGTACACAAATGGAAAACCGAGTCACATAATTCACGAATTCGCACTTAATGTACCTCCTGGCTATAGGATTATAGAAATTCCGAAAAACGCAATATACTTTCCAATTAACCAAAACAACATAAGCTGCATACATATCCGGTTGATAGATATAAATAACCGCTTAATAAATCTACGTGGTGAAGAAGTGCAGCTGTATTTGCATTTTAGAAGAAAAACATGATTGACTACAATAAATATGTGCATCAACAAATTCAAAATATCAGTCCCGCTCAAGCATCCAACCAAATAAGAGCTCGCCGTAAGAAGAAAATAAAATTAACCAAAGACAACAAGGCATTTCTCAAAGTGATCGGTTTGTTAAAATGAATATCTTAGACGTTTTATCCGCTCCGACTTATGATACTACGGTTGAAGGAATAGAATTTCATTCTTACAAGCCCTACGTAACTAGTTTCAATAGAAACGATGAAATTCGCATACCTATTAACCAACAGGACCTGTACATCCTTCCATCAGCGAGTACCTTGTATTTGGAAGGATCCGTTATCGTTAGCAAAAAGGACCTGAAAGATAAAGCCACTAGTGTTCAATTCACGAATAATGCTCTACTCTACTTGTTTCAAGACATAAGGTACGAGCTAAATGGAGTGGAAATTGATAGAATAAAAAATGCTGGCGTAACTACCACCATGAAATCGTTAATATCAATGAATGAGAATGAATCAAAGACATCGAATTCATGGGGCTGGAATATCGATGGTACAAAAAACATTAACGGAGGTAATTTTTCTGCTTCTATACCACTCCGTAACATCATCGGTTTCGCAGAGGATTTCAAGAAAGTCGTGATAAATAGCAGGCACGAACTGATATTGCTACGAAGTAACACTAACCTGAATGCTGTAAAACTTAACACCGGTGAAATTGTAGAAGACGTTCAGATAAATAAAATCATTTGGCGCGTACCGCACGTTAAAGTGTCTGACAAAGAGAAAATAAATTTGCTGAAACTATTAGAAAAAGATCGACCACTTCAGCTGATATTCAGAAATTGGGATCTGTACGAATATCCAGCTTTACCTAAAACTACAAAACATACTTGGTCAATCAAAACATCCTCGCAAATAGAGAAACCGAGATACATTATTATGGGACTACAGACAAATAGAAAAAACAATGGCAGTTCTGATATGTCTCAGTTCGATCACTGTCATGTTCGTGATGTTAGAGTGTACCTCAACTCTACTTACTTCCCGTATGAAAACCTAAACGTGAGTTTCGCAAATAACAGAATCGCTTTATTATACGAGCAATACGTCAGATTTCAACAGTCTTATTACGGGCGTCGACCGGAGCCCTTATTAAGTGAAAAACAATTTAAAGATTTGGCACCACTATTTGTCATCGATTGCTCTAGACAAGCTGATAATGTAAAGACAGGCCCTGTTGTAGACGTAAGAGTGGAAATTGAGAGTGATTCGGAAATACCAGATCAAACTTCTGCGTATTGTCTTATATTGAACGACTGTATTATTGAATATAAACCTTTAAGTAATACTGTGAGGAAAATATCATGAATCCGAATACTGTCATAGTGGATGTTCAAGGGTTTAAAGACCTGTACAATAATTTTATAATAAAAGAGTTAGCTTTTGCTACCCGTGATTATACCCAAACATTTTTAATAAAACCACCATACTTGTTTAAACACTTAACAAGTGATGAAAAGAGGCAAGTTAAATGGCTGGAAAGAAACAGAGGTATTTATTGGAACGAAGGGTATATCGACTATAGAGAATTTCGTCGTATAATCGTTCCCTATCTAGAAAATAAGGAAATCGTTGTTAATGGTTTGGAGAAAGTAAAATGGATAAAGGAACTTTGTGAGAACTGTAAAGTATCAGACCTTGGTACCGAAAAATGTCCTAACTTCTTTATTTTACATAAAATATACTGTGAAGAAAGAACTAATTTAAATTGTAATAAACATTTAAAGCATTGTGCTCTTAAAAATGTGTTATGTATAAGAAAGTATTTAGAGTTATAAATGTGTACCTACTTATAAGGTTATTGGTTTCATAAATAAAAAATAATTTGTATAGTAAAACTGCTTTTATTTTGTTAAACACCCAACACATCTTCAAATAAAACAACGTAATAGGTACTAAGAATTTACCTAAACAACTGCTTACGCAAACAGCTAAGTACTAAAAATCGCTATCTATTAAAGATTTAGATATTTTTTTAACTAAAGATTCAGTTTCCTCCATAACATTGTCGATAGCGTCTTTAACAATGTATTGAGCACTTATAATAACGTTCTCACTGTCACTGTCACTGTCACTGGTTTGCGGATTGTTATTGCACAGATCTACGACTGATATTTTAATTAATTTGATCCCTCGTCGCTGTAATCGGCTCATCACAAAAGATTTAGTTGGATTTTGCTTCTTCGACTTTTCCCTGCATCGTTGTTTGGATTTCTTTTCTTTCGTCACTTGTTTGCTGTGCTCGGGTTCGTTGTGAAGCGTTTCGGAGAATACTTCATAAGGATTTTGAGCGTACTGGCTAAACATAATCTCTGATTCTGTAATCTGGAACAAAAATAGACACTCATTAAGTTTAAACTTAAACGTAGATGTTGATATCGTGATGCATAAACGAATTGTCTGCGGGTTAAAATATTCATAGCAGATTCACTAATAACTGTGACCAAAATTGCTGCGAATTCAATCGCTAGTTACTTAACAATATAAAAATAAATTAAGAAACTCACCGATGACATGCCCGCAAAAAGTACGACGCTGTGTGCTTAGTACAAGTACTCAAGATGAGTATTATTTCGTAAATGGCAAAAAAAGTAATAAAACCATCGCAACAATTCACAATTTATAAATGAAACGTTTGTTTTTTATTATAATGTTAACTAAGCATTTGTGAGGGCAATGCACTGTTGTGTGTTTGTATGATCAGCGTTATGCAATTGACGCAAACATGGCTCTTCGAAATTTGTATAATCAGTCTTATTGTATTACGTACAAAATACATTTTACTTCTGACAAATGAAGGATTCAAGATTCAACATGCACATGTTGAAAATTGAATCTTGGTCGGGTTTCATTTTATTTAACCAACTACAAAAAGGAGGATGATGTTTTAAAACATAAATTAAACAATTAGTCATAATCATTCACATTTTATTTACATTTTTACATTAACTTAGGTTTATAAAACTATGAATTATATTTATCATACATTAAAAAGTTACCTAGGTATATTTTTAAGAACTATATTAAGATTATATTACACAGGTTTTATAAATTGCAATTGAACGATATTACTAATTAGCTTAATCTTATAATTCATTTTCGCTCTTTAAAATAAGTGAGTGACCCCAGGCTCGCGTTGATATTCGATCTACAGATATTGACCGTTTATCATCATTTCGAGATAAGGCAATTTTGTTGACACTCTTAGTAAATATTTCGTGCTTTATGGATTTAAACATAATATTTTTTCTACGAATAATTCCACCATCTAATAAAATATTTTCATAATCTGATATATTTAAGTCTCTTACTACACTTGATTTTACTCCTTTTGCTTTTTTAATGATTTTATCGACTGTTTTTATTGAGTAAAGTTTTGATCTCAAACCAACAAAATCTGAGATATATTTTCCTCCCATTTCGTCTTTGAACAAACCTGGAACTTTTTTGTTCATAATTGGTATGTTAAAATCATTTTTATCATCATAGTTACTGGTGTCAAAATATTGCAAAAAATTATACTTCAAGTCACGATAAAAATCAAACGTGGATATTTTATAGACAAACGAATCGGTATCTGTATAACACAGCTGCACTCGGTCTTCATAAAAAGGTTTTATAATATTGTAATGAAAGTCATACATATGTGTCTTAGAAAGTTCTAATACAGTGAATCCAATATAAATAGGTTTATCTAAAATAATTTGGTCAGGTTTCATTTGTATTGCAACTAAGTTTTCAGTTAGAATAGAAGCGCTATGGAAATAGGGGTTGGCTACAAGTCTCTCGGAGGATATAAATTTTTTAGTTCGGTTAGATTGATCGCACCATTGATTAACTAAATGAACGGTTACTCTATTTTCAGTATTTTCTAATGTCTTACCAAAAACACTGTTGTTTAACAACTTAAAAAAGTCTTGTTCGAATGAACTTTTTGCCTTTTGTCTTAATCGAGTGTTTAATTCTATGTACTGTTTTAAATAGGGACTTTGTCTAAAAGTAATAGCTTTATGAACTTTACGTAATATTAAACCATGTTCTAAACACTTTTTTAAATGAACGTAATGTATTACGTAGTTGTACTTATTATGCAAATTTGCAACTAGTTTCTTCGTTTTACCTCCTGGAGGTATACATTTCTCAGGACAAAATGGTAAATCATTGTGGTGTTTGTGTAAATGTTCAGGATAAAAAAGATCGACTTCTAATATAAAGCCCCACTCAGAGTTATCCTCGACATTTTCAACACGAAAATTTGTTATTTCATTTTCATCAAGAAATCTAAAACTAGAATATGGTAAATACTGACACATGCTAAAGCCGTATAGGTTATTACAGTCTAGATACACTATGAAACTCTGAGGCTGTGATGCATTATGTTCTGGCATGTATTTGTGATTTGCTTTTGCATACCGATGGGAACACATGCATAAACCCCCTCGTATACCGCTTTGAATCATTCTGACGATAGCTAAATCCGAAATCAGTTCTAACTGAACACCTGTTTTTAGCAACATTGCATCGAACGATAAACTGGGTGCAGTTATGTAAAAGGCAGGATCGAGTTTGTAATATTGTTTACATGTTTTCCGAAACTTTTGAAATATGTCTGTCAACAAAAGCACGTCTGTTTTTAAGTATAGATCTGTATATTCGCCTAGGTCATTAATATTGAATTCAGCCCAAACGTTCTGAGCATGACTATAATCTTCATCGCTAATACCTTCGTTAGTCAAAGAATTATGGAAATAATATTTAGATGGTAATGACTTTTGTTCGTAACATTTCCAATCTTTCATATAGTCATACGGGTACACACCTTTACGAGTCAGCAAACTAAATTGTGTTTCATCAGTAAAAAATGATTTAAGGTTAACAAAGTCGTCTACTTGCAATGTTTTAGCAAGTTTGTCTAAACTAGTTCCTAAAAAGTTGAAGGAATCTAAAAACCTTATTTGTATAAACTCGTTATCAGCAATAGGAATAAACTTTGTAAACGCTATATATTTTTCCTTAGTCTTGGGTATTATTTTAATTTGTCCTGGAATTTCGCCTAACTTTTTAATAAATAAATGACAATCGTATCCGGTTAAGTTGTGAAAAAATATTGGGATGAATTTTGGTACTTTGTGTTGTAGGTTGCAGTGTCGATGTGCTGCACCTCGGTACCGGCCTGTAATATGACAGTGATCCCTTACTCTATCAGTCAACAGTAAATTTTCACAAAGGTAGCACTTAACAGCGCGTTTGAAATCAAGAGCATCTATTTCTGTGAATATCATAGGCTCGCTTTTAGTTAGAATTTTGTGTATTTCTTTAACATCTTCAGTCAGTAAATGTATAAATTTTGAAACACAATCTTTTCCGCGATAACTTCTATAGCCGCCAACCCTATCGTTAAATGATGACACTACATTATAGGCGAACGCGGCCGCCACGTGACGATGTGAGTATGACGTGTTAGTGGTGTTGAATTCATCGCCGGAAATCGGTTCGAGTATCGTTTCGAAATCGGCATATATGACGAAAGGAATGTTTTGTTTTCTATCATAATTTTTGAATTTTAAAAATGTTCCTTTTTCTGGTAATACTGTGGCAATCCCTCCACACAGATGAGATTCAATTCGGCTGCGCGTTGGAAAAAACAATAAGCACGTTTCACAAAAGTAAAGTTTACCATGATGTTTGGTTATCTGATTTCTGACTAGACGAGGCAAATCATTGATAAGACAATAATGAGTATTAGTATTATTCTCTAAGAATAATAGATGGATGCTCTTAGATTTATGATTCGATGTTGAATACAAAGGTCCAATGATAGTCTTATCATTTTTTAAACCATACACGTAAATATTCAAAAACGGATTATTCTTCTCAAAGACAGCTATGTCCGAAAATGTTATCGGAAATGTCAAACCATCAACATTCAAAACATCCTGAAAGTAGGGATAAGATGAAACTCTGTCGGGATGTTGGTTGGTGGGGTACAGAGCCGCCACTACGCACCATAAAAAGCAATACTCATCATTGTTACGAATATTCAAACAAGCTTTTTTATTTTTTATACATTTTGGTAAGGTTATAAATTTAGATCCGCCGAGAGGTTGATATTTGTTAATATTTATTTCTACATGGGAATTGCTCGAAAATGTCCAACCACTATCTCTCTCCTGAAACTCTTCAATTTTCTTTAACAGTAAATTAACCGTTGCTTTATACATTGAATCAAAATCGTAATTAAAATTAATAATAATGTTTTTTGTGGCGAAAGATTTCATTTCCTTTTGATCATTTTTAAACATAAGAAAAAAAGAAAAAAGTTCGAAATTTATTTTCACAGCTGTATGTTTCAATAATGATCGGTTTATTAGAGTTTTAACTTGTTCACTAATATTAATGAGAAACATTTCAGGAAAATTATTTATTTGTTTACCAGTTGCAATGATCTTGTAACTAACGATTCGTTTTTTAAATGCAGAATTAATAATTGCGACATTGTCAAAAACAGTGGTCGCACTATTGTTTTTATGAACATTACTACGTAAATGACCAGACCATCGGCGATTATCTACAAATAAGTTGCAAACCGAACAGTGGGGCATTATTTTACTAATTGAAATTAATTATCTCCCAATACAGACGCTAAACTCGCAATGAAACGATCTTACCCACGTATATCGACTAATGAACAATCGAAGTAAGTGTAGTGTGTCAGAATTATCAAATTGTTTAATCTGGACCAGGTCTGCATACGTCTTCAAGTTTGATGATGAGGTACTTATTCATCAACCAGTGCATCTGATTAGGTATCAATGAGTTTCTGAAAAAAAAAGAAAGATCGTTTAGTACCTATTTTCAGTGAAAATCGACAACATTTTAAACGAAAATACGAAACATATTCAATAATTACCTTCTTGCAAATTACTTAATGTTGTACATAAATGTTCCAATTTTATGTAGTTCAAATGTGAGGGTGTATTCAGATCACCATACTAAACGTCAGGTACCTTCGGGTATTATAAGACTGTAGTTATTTCGACATTCGCTGTGAATCCATATATTTTTTAAATGATTAAAGGATGTACACTCCGTCACGCGTCGTAGCTTTGAGATAATGACAAATTAATTTTTAGTTTTTTGACTTTTAAACGTTACTAACTAACAAAGTATTCGTTACGCTACCTAGTCATACGATCAATTCCCGAAAAAATCAATAAAATATTTGGTTGAAATAATTGTTATTGCGTAAAACATTACACGTGTAACCTTGTTTCTTTTTTTTCGTCAGCTAAGTTGCATTCGCAACAGTAAGCTATTTCAGTCAAGGTTGCTACGCATACATATTAAGGTATGGATAAGTATCAGAAACTAGGTACACTATCACAAAATAAATAAAATGTAGTATATAGGTTGAATTAAAAATTAAGTTCATTTAAAATTTGTCACTGTTACAAGTTAACTTATTTCCTGTACCTACTTCACTCGAGCATAAAAGTACCTATCACAACAAGTAAAACTTGGATGTATAACATGATAAATACTAATCTTATTATTGTCTCTAGATTGCTAAATAATTAAATTACTTGCAAGAATATTCCCTATTAGCGTTGTTGATAACTTATCTACTGGTTAAAGTTTTGTCAACCCTAAGTCGTTTCGCAGTGTCGTCAAATCGATGCTACCTGAAACATCCTTAGTCTTCACTTTTTGATCAAGTATAATGCGTCTAAGGAAAAAAGTTGTTTTACACAACATTATATGAACGGTTGCAGTCATTTTTAACATAGTGAATTATCGTACGTTTTCCGATTTATAAGCTACATGTTTTCGAAGTACTCGGTACAAACTAACTGAAGTCTACAAGTGTGGAAGTAATCTTCAAGAAATGTTCTGCGATCCTGCTGCGTTATCCTATAAATATCAGTGTTGATAACTAACCGCTGCCTGCTGCCGTCAGTCACTACGCCTGCTAGCCTGCCATATCGACTGTACATAATTGGAAAATGTAAGTATAAAACATTCCACTCGGTACATAGTTCAGAGATCTGACCCGATGTACTAATTGTAATCATTATGTTTGACTATTATTTTGTTGTATCTTTATTTCAGGTCTGAGTCTGAGTGCGAGTACTTTCAACAAGCTCCGATCACCGATCAGAAAACCAAACCCGGCCGCAAACCGTCTGCAGACAACAATAGGAAACGCAAGTCGCACCCATCATCAACGAATTTAATTCGTACGAGGTAAACAAACTATTCAATAATTTAGTTCGCTATACCAGTTAAAAATCATCAGTCATTTTTATTCGTACGTCTCTCATGTTCTGCAAGTACCTATACCTATTTTGACTGAGTGTGTATTTTTTTCCTGTGTGTATCTAAACGGTAAATGTACCCTGTGTGTGTATGATGAACTAATAGAAGCTTTCGTTGTTGTTTCAGTAAAAAAACCAATACTGATAATGATGTATTCGATATCAGTAACAACTACGGGTCTGACACCGTGCCAAAAGAAGATTCATCGAGTACATGTCTATCATCATTCTTCGTTAACCGAGTCGCCAACGGCTGCGAGCGGCGCGCAGCGAGCATCGACGGAGAGTACTACATCGACTGCAAGGTGTACAAGGCTGACGACGCACGCCACACCGACTCGCTGGAGCTGTGGAAGAAGGCGCTTGTGCGACTCAAGTTCCAGACCGACGCGGATTCGTCTCAGTGGCGAAAACTACAAGAGTTCGTGCGCTCGGTAGATACTTTATTCCTAGAAAAACCAATGTTTTACGAAAAATAAACCTAATATAATATGTACCTTGTTTATTATGCAGATCCACTTCAAAGCAGTGAGTTAAGTCGTTTCTAATATTGAAACGCATGTCAAAAACACCAAGTCGTTTCGATCCACGAAGCGCATGTCAAAAACACCAAGTCGTTTCGATCCACGAAGCGCATTACAAAAACCAACAAGTCGTTTCTAATATTGAGACGCATGTCAAAAACACTAAGTCGTTTCGATCCACGAAGCGCATTACAAAAACCAACAAGTCGTTTCTAATATTGAGACGCATGTCAAAAACACCAAGTCGTTTCGATCCACGAAGCGCATTACAAAAACCAACAAGTCGTTTCTAATATTGAGACGCATGTCAAAAACACCAAGTCGTTTCGATCCACGAAGCGCATTACAAAAACCAACAAGTCGTTTCTAATAATGAAACGCATGTCAAAAACACCAAGTCGTTTCGATCCACGAAGCGCATGTCAAAAACACCAAGTCGTTTCTAATACTGAAACGCATGTCAAAAACACCAAGTCGTTTCGATCCACGAAGCGCATGTCAAAAACACCAAGTCGTTTCTAATACTGAAATGCATGACCAAATCATCAAGTCGTTTCTTATTCTGAAACGCATATCAAAAACACCAAGTCGTTTCAACCCACGAAGCGCATTACAAAAACCAACAAGTCGTTTCTAATAATGAAACGCATGTCAAAAACACCAAGTCGTTTCGATCCACGAAGCGCATTACAAAAACCAAATCAACAAGTCGTTTCTAACCACGAAACGCATTTCAAAAATGACTAAACTAAATCTTAATCATTGATCGTGTGGATAGTTGTCACCACTGTCCGAAGCGAAGCAAACTCGCCTAGCTACTGGCAGCCAGTCGTATAACTCGCATGATCTTTGTATGAGTACAGTAATACCAGTCGATTCTAATATTGAACGTGCCAAATTCATCAAGTCGTTTCCATTGCTGAAGCGCATTACAAAAACCAAATCAACAAGTCGTTTCCACCGTTGAAGCGCATATCAAAATCAACAAGTCGTTTCTAACCACGAAACGCATTTCAAAAATGACTAAATTAAATCTTAATCATTGATCGTGTGGATAGTTGTCACCACTGTCCGAAGCGAAGCAAACTCGCCTAGCTACTGGCGGCCAGTCGTATAACTAGCATGATCTTTGTATGAGTACAGTAATACCAGTCGATTCTAATACCGAACGTGCCAAATTCATCAAGTCGTTTCCATTGCTGAAGCGCATTACAAAAACCAACAAGTCGTTTCTAATATTGAGACGCATGTCAAAAACACAAAGTCGTTTCTAATACTGAAATGCATGACCAAATCATCAAGTCGTTTTTTATATTGAAACGCATATCAAAAACACCAAGTCGTTTCGACCCACGAAGCGCATTACAAAAACCAACAAGTCGTTTCTAATATTGAGACGCATGTCAAAAACACCAAGCCGTTTCCACTCAGGAAGCGCATTACAAAAAACCAAGTCATTTCTAATACTGAAATGCATGACCAAATCATCAAGTCGTTTCCATTGTTGAAGCGCATTACAAAAAAACCAACAAGTCGTTTCTAATACTGAAATGCATGACCAAATCAGCAAGTCGTTTCCACCGTTGAAGCGCATATCAAAATCATAAAGTCGTTTCTAACCACGAAACGCATTTCAAAAATTACTAAATTAAATCTTAATCATTGATCGTGTGGATAGTTGTCACCACTGTCCGAAGCGAAGCAAACTCGCCTAGCTACTGGCGGCCAGTCGTATAACTCGCATGATCTTTGTATGAGTACAGTAATACCAGTCGATTCTAATATTGAACGTGCCAAATTCATCAAGTCGTTTCCATTGTTGAAGCGCATTACAAAAAAACCAACAAGTCGTTTCTAATACTGAAATGCATGACCAAATCAGCAAGTCGTTTCCACCGTTGAAGCGCATATCAAAATCATAAAGTCGTTTCTAACCACGAAACGCATTTCAAAAATTACTAAATTAAATCTTAATCATTGATCGTGTGGATAGTTGTCACCACTGTCCGAAGCGAAGCAAACTCGCCTAGTTACTGGCGGCCAGTTGTATAAATCGCATGATCTTTGTATGAGTACAGTAATACCAGTCGATTCTAATACCGAACGTGCCAAATTCATCAAGTCGTTTCCATTGCTGAAGCGCATTTCAAAAACCAACAAGTCGTTTCCACCATTTGAAGCGCATATCACTAATCATCAAGTCGTTTCTAACAACGAAACGCATGTCAAAATGATCCATACCATCGTCCGCAGCGAGGTGCACTCGCCCAGCTACTGGCGGCCAGTGCTATAACTCACATGATGTCCAGGTGAGTACAGTAATATACTACACAGTCGAGTCGATCGTTTAATATTGGGCATACTATGCCACTGGCGCGTAGCGAGGCGCACTAGCCGAGCTACTTGCCGACAGTGGCATAGAATGCCCAATATTACCCTACTCACAACTTCATCCCTTTTTTAACCTTTTGGGGGTGGAATTATAAAAAACGCTGAGACACGTATAAATTAATTTTCAATCGTCAGCCTTAACACAAAATTCGAAGATCCTTACTTTAAAACTGACGGACTTTCACATACTTAACTTCATCCCCCTTTTTAACCCTTTGGGGGTGGAATATTTGAAAACACTGAGACACGTATAAATTAATTTTCAATTGTCGGCCTAAACGTGACATTTGAAGATCCTTACTTTAAAACTGACGGACTTTCAAACACAACTTTATCCCCCTTTTTAACCCTTTGGGGGTGGAATATTCAAAAACACTGAGACACGTATAAATTAATTTTCAATCGTCAGCCTAAACACAAAACTTGAAGATCCTAACTTCAAAACTGATGGACTTTTATACACAACTCCATCCCCCTTTTTAACCCTTTGGGGTTGAAGTTATCAAAAACGCTGAGACACGTATAAATTAATTTTCAATCGTCAGCCTTAACACAAAATTCGAAGATCCCTACTTTAAAACTGACGGACTTTCACATACTTAACTTCATCCCCCTTTTTAACCCTTTGGGGGTAGAATATTTGAAAACACTGAGACACGTATAAATTCATTTTCAATTGTCGGCCTAAACGTGACATTTGAAGATCCTTACTTTAAAACTGACGGACTTTCAAACACAACTTTATCCCCCTTTATCAAAGGGTTAAAAAGGGGGATGGAGTTGTGTATAAAAGTCCATCAATTTTGAAGTTAGGATCTTCAAGTTTTGTGTTTAGGCTGACGATTGAAAATTAATTATACGTGTCTCAGTGTTTTTGAATATTCCACCCCCAAAGGGTTAAAAAGGGGGATAAAGTTGTGTTTGAAAGTCCGTCAGTTTTAAAGTAAGGATCTTCAAATGTCACGTTTAGGCCGACAGTTGAAAATTAATTTATACGTGTCTCAGCGTTTTTGAATATTCCACCCCCAAAGGGTTAAAAAGGGGGATGAAGTTGAGTATGTGAAAGTCCGTCAGTTTTAAAGTAAGGATCTTCAACTTTTGTGTTTAGGCTGACGATTGAAAATTAATTTATACGTGTTTAAGCGTTTTTAATAACTCCACCCCCAAAAGCTTAAAAAGGGGGAAGAAATTGTGTATGTGAAAGTCCGTCAGTTTTGAAGTTAGGATCTTCAAAATTTGTGTTTAGGCTGACGATTGAAAATTAATTTATACGTATTTCAGTGTTTTTGAATATTCCACCCCCAACGGGTTAAAAAGGGGGATGAAGTTTTCTATGAAAGTCCGTCAGTTTTAAAGATAGGATCTTCAAATTTTGTTTCTAGGCTGACGATTGAAAACTAATTTACACATGTCGCAGCGATTTTGATAATTCCACCCCAAAAGGGTTAAAAAGGGGGATGGAGTTGTGTATGAAAGTCCGTCAGTTTTGAAGTTAGGATCTTCAAATTTTGTGTTTAGGCTGATGATTAAAAATTAATTTATACGTGTCTCAGTGTTTTTAAATATTCCACCCCCGAAGGGTTAAAAGGGCGATGAAGTTGTGTATGTGAAAGTCCGTCACTTTTAACGTTAGGATCTTCAAGTTTCGTGGTTAGGCTGACGATTGAAATTTGACGGTCTGATGCGGACCTGTGAAAAACGAAAGAGTTCTAGCCTTTCACTATGATTTGAAAAGTTTCACTATGATTTGAAAGGATTAAAATATTATTTTTCGCCTTTTCAAACGTTCAACCATGATCTGCTGGCACTCTAGCGTGAGTTCTGGATTCGAATCGAGTTTTAGATTGCAGGTCTGATGCGAACCTGTGAAAAACGAAAGAGTTCTAGCCTTTCACTATGATTTGAAAGGATTAAAATATTATTTTTCGCCTTTTCGGACGTTCAACCATGATCAGCTGGCACTCTAGCGTGAGTTCTGGATTCGAATCGAGTTTTAGATTGCAGGTCTGATGCGAATCTGTGAAAAACGAAAGAGTTCTAGCCTTTCACTATGATTTGAAAAGTTTCACTATCATTTGAAAGGATTAAAATATTATTTTTCGCCTTTTCGAACGTTCAACCATGATCTGCTGGCACTCTAGCGTGAGTTCTGGATTCCAATCGAGTTTTAGATTGCAGGTCTGATGCGAACCTGTGAAAAACGAAAGAGTTCTAGCCTTTCACTATGATTTGAAAGGATTAAAATATTATTTTTCGCCTTTTCGGACGTTCAACCATGATCTGCTGGCACTCTAGCGTGAGTTCTGGATTCGAATCGAGTTTTAGATTGCAGGTCTGATGCGAATCTGTGAAAAACGAAAGAGTTCTAGCCTTTCACTATGATTTGAAAAGTTTCACTATGATTTGAAAGGATTAAAATATTATTTTTCGCCTTTTCGAACGTTCAACCATGATCTGCTGGCACTCTAGCGTGAGTTCTGGATTCGAATCGAGTTTTAGATTGCAGGTCTGATGCGAATCTGTGAAAAACGAAAGAGTTCTAGCCTTTCACTATGATTTGAAAAGTTTCACTATGATTTGAAAGGATTAAAATATTATTTTTCGCTTTTTCGAACGTTCAACCATGATCTGCTGGCACTCTACCGTGAGTTCTGGATTTGAATCGAGTTTTAGATTGCAGGTCTGATGCGAATCTGTGAAAAACGAAAGAGTTCTAGCCTTTCACTATGATTTGAAAAGTTTCACTATGATTTGAAAGGATTAAAATATTATTTTTCGCCTTTTCGAACGTTCAACCATGATCTGCTGGCACTCTAGCGTGAGTTCTGGATTCGAATCGAGTTTTAGATTGCAGGTCTGATGCGAACCTGTGAAAAACGAAAGAGTTCTAGCCTTTCACTATGATTTGAAAAGTTTCACTATGATTTGAAAGGATTAAAATATTATTTTTCGCCTTTTCGAACGTTCAACCATGATCTGCTGGCACTCTAGCGTGAGTTCTGGATTCGAATCGAGTTTTAGATTGCAGGTCTGATGCGAATCTGTGAAAAACGAAAGAGTTCTAGCCTTTCACTATGATTTGAAAAGTTTCACTATCATTTGAAAGGATTAAAATATTATTTTTCGCCTTTTCGAACGTTCAACCATGATCTGCTGGCACTCTAGCGTGAGTTCTGGATTCGAATCGAGTTTTAGATTGCAGGTCTGATGCGAACCTGTGAAAAACGAAAGAGTTCTAGCCTTTCACTATGATTTGAAAAGTTTCACTATGATTTGAAAGGATTAAAATATTATTTTTCGCCTTTTCGAACGTTCAACCATGATCTGCTGGCACTCTAGCGTGAGTTCTGGATTCGAATCGAGTTTTAGATTGCAGGTCTGATGCGAATCTGTGAAAAACGAAAGAGTTCTAGCCTTTCACTATGATTTGAAAAGTTTCACTATGATTTGAAAGGATTAAAATATTATTTTTCGCCTTTTCGAACGTTCAACCATGATCTGCTGGCACTCTAGCGTGAGTTCTGGATTCGAATCGAGTTTTAGATTGCAGGTCTGATGCGAATCTGTGAAAAACGAAAGAGTTCTAGCCTTTCACTATGATTTGAAAAGTTTCACTATGATTTGAAAGGATTAAAATATTATTTTTCGCCTTTTCGAACGTTCAACCATGATCTGCTGGCACTCTAGCGTGAGTTCTGGATTCGAATCGAGTTTTAGATTGCAGGTCTGATGCGAACCTGTGAAAAACGAAAGAGTTCTAGCCTTTCACTATGATTTGAAAGGATTAAAATATTATGTTTCGCCTTTTCGGACGTTCAACCATGATCTGCTGGCACTCTAGCGTGAGTTCTGGATTCGAATCAAGTTTTAGATCACAGGTCTGATGCGAACCTGTGAAAAACGAAAGAGTTCTAGCCTTTCACTATGATTTGAAAGGATTAAAATATTATTTTTCGCTTTTTCGAACGTTCAACCATGATCTGCTGGCACTCTACCGTGAGTTCTGGATTTGAATCGAGTTTTAGATTGCAGGTCTGATGCGAATCTGTGAAAAACGAAAGAGTTCTAGCCTTTCACTATGATTTGAAAAGTTTCACTATGATTTGAAAGGATTAAAATATTATTTTTCGCCTTTTCGAACGTTCAACCATGATCTGCTGGCACTCTAGCGTGAGTTCTGGATTCGAATCGAGTTTTAGATTGCAGGTCTGATGCGAACCTGTGAAAAACGAAAGAGTTCTAGCCTTTCACTATGATTTGAAAAGTTTCACTATCATTTGAAAGGATTAAAATATTATTTTTCGCCTTTTCGAACGTTCAACCATGATCTGCTGGCACTCTAGCGTGAGTTCTGGATTCGAATCGAGTTTTAGATTGCAGGTCTGATGCGAACCTGTGAAAAACGAAAGAGTACTAGCCTTTCACTATGATTTGAAAGGATTAAAATATTATTTTTCGCCTTTTCGGACGTTCAACCATGATCTGCTGGCACTCTAGCGTGAGTTCTGGATTCGAATCGAGTTTTAGATTGCAGGTCTGATGCGAACCTGTGAAAAACGAAAGAGTTCTAGCCTTTCACTATGATTTGAAAGGATTAAAATATTATTTTTCGCCTTTTCGAACGTTCAACCATGATCTGCTGGCACTCTAGCGTGAGTTCTGGATTCGAATCGAGTTTTAGATTGCAGGTCTGATGCGAATCTGTGAAAAACGAAAGAGTTCTAGCCTTTCACTGTGATTTGAAAGGATTAAAATATTATTTTTCGCCTTTTCGGACGTTCAACCATGATCTGCTGGCACTCTAGCGTGAGTTCTGGATTCGAATCGAGTTTTAGATTGCAGGTCTGATGCGAACCTGTGAAAAACGAAAGAGTTCTAGCCTTTCACAAAAGTGGACGTGAGTTCAGATCTATTCCTGAAAAGTATCAGGAACTGTAGAAATCAGCCGATTGCCAGAAGAACTCACATTTGTTTTTGATCTGCTGCTACGGGAAGTTGGCAGATCATTTTTCCAATTGACTTTTTTTAAGGTAAAAACGCCAGAACTATTTGTAAAAAGTATCAGGAACTGTAGAACTCAGCCGCATGCGAAAGAACTCACATTCATTTTTGATCTGCTGCAAAATGATCTGCTACGGGAAGTTGGCAGATCATTTTGCCAATTGACTTTTTTAATGTAAAAACCCCAGAACTATTTGTAAAAAGTATCAGGAACTGTAGAACTCAGCCGCATGCGAGAAGAACTCAAATTTGTTTTTGATCTGCCGCAAATGATCTGCTACGGGAAGTTAGCAGATCATTTTGCCAATTGACTTTTTTAATGTAAAAACGCCAGAACTATTTCTAAAAAGTATCAGGAACTGTAGAACTCAGCTGCATGCGAAAAGAACTCATATTTATTTTTGATCTGCTGGACAATGATCTGCTAAGTTCACACACATGCAAGAAACGGCGGTTAAGTGTATAAAAAGGGAGGCAAATCATTTTTAACATGCATTATATTGTGAACTAGTGATAAGGACGTTACTCTACTCAAATACAGACTGAGTGTGAATTATAGTTCGTGTTTAATTGTGTAAGCCCTGCTACTGAGCAACACGTTCAAACAAACAAAATGCTTCAGCGTTGTTATTAGTATATGTAAGTACATAAACGGTGCAAACTCATGCTCATGTTATAATAATATTGATTGGTTGTAAACTTTAATTTCAACACAAGACATTTGGTAAATTACAGTACTACTCACAGTAAAATAATACGACCCAATTCAGTAGCTTGAAACAACGTAAATTACAGCCAAACCATTTGGAATATACGTAAAATATGCTCATTAAAAACACAGTAGGACGTTTGCCAGTCGTGGGCTAGGCTAGGTCGACTCCTAATTACGTATTCATCTACACAAAATGACCTATAACATGGTTATTGTGCGCACACTTTACTACTGTTACACAAGTGGTTTCGACTTGCGTTAGGTATCGTTTGTGACATAGATGCAGCGAACTAGATGTGGCATTAAAGATCCCGGAACTACTACTCGGTATTCAAGGTAAGGGTTTCCAGGAATTCTGGTGTCTTATGTAAAACATTATTTTGATTTAAAAGAGTGTCCATGGAGTTTCTTGCCCGTTCTTCTCCATAGGTACCTACGCTTTGGAATGGGCAACTAGCTTCATCTTTTGGACTGACCGACCCCTTGACAATTCAAAAGTGCCTGTAATTGGTTTAATTGAAATAAATGCTTTGAGTTTTTGAGTTTGAGTTTGAAAATGTCAGATAAGTGTAGCTAAGTAATGCTGCACGGGTCCATCGATCAGGTTAAGCTACGCTTGCCGCGGTTGGTCCGTGGATGGCTGACCAACTTTATATACCAAGACCCCTCCGTGCCTCGGACAGCACGTTAACCCGTTGGTCCCAGCTGTCATTTGTGGATCTTTGACAGTCGCTACGGGTCAGAAGCCCGAAAATCTGACAACCAGTCTTGCCAAGCGATACCGTGTTACCCAGTACCTGGGTTGTGGAGGTCAGAGAGACAGGGGTCAGTCCATCTAGTTATACTAGTAGTTATACAATATGGACAAAAAAGTCCTATTTGTTATAATGCTCAATATAACTTTCGGTCCATGTAAATGGTATTCAGCTACATCCGGTTAGACTGGAAGCCGACCCCAACATAGTAGGGAAAAGGCTAGGCAGAAGATGATCATGAGATCTTATCTCTTCTTATATTTTCTATATCTCTTCTTACGAGTATATATGTTATATTTTCCGTCAGAGTTTCTGAACGGAAATTATAAGAACGTGTGCGCTAATGAGAAGATTTTGCATGAAATGCGTGCATTCGGGGTCTCCGAATGTAATTCCGGACGTATGCGGCCGGCCTTACTTTCATAAATAACGTTTCAGTGACGTCATTCGCTGGTAAATTGCGGACGCTATGTGGCGGTCACCGCAGTCTTAGGAAACCCTAAACTACCTCCATTACTCTGTTGCAGTTGACTGTGAGAATTGCGAATGACTCTTAAAACTTATAAGTTTTTTTTTTTTTTGTTAGCCTATATTGCGTCCCACTGCTCTGGGCAAAGGCCTTCCCTTTTTCTTTCCAAACTGGCTGTCTTGTGCGATGTCTGGCCATATTGACCCTGCAAACCTTATCAAATTAAAATATAAATGATAAAATTTAAATAAGGTATTTTATCTCCATTTGCCATCTAGTGGAAGGTACATCCAGCCCGCTACATCCTCGCGCGGAGATGTGCTCGCAGTGCGGGTCAAGGCGCGCCGCTCACATCACACGCGACCCGCGACGCTAACAGTACTTACTGTAGACGCAATACACCATAACTCCTATTTGGAGACGTTTTGCTAATGAAAATCTAGTATATTTTTATGTATCGTTAGTTTATATGTTGGAGGCGTTGATTTAGTATGTTTTCATCGTCAGAGAATCTGTGAAAAGGACAGTCTCGGGCGGTTACTGAGGTAGAGCCTAGGGAGCCTTCTCTCTATTTCCGTCAACGATGATTCGGGCCCGTTCGAAAGTAGACCGATACTTCGGATGGGCGAAAACACATCAGGAGTAGGGACAACTTTCAAATCGGGTTGTCATTCATTCGTGGTTCGGGACTCGAACTAATCTACGTCTCAAACTCAAACTCAAAGCATTTATTTCAATTAAACCATTTACAGGCACTTTTGAATTGTCAAGAAGTCGGTCAGTCAAAAATAAAATGAAGCTAGTTGCCCATTCCAAAGCGTAGGTACCTATGGAGAAGAACGGGCAAGAAACTCCATGGACACTCTTTTAAATTATATTTTTACAAAAATATTAGTTACATTAATGTTGAATTTATAATAATATGTGAGAACGATGTAAAAAAAGACGTATGCGTTAAAAGCGTCCAGAGTACAGCAAATATTAAATAATAAAAAAAACAACAATCCAAAAATAAAATAATTAAAAATAAAAATAAGCCGAGGCAGCCGAGTGATGACCAGCCCCAACTGACGGCGCCCGTTCACGAACATGACGCATAGATCAGCACCGAAGGTGCGTCCGAAGGTGATACGTAAAACGAAACGCCCGTAACTTCGGCAGGAACTACGGATTTCGTGCTTAGAGAGTAGACAGTCTTATACAGACGGACAATACACAACCCGCCGTTTTTATTTCGGAAAAGGATGATTTAGTTCAGATAATGTTTAGGATTTCTTGGTGGATTTTAAATAGGCTTAATTTCTTTCCGTGTCAAATCACTGTCTGCTACTTTCTTTCGCATAAACGATATTAGATTTCTGTTTTCCCACAATTTTTATTATCGAGTTTATACGTGCATTCTAGGTTTCACAACACTGAAATATCATAAAAAATGCACGTCAGTATTAACACCCTGCCAACGAAAACAAACCCTGCTTCGGTTGACAGCACTTAAATTATTGCATTTATTGAGATATGCGTAAAGTTCACTCATCCCCCATAGAAAAGGGAGGATCCTTTGACCAGACGGGTGTTGTCTGGTGGGCTACTACCCCACAATACGATACACGAAGATGTGACCAACCACTGCAGGCTATCGTAGCTGGGTAACCATTTAGACATTTTAAGTCCTGAGAGCGGCCGATCATTTGCAAAAAAAATCAGACATTTATTTTTTTGTCCTTTAATTTTTTCTAAAAAACCCCTTAAGTATATCGTAAAATCCGAACAAACGACACGGCGGATAAAGTCGGGACGGGGGGCCAAAAAGCCGGACTCTTCCGGACAAGTTCGATGGAAGGATGGTACGAGTAAGCCTATTCGTAGCGAAAGATCGGCTGCTCGCAATAATCTCACAGATCATCAATCATCAAAGAATTACGGAGCCGCTAATGTGACCACTGTATTAGCATGATAGCTTTTTAGCGAGCAAAACATACGAAGCATCACTCCTGCCTTCTGTTATTGACGTCATGGTGCAGTCCAAAAGTTAGGAGGTATTCCACTCAGAGTGGTATATCGGAATGACGTAGTGGTGAACGTGGAGCGGTGTCTACAACGCCACATGCTAAATACGCATCATACTGACGTCACGCAAAATCCAGCATCGCGCATTGTGCGTATCTTAGCGCGAAGGGTCATTAAGATAAACGCTGCCCCTGATGCGACTCCAAACAGTATCCTTGCATGTCCATCAGACACACCACCAGAACCACACGCATCCTAATACCGTGTCATATCAAAAGCAGTCTACAAGATACCGCCTTTTATCAACGAAAACGATTAATAAACAGTTTTCTATAGAACCGTTATAGCTAATAACCGTCGCAGTGTTTACGATATAGTCGCGTGACTGTGGCAGCACGGCAAATTGATAATTATATGAAATTATATGAGGATTAGGAATTATGGGAGATCTGTGCGATTTGTGGTTTTATTGGTGCAGTCTTGTTCTAGGAGGTTCGTATTATTCAGTTTCAAATCCCAACAAATAATCAAAGGGCATCAAAAAATTCGTCCGCGTCGCTGTCAGGAAACGTGCCCAAAAGGCTGGCAGCTTTGCCACGTTGTATGGCAATGCTGATTCTTTGGCCAAAAAATAGACCAGCCCTCTGGTCACTTGAAGCCTTCCCCTCTTTTTTACATAATTGTACAAACTGATTATCAAACTCCCAGTAGAATCTTGTAATCGGATTTTTACCTACTAATACTACTGATAATGCTGATTTGTGATTGTCAAGAAAGGCGAGATCAGTATAAAACTAATCGGCAATAATTCGTTTTACTCATAAGTTTCAAGTTATTATTGTTTACGTTATATTTTAGTCGTGGATTTAAATAATTTCAAATTGTCAATCTACAAAAAACAGAGTATTTTACACATTGGATTATAACTCTCACATCGCGAGTTCTTTTTTCAGTAAATTACAAATAATATATATAGCTACAATAGTGGTACACCCGCTTCGTTTTAGCCTCGAACCTGCCAACAATTTGTTACGTTGATCTTCAAGCACTCTACTCTATGACAGAATAAAACGAAGACCTTCACACCACACTAACGACCACCATCCCAAAAAAACGGCTTTCAACAAACCTCCAACCAATAACACTTATATTCCTAATTTAAACTCAAACAGCCCATCACCTCTCTATACGGATATGTGACGACATTGCGCAAGCGCAGAAACATTGGAAATGGCACGCGACGTAATTAATACTGCGGGGGTCACGACCTGGGGTCACCCGGGTCACCTGAGGTCTACCGATTGGATTTTTGGCCGATATTCAATACAGTATTGTGAAATAAGTATTTGTAGAGTGAATTGTGGGTAATTGCTATTAAAATTGTGGCGGTATGTTTCTGTATGTAATGGTCGTATTTGTATGTAGATTGTTGGGTTTGATGGTAGGATATTTAATTGGCAGTTAAAAGTATTTTAGTAAGTTGTTTGAATATTCATGCTTTGTATTTGACTCGCTAATCATAAACGCAGTTCCTGTTAATGTTTCTCTTCTACCAAATTACTTTTGCAATCTTTTGTTACGAAATATTTCTACAACAAAAATAAAGGCTCAAACTCTGCATAATTTTATTAAAGATAATAAAATCAATCAGGCAATTAAAATTCGCACAAATTAGAAACCACATTTCAAACAATAAATACGTCACCATAAAATAAAATGGCTGCCATCGCACACCCACCGATTATAATAATAATAATAATAATAATAATATTCCACAACTATCACACAACGCCATCTAGTCCCAAGCTAAGCAGAGCTTGTGTTATGGGTACTAGACAACTGATAAACATACTTATATATTTCTAAATACATACATATTATAGATAAATTACAACCAGACACAGAACAAATGATCGTGCTCATCACACAAACATTTGTCCTGGGTGGGAATCGAACCCACGACCATAATTATGAAATTAAACTGATTAGGATCATACCTAATACAGAAATTAAAAAAACTTTTTTATGTCCAACTTAACTTGACCTTTCTTGATGTCGCTGCTTGCTAAATAAGATGTCAAAAGGCTGTCAAATTCAGTATATTTTAAACGTAGTTTCAAATTCCATCACGTTTCAAGATAAATTGGTCATATATCCGTACTAGTGAACACTAAAATAATATGTTATTCCTCCAGCACATTAAACATACTATTTATCGGTAATTTAAATACAAATGGCAATCATACTATCATTATTAATTAAATGGTAGTACAACATGACTAATTTAATATGTCCGTTTTCGAAAACAACGATAAAAGTCGTAAAACTGTAAGAAATTATGATACAGCCATTTAAAAACTGCTACTAAAAGACATTAATGGCATGCACACAAATATCATTGAATGTCCTAAAAGCACCAAGCAGGTGCTTTAAGATAATCTTTTTTTTATTGTTTGTATTTTTATTATTTCACCGTATTTGAAAACTCTACACACCCACCTGTGTCATTTTCCCATGTAAGTAATCCTATAGTCACCAGAACTGAAAAAGGATTACTTTCAGAATCCAGCTAGTCTACTTAATAAGAAATCTGATCATACCTATCTAACAGAATAAGACTAAGACAAACTACAAATGTAACTAAATAGTCAAATTGAAGCCCTCTTCGTCTCTCTTACTGTGCTGTACCTACCAGGTACCACAATGATCATCATGTCTTTGTAAAACCTAACTTCTAAGTTCACGTTATGGAAGCAATAAATATATTAAGTATTGAGACTAAATGATTCAAGGAAAAGAAAAGACACAGGGCTTTCGTAGTCCGAAAATACGAAAACAAATGACACACAAGCTCACCCACTTATTTTTAATGCTAATTAAAACAAGAACATAATACAAAAATACATAAAATACAGGAGATATACCACAACACTAATATTTTATGTAAATATAACGCTTTTTCTATAAATTAGTCAAATAAGAGTAAATTCTTGGCATAGCCCGGATCATGTTACTACCAGTTTTAATTTGAATGTTATTTTTATAGGTTACGCTTTTGAAAGCCAGTGGTATATTAGTAATATATTGTTATGGTGGTGCTACTACAAGAATATATGGTATTAATTACATATAGCCATCTTTTATAAACATTATCGTGTGGTTTCTGCTTGGATAAGATCGCCTTATCAGCCTTCATCTTAAGATAGATAGGTAAACATCAGTTAAGGGTTATACAAGCTTGGCAAAAACATGCTTTAATATTTAATTTATGTACTTGAAACCGAAGGACTGATTAATAGACATCGGGAAACAAGACTGAAAGTCACATATATGACTAAATGTCATGGTCTGTATTGAAATAATAATAATATTTATTTATCTTCCACAAGCCTTAAAAATATGAAAATTACAACATTTTATAAATCCTTTGTGGACTGAGGGGTAATTCGCGTAATTTTAAGAACGTTCACAGTCTGATCTGTCTTAATCTGTCAAAAATGCCTCTTATTTTGACAAGTTTTTGACATTGATTGTCGCTGAGATGAGATTGCGACTAGATTTTGAACGTTTTTAATTACGGGAATTGGCCTTCTGATATCCGCACTAGGAAAATCTGTCTCACAGATATCTAGCTCAAAAAACAAATGACTGATATCCAAGCCAAAGATTCCCAAATATACCTAACAGTTTAGACCAGCAGTAAACTTTAGAACAACAGCTTCGTTGCATTTTTTGTTTACCAAATCAAACGCAAACCGTGACGTTAACGTTATCAACAAACGACCATTCTATTTGAAGGTTTTAATTAAAATTCACGCCACCAGTTAGCGCCACTTTGACAAGAGGTATTCCATTTCGACAATGGATATAAAATATATGATGAAGTTCATGATTCGCTTCATTCATTCACGACTGCACTGGGCCCGCGTGGTAGATTACGGCCCAACCCCTCTCACAGAGAGGAGGCCTGTATCCCAGCAGTGGGAACATTATAGGCTGAGTATGTATATATTCACGACTAAAGAAAATATAGGCGCTTTGACACTTTTGACAGGACCTAACGTCTCAGTGCTGCCACCTAGTGAACGTCATTTCAAAAAACGTGTAACGAGATTTGTAAACACAAATCTTACAAAATAAACCAGTATTCAATCAAAATAACAGATTGAACTAAACAAAATAGCATCGTAAACTAAATTGATAGTTCGAATCCATCAATAGTATAGAGCAACATCTTGTAACTGAATCCAGTATTGTGTCACCCGAAGCATCACGAATTAGCCCGACGTGCTCCGAACATGTAGCTCACGAGGGGTTATTAGGTTCACTAAGAGATTTATTGACAAACATGACTATTGAGAAGATATAGAATTACTTGATTTTGTGAATAAACTACAATTTTTCGAATTTGGAAGTAAGTTGTGGTTGGACTTTAGACTAAAAAACAAAACAACAAACAAAAACAAGACCCATGTTTGTTCGATTCATTGGAGGTTTATTTACCCGATGATTACGATTATGCTGAGTGAATTAATTATAGAACTATAACGATCATCTCTGCCTGCTATGCCCTTTTTTCTGAATGAAGTTTTAAAGTTGCTTAAGGCATAGTACGAAGAAACTGTCTGGAGTATTAAAGAGCTGAATTTGCGACCAACTCCACCAATTTTACAACCAATTTTACCTAAACTTTGCGACCAACTTTATCTAAGTTTTGCGACCTAGTTTTTCACAGTCGATAATAAACACTTTAAAGTTTATAATCTTTTCAATATTCTTTCTATTTGGAATGCCTCATTTAAAGCGAGAACCCTTCCACAGCCCAATCGCTCGTGCTATTATGCCAACAGCTGTATTTATGGAGCATTTATCGAGCGTTTAGCCAGCCGATCGACTGAGCATCGCCTGTTTGTTCCGCTAAACGATCTTAATGAGATGTTATTAGACGGCCTCTGATGTACTGAGTAGCGTTGTTTATATCTCACTAAGAGAACTATATTGATAGTGAAGAAAACTATGCATCGGTCTGCTGGAAATGCTAACTTCATGGAGATTATCTTTAGAATAGAATAAAAATTTATTTTGCAAGTATATGTTATTTGTGTATGTGCTTGACACATAACATGTAACACCTAGGTGTTACACATGTAACACATTAAAGCTCAGCCATATTTCACCATTCAGCATGCAAACATGTATTCACCAAAAGCCAGATGAATCCAGACTACGAAACCAAAAGCACTAGGCAGTGGTGAAGGGTGGGTGTTTAGGGGCACTGTCTTTTGTAATTTTGACTTTCGAAAAGTGCTGATTCTCAGCCTAGTTTGAATAAATGGCTTTTAGTTTTGATTGAATAGAAAAATTCAGGATATTTTTTTCTCTGAAAAAACTCAGTCACACTGGACTACGTTTTATCCATTAAAAATTTACGTAGTCTACTCTAGGTCGAAAAGTATTGAATTGAGTCCTTCGTAGGTACTATACAAAATATAGCTTGTATTATTGAACTTCTTGCCGAGCTTATGATTAACCTTGATTATTTAGAGAGGCATAAGTCGTTTTTTGCGAATATTTATGTGCAAAAAAATATTAATCTTAATTTTAAATAACACATGCAAACGCACCTACTTATTAAGCATTATAACTAACTCTGTCAAACATTACGTAACGATGATAAATGAGTGTAACACGACTCAAAAAAAATAACAACCAATGTCATACTTTCAAAAATTATAAGAAATAACGAGTATTTCGCATAATAGCGGCTCATCGCGAACCGATACGTTATTTCTACGATTGTGTTCAACAGAGACATAGGTCACAAGTTCAGGGGGGAGCCTTAATGACTTATTCATGATCCTCAATCGTGAGCACCTGGCTCTATTTAGAAGATGAAGTCATACCTTATATGGTATCGATATATCGAAATAATATTGATTTTTTATCGAATAATCGGCGATCGTTTTTGTAATCGGTCCTTTGATGAAGCGCTTTCGGCAATTAATGTAGTCCAAGGAGAAGGAGTGTCTGTTGAAGTTATTTGGATGGTCACGCTCTCTTCCGCTCTGAGCAAATATTTTAAGTATTTGAAACTATAAATAATAATATGCTTAATTAATCAAATTATAGGCGTAGTTTCGACAGGGTCACAATTAAATTAAGACTGAAGAGTGCGCCTCAATACATCGTTGTTTGAGATGGTAAATCAAAGACTAAGAATTCACTGTAATTAGAACAGTCAGGTAGCATATTAAGCATAATCAGTCTAAAATGTCCCCACTACCGGGACACAGGCCTCTCTGTGAAAGGAAGTGGTTCGTAATCCACCACGCGGGCCCAGTGCGGGTTGGTGGATGTCGCATGTCTTCGAATTTTTGGTTCTAGGATATGCCGATTTCCTCTCGATGTTTTCCTTCACCGTTTCAAGAGCAGTGGTGATGAAACAATTTACACAAAATAAAGCGCCCGTCCGAGTTTGAACCTACGATCTACAACACGTAAGTCGCGTTTCCAAAGGGCCACCAATGTTTATGCGAATAAAAAAAAAAATACACATTCAAGGGATGAGCAGTAAAAATCCTCGTTTAATCTCGTTTTCGTCTCAATTTCCGAGCTAACTAGACGAAAACAAACGTTACTTAAACTAAATGTTCTTGTATAGATATCGATTTTATTAAATTTCGAGCGGCCATTGTTGTTTACATCTTTGGCAAATTTAGAAACGCCGGACTATACGTCATTTTCGTGTTCTATGTGTATTGTATTTTAAGACGATTAAGAAAACCAATACATACGTAAAAAATTAATTCTCAACAAACTATTTATAAGAAACGTGCCAATCAAGTTAATCACGCGTTGTTAATGAATGAATTTCTAATTGATACTCGTTATATTATTACAACATCCGTCAGTTTCAGATCACAACCATACTTGTTTAGCTCCATCTTTGATAAATTAACCAATTTGGGACAAGAATTTGAGGCACCGAACTTTCATTTTGCACATGTGTAATGCACTGTCGAATGCCCCCGGAGGCCTGTGTCCCAGCAGTGGGACATTATAGGCTGATTGTGATGATGATGACTGTCGAATGCGCAAGAGTCACCGCTTCTTCTTGCAACCAATAGAAACTTGGAACTTTTTTAAAGCTATATGGTAACATCCTGTCTACTGCCATAGAATGATAGAATTACTCGTATCTGCCTCTATAGGCGCGAAACATCTCTTAATAATCACACATACCTACAGACAAAGGATAAACAAGATTATAACAGTTACGACACTGTTATGATCTTGTTTAATCCGATCTCACGGTTATGGCAATTTCTATTTTGTTTTAATTTGTTCAGTAATACTGCACTATGTACTCTATACACCCTTTACTCTGAAAATGTCACAATTCTGACCCCCAAGGTACAGGCAATTGCCTAATTAGAGGGGGGGAAGGGGGGCAACCATCCAATAAAATTGAAAATATTCTAAAACATGAATAAATGTCTATCAACCAATCTGCCTAGCCTTTCCCCAACTATATTGGTGTCGGCTTCCAGTCTCACCGGATGTAGCTGGATACAAGTAGTTTACATGGAGCGACTGCCTATCTGACCTCCACAACCCAGTTACAGGATAACACGAAACCGCTTGTTAAGACTGGTTGTCAGACTTTGGGCTTCTGACGACCCGTAACGACGGTCAAAGATCCACGAATGACAGCCGGGATCAACAGCTTAACGTGCTTTTCGAGACACTATAAAGATGGTCCCCCATCCACAGACCAACCGCGGCAAGCGTAGCTTAACCTGATCGATTGACCCGTGCGGCTGTTATTACTTAGCTACAACCCCTATCTATGAATAAGTGTCTATAGAAAACTTAATTACACATACCCAATTATAGGTACCTGATGTTTCAATCTTGGGTAATCACATAATCAATTCTCACACACAATAATAATATCTTGACTAACGTTGTTGTGCTCCAAATATTGAATAACAAGAACGTTCGAAGCGCCTCTAACCTGTCATAGGCAACAGTTGTGACGCACAGACAGACAAACAAGACAGGGGTCAAGCGCCACATATTATACAATTAGATCCATAAGTACAACTTTCTACGTGAGAACGTTTAATAATATCCACTACCATTGAAAGTTTTGTTTTTGTGATCAGCTCGAAAGCAAAAGCATGCTCACTCAGCCTATAATGTTCCGACTGCTGGGACAGGCCTCCTCTCTTCGAGCGGGAGTGGGCAGTAATCCACCACGCAGGCCCAGTGCGATTTGGTAGATGTCGTATGTGACATGCCGGTTTCCTCACGATGTTTTTCTTCACCGTATTTGAGAGCAGTGGAAAATGTCGGTAAATATCCAATGATGGCCAAGGGCCGGATCACGAGCATCATACTTTTACAATTTCTGTGAGTTGTAAAGAATATCGCCAGTATCGCTTCGTTTGACAACGTCTTCATGAAAACTGTAGGTTAGCAGATATGCAGACCAGTCAACTTCAATGTTGAAGTCTGCGTTATAAGTATTTTATTTGAAGACTGAGATATCCCTTATCCCTATAGCCCTTTAAATTCATCGAAAGGTTGTCTTTAAAAGATCGCTTTTAGCGATAAGACCGTCCATTGTGTCACCCATTGTAAAATTTCTACATTTATATATGTAATTCGTATGGTGTAGATAATAAAGAGTATTCTATATCAAAATCCAAACCTTAACTGACTGCCAACAATTGTTATAGGACTAGGGCTAACGTTGATACATTCTAAAAAGTAAGCCTTAAAATCTCACTCAAAAATCACCTCACAAAAACTGTTCTTAACAAATAGTAGCTTATATTAATGTAACCCAAGTATTTAAAAGTAGTAAATAAGGCGGTCCGTTTGTTTTTATCACTGCAGCGTCCCGCGGCGCGTGCGCCGAAGTCGGTGCACTATAACGACGGTTAGGCCGGACGCACACTATCGACACTTCACCGACTATTTTATCGTATTGCTTTGGCGTGCCCACTGTTTATTTTATGAATTACTTTTTGTACTTACTCGGTAATTAGCTGAAGTTGACATAGGTAAATAGGAACAATATGGTTTAGGTTTATATATTTCATAAAGAAAATGAACTTGCAAACTCATCAAGTTTATCGTACTTAAATGGAACTATTTAGGAAATATGTTTTCTTATTTTCAGTACCAACGCCATCGAAAATCGAATAAGTAAAACTATAAGTCCGCGCGGAACTAGTTGGCCGCTGAGGTGGGGACAGGGGTGAGGAGGCGGTTCGCACCGCACGTATTGAGTAATGCGCCCCCGCCCCGCAGTCCCACCGCTCACATACCTAAGGCGCGGCCAACTAGTTCCGCGCGGACTATAAACGAAAAGACAGCGTTACAAAAGTTTTCATAGAAGTGGTCTATGAAAACTTTTACACATTAGGTATATCTCTATCAAGCGCTCCTGTACCTATAAACGGTACTTACAGACTTAAAACTGCGTAAATCTGGCTTAATCCTTAAAGATTTAGTGCATGTTTCTCCAACGTCATAAACCCCGTCATAAAATGTTAAACACAGCGCACATTGGCCACAATATTAAGATATTTGTGTCATAGTAATTATAATTACAAGTGCTGTACACAGACTGGGCAGGACGAGGCGAGACTTGAGGATAGGGCTTGGATCAGACAAAGACACTGCTGAAGATAAACTGAAAAATATATTATATTCCCAAAATTAAATGATTAATTTTACACACATACGTACATAAACTCACGCATTCTTCTCTCATGGGGTAGGCAGAAACTACAGAATGCCACCTGCTACGATTCTACATGCACGTCGCTCGGTTGGGAGTACTGCGCAGCTGACCTTTCCGAAGAAAGACAAAGTTGGTGACTGGCTATGATTAGTTTATTGGCAAGAACAAATGAATAATGATATTCGAATTAAGAAGGCTCTAAGATAACACCTAAGTTATACAATATCGATACGAATTGTCATTTAATTAATTATCTTGTTTACTTTACCAGTTTAGCTTTTCTTATACGTATATGTGAACCCGCTTTTAAAACCTTTATAATAAGCAAAGGTAATGAAGTTATCAAAACCTAGATGAGTATTACGTTAAATGTTAAAATTAATGCTTCTTATTGATGTAATTGAAACGCTGTAGTTAAATGTTATGACAGACGGGAAATATCTTTGTTAGAACATCTAGTCATATCTGTGTTTTGTATTTATTATTTGCATAGGTACAGTCAACAAAAGAGATAAGTATGCAGGATCGTCTGATATAGTTGAAATTTAGTAAGAAACCGATAGTTGTCGACTGAAATTTAATTTGATAAAATGAGCTGTTTGTTTTCTATTAATAAAATTAAATTTTATTCGAGAACATCCATCGGTTTCTTACTGAACTTCAACTATATTCAACGATCCTGATACTTATCTCTTTGTTGACTGTACATAGGTCGGACACCATTTTATATGGTTGCTAATAATGAACATCTCGCAACTTTTAAAGGTCGTCACTATTGATTTTCTCAATTATATGTTTATGGTTGATCAACGGTAATTGTATTGTGGTAATACCTACACCATGTAGGTAAGAACTTATTTTGGAGTTTATGGTTACTCACAAATGTAGCTATTAGACGGGTGACGATCTTGTACAACGAGTTGTTGGGTGACTCGCTGCTCTCCTAGCTGTAGATTACTAAGTAATCTATATTTAGGAGAGACAGTTTCGACTACCTATTTGAGTATCACAATAATCATGTATTTTGGAGCTCATCACGAGATCTGTCTCCATAGGTTTGCAACGCTAGAGTTAAAGTAAAGTCATCATATTCTGCCATTTTGTATACGCGACTAGCTCCTGCATTCACTCTCTTAGGGGTGGAATTTCGAAAAACCCTTTCTCAGTGGATACCTATTCTTCTCAAAGAACACGCCCTCCAAATTTCATGTCTCTAGGACCAGCGGTTTAGGCTGTGCGTTGATATATCACTTAGTTAGCACCTCGAATTTTATATATAAATAATACGCGAATATTTTTAGTACAGAATGGAAGGAAGTCATTGAAGTAGTTCATCCCGTCATCATACACTCAGTAGAGGCCTGCCAGCCGGCTGGACCCATAACCTACAGCTGTCCAGATTCGAAAGAAATAAGTCTAGTAATAGACTGCGAGTTGATTGATGGTCCCTCTACATGCTGGGGAGTTTGTTCCGCCATTTCTTCTCCCCAGCGAAAAAGTAGGAAGTGGCGAAGGGCGGGCGTTTTGGGGGACTGTCTTTTGTAATTTTTACGCTTGAAAAGTGCTGATTCTCAGCCTAGTTTGAATAAATGACTTTTGATTTGATTTTATACAAAGAAAAAAGACTAACTAAGACCGTTACTCGCAAACAGGCTCTCGTGCTACCAAATCAAATTATCCGCACCCGCAAAGAAAGTATGACGCTAAACACGATAATTTTACATTCAAAGCTACCGCCTACGTACCGAGAAGTCAGCAACCTACACACTAATCTTTAATTACTCGTAAAATAATTAATATACCGAAAGAATGGAATGAACTGACGGCATATCGCGTGCAAAGTCGACACGCATCTAAATTTCGCGCCATAGAAAGTTTTATCTACATTGAAATCGATTAAATGCCAATGGGAATTTCGCATTACGCCTCAGTATGTTTGTTCGAATGTGATAATCCATTCGATTTGCGAGTGGGTGAGGAAAACTGTTTGTGGTGATCGAGCGTGACAGGTCGGTGCTATCTAGCAATCAGAGATAGACTTCAGCTCCAAAGCTTTGCAGATCTGTTTTTGAGTTAAGAGTCTATTGTGGTCCTCATTGACGAATCGTGAAGATATTTTGAAAAATATCTTCAAATAATTTGGGGTTTTCGTTGGCAACTTTTTCTTGTCTAGAGTGCTTGAATCTCTTGAATCTTTTAGAGTCACTTGACATCTTCATTATATTTATTTATATTTTCTGAAATTTGCACCTTTATTACATCAGATTAGCGGGACTCCATTTTTAGGATTCCGTACCTAAAGGGTGCCAATAGGATTACTAAGCCTCCACTGTCCGCCCGGCCGTCTGTCTGACAGCGGGCTGTATCTCATGAACCGTAATAGGTAAACAGTTGCAAATTTCACTTCACAGAGTGTGTATTTCTATTGCCGCTATAACATCAAATAATAAAAATAAATAAAGTAGAAAATTAAAGGGAGACACCCTTTAATTGAAAGAAACGTATTTTTTCGGTGTTTTTTGCCTTGTGGTACGGAACCCTTCGTGGGCGAGTTTGACCGCTCACTTGGCCGCTTTTTTCTTTCTCAGCCACCCAAAAGCATTCCCAATAAGAGCACAGCATACCTAACCAGATTATTTCCAAGTGACCGCCTCATAGATCAGCTTAACTTGAAGCTACACAAACATAACTCACTGGCCTCCAAACTGTTTATCACACCATCGATTTAATGTGTATTTTATTCATGAGCGCCAACGATTGAGTTATCAGCCACACTCGGTACTGGACCATTAATCTAATCACCGAAATGGCGTTAGTCTAAATGTTTTATGTTTAGTTTTGGGTAAGAAATGGTGAAACGTATGAACCAATTTTGCTTATCTTTTGTGAGATTATACAAATTATATGGCAGATAAACCAATCGCAGAGTATTACATTTCTTTTAACCGTAAACTGATTTTCTAAATTTCTGTAACTGACAACAAAAATACGTAAAAATTCATCATTACTTGAGTTTTTAAAATCCTGATTATTGAGCTGTGCTGTACTTACATTTAATTAAAATCGGAACATTATTAAACGAGTATTATAACTCTTCAGTATTATATGAAATACTGAAAGCTGAAATAAAATGTATCGAATAATTTTTTGTCAATTTATACGACGTGTAAATTTTCACTGACCATAAGTACTTGTTTTAGGATGAATATAATTTCAGCGTCTGTTGTATGTTAAGACTTTAAACCTTGAAACCAACCAACACTTTGGCTACAAATAATAATAATAAAAATCTTTATTGAAATAAATTAGAGTTACAAAAACCTATGAAGCCTCTAAAACCCAAACTAGGTAAAAACCTGTATTTCAGATTTCAGCGCCTTCTCCCAATTCATTACATTATATTTTTATAGCAACTAAGATTTTTAATGAACACGATGATTTGGAGCATGCAGAAATTACAATAGAGATGAAGAAGGTATTGAAAATGTAGTGTGTGGGTGTGGAGTGTGGGTGTGTATTAAAGCTTTAATTCCTGCCCTCGAGACTTCGAGAGTGATGCCATGGAAGTCAACCCCTTTGTCAACCAAACTGATTGTAATCTTAACACCAAGATCCTTATTCACAACACATAAACAACATAATTCCTTTCGCTAATTTGAATAATTATTCCAATGTTAATTACACACTATTTGTGTTAATAATACGCGATACATCATCCTAACGCATTGAAGACTCGAACACTAAATTAAAATTAGCGGACAGGAGACAACGCCGGGAGGCAAACGTCTAATAATGTACAATTTATGGAACTTAAGAAAACCTTATTTTAATAAATAATAATTATCTTACAGGTCACAGTTCACAGTCTATGAAGAAATTACCTTTTTATCTTCGTGTGTCGTAATTTCTGATCTCGTTTTGTATGAAATATGGCGGCCATTTTTCTCTGCGCGCGCGCAACCGCCCGTCTTACTAATTGGTCGATGACGATATGTTTAAGTTGCTTTAATTTATGGCACCATCGAAAGTTTAAGAGAAACTGCTCAAGACAGATGACCGGCAAACGTTATTATTTCTGATAGATTTATTATTCATGAATATTGGAGCTGTGTTCTTATGAAAGTGATTTTGTTCAATATGGATAAAGTTAATAGATGAAACTGATATTATCAATTAGAAAAACCCGTCTATAGTGACACAAAAATAATACTAAACTAACTTTTTTTATGTATTTGTCAACGTATGAGGGAAACTTGGAACAAAATACGTCTCCTGAAAAGGATCTAAACACCGCAGAAAAAAAATAATGACTTAATTTTTTTTTTTTATATTATTTATTAATGATATTGTAATACAGAGGTGTTTCTTACTTCTAAAACTCGCCAAACTTTTACGTTTGATGGCGAGAGGCGCTCTTTTACATAACAATGCAACCAACTCAATACATATATACTAAGTACTTATAATTATATTATACTGTTATACCATTACCTACACCATTACCCCCCACCAATAAACGCTGTATAACGTCTGCATAGTTACACAAAGCTCTGTCTTCTTCTTTCGAAAGCCAAATTACTAACGACTGAAAAAGAGAAATCGGTGCGCAACCAATCATCTAATATAATACGTTTACTAGTAAGAAGGTAATGGTTCAATCTTATACAATGTAATCTACATTCGCGATTTATTTGCCAAAAATGTAACAAATATGAGTTTATGGAAAAATGCATTTAAATCCTACACAATAAAGTTCAATCTACGCTACAACTTCAAACACTTTCATAACTTTTTCTATAGTGCTAGACACTCTGAAATCAACCCAACTGCAATTCAAATAAAGTTGATGTTTGATTGAAATAATATTAATTTAAAACATAAGATTGAATAGACTTTATTTAGTTTTGTTTGCTATCCTGTATAATGTTTTTCAATTTTGTCTTAAGTGATCCTTTGCTGATTTTTACTTTTTCTCTTAATAAGTCTATTTTGTTAAACACTTTAGGTACTAAATACTTAGATGTTCTCTTACCATAGTAGTTTTTTATCTGTGGTTGAACCAGTTTGTTCTCTCTAACCCTACGTGTGTTGTACTTATTTTTAACATTAACTTTATATTCATCATTATAATAATATTCCAGACCTACCAAATATTCTAATTTTTTATCTATGGGTATAATTTTACAAATGGGAAATAACTTATCTCTATTAATTAGCCTATCATGTTCCCACTGCTGGGACACAGGCCTCCTCTCGGTGACGGAGTGGGCCGCAATCCACCACGCGGGCCCAGTGCGGGTTGGTAGATGTCACGTTTTCGTATTTTGATCCTAGAACATGTGTTCTCCTCACGATGTTTTCCTTCACTGTTTAATAATGACATGTTAGAGTTTAATCACCTGATTTCAAAAACACGAACACAAGAATGAAGAAATTCTTGATAGAAAATATCGCAATGTACTATCAAAATCTAGATAAATCTTAGGCCTATGACGAGAACGTCGAAAGATGCCATCGATCAAATGATTACGCATAAACGGCCGACAAATTGGTTATGTCGAATGCTAATCTATCACCATGACTACATCTGACATCAGAGATCGATATATCTTACGATTTATCGCCAACTATATCGCAAGATGAAAAACTGGCGATTTAAATAGTGTAATACATTTGTTTTGTTGATGGCGCTACCATCGCGTAAATTTAAAAAAAAACTTAATCAGAAGCACGTAAAGAAGATAAAAATATCTACTGACGTTTATTTTTAACTGTAGCGATGAATAAACTGATTGCAGAATCATTACCGAATAAAGACGAAATTGGTAGATGGTTTGATGGCAACTTGTATGAACAAGCGGGTAATTGCATTTTCAACCAAGTTAACACCCATTTTTAGAAGATTTTGCATGTGGAGATATTGCTATAAAAGCTACTGTTAGCTCCTAGTTAATTGCTTGAGCAGTTGCGAACGCGTATCTAAACACTTAAATACTAGCATAAGTAAATTCTCTAATCATAATTTTTTTGCACATCGATGGAACATATCGATGATCTTCGTTTGTTTGTAATCGATACGCTGTACGATTATGGGATACATAGCAACAATCAGTTGATGGATTCGTTCCAGATGTGCTTTGTGATCGTTGGATGGACCATCCTATTGAATGCTGTTTGTTGTGAGGCAAGAAAAGGTGTAAACACAATTACATAGGTACTAATTCCTCTTGTTATTCGTCGTGTCGATGATTCCATTTATATCTATATTTTGTATAAGCTTCGACCAAAATTCGGCCACTTCGACAGCGTCAGCATTGGTCTCGCAAAAGTCTTCCATGGTGCAGGTGGTGCAAATAACATCGTAATAAATATGGCATTTAAATCCAACATTCAGCAGCCTCCACCACAAAAGTTGTTTTAAAACGTTTCTTTTTCGATAAAAGAAGTGTGCTAAATAAAATAAAAATTCGCTATAGAGTTGCAGGTGGATACAATCTGTCATTAGAATATCATTTTCGATTTCAAAATAAGAACTTTACCATTTGTGTAGATGAAATATTTTTTTCTATTAAAGAACAGTTTAGGTGTCATATCATTTTGTGCAAATAAACTTATTTTCTTTCTTTCTTTATCTTCCAAAAATATCTAATAGACAAGCAGCAATTTCTCCCGCAGTACCTACTAATAACGTTGTTTTGTCTTCTTCCATCCGCTTGCAAAGCAAGATTAATCGCACCAATTACAGAAGCACTTAAAAAGATCCACCTCCAACATTGTGACACTCGCGTACCGTTCCACTTTTGCTGACAATTTCGGCGCTTCACACAAAACTGTCAGTCTATGATCCCATTAATGGCTGACCTCTTCATTCCGAGTGTGCGACCTAAGCAGACCATTACCTTAATATTTTCTAAACCATTCCAAAAAGTATGGTAACAAAGCGGCGTCTATTAAGCCACTAATGTCGCGTTGGAATGAATCATTATTTTTAGTGGCGTCTCTGCCTTATTAGGAGGTCAATTTCTCATCTCGAACAATAGGAGGTTAGGTCAACTTCGCGCCAAAAACGGACAAAATGTCACCGACGATCTGGAATACGAGTCAAGTACGTATTTGTTAGGGAAGTAAATTGTTGTGGCGATGAATTAATCGGCGTTTATAAGATTGGACTTGACAAATATGCAAGTTATGAAATAATGAATGGCCATGTTAAAATAATACTCTTTATTTAATGTGACCACCGCAAAAGAGATTATATCTGGGGACAGAGGTTAATTATGTGCAAAGAGATGGTTCGCGATTACTCAATTATTTTGTTTGAGTCGGAGTTGTACAAATGAAATCTTAGTAGCAGAATTTGGCAGATATGTTTTATTTTTCACTAGCAGCGACCCGCGGTTTCAACCGCATAAGTTTCGATCCCGTGGGAATATCGGGATAAAAACTATCCTATGTCCTTTCCCGGGACTCAAACTATCTCTATACTAAATTTCATCTAAATTGGTTCAGCGGTTTAAGCGTGACGAGATAACAGACAGACAGACACACTTTCGCATTTATAATATTATAGTATGGATTTGCTTTTAACTCTGACTTTTATGACGTGGTAATTCATTGGAGGACAAGTCATTGGAAACTGAATTTGTCTAAGTTGAACAGCGCAACATGCCTACTCAAAACAAACAACCCATCTTACTCTTCTTTCCTCTCTCCAAACTGTATCACTCCACAACCACATCATAACCCTTCAAAACCAAGTCCAGCACTTGACCCCTCACCTGCAGTTGACAGGCGAACAAAACGCTGCGCCCGCGCCGCAGGCCGCCCCACCCCGCGCTGAGAAAGCCGTGTCCTTTGCGCGCGCATTGACGGATAGCTCACATTATTACGTCGGTGCCATCAGCGGGTAATGAGCATACAGAGTAGTCTGAGGAACAGAGAGCTTGGCATATGATATAGTTTTGTGCTAATTAGGTTCTTCAAATTATTTAGTTGTCGACCTTTGCTTAATGCGAAAAGTACAGAGGGCCTAAACAAAGTGATATTCTATCATCGATAGAACGTAAAAAATTATTGACATGGCTACCGGAAAGCTTACATATGTCAATCCTGTTGAAAGTCGTTGAAGAAATACGAAACGCTTTGAAAGCGATTGCTACTTGTCTAGGCCCTCAGGGGCGATCAATGTGGCGACGCTTAGAGGAACTTTGGGTTGATAATTTGACGACACTTATATCAACCTTGTTGATTCGCTAAACGTTTCACCTCCATCTATGCTGATGTCGAAAATTCATCATCATCATGTCCACTGTTGGACATGGGCCTCCCCTTCTTTCATATATCTATGGGCCTCCCTCAAGCGTCGCCACATCGGGAAATGAACTTATCTACCTCCAAGCTAACTGCATGAACACTTTTTAAAACAAAAGTTAAAATAATTTAAACATAAAAGCTCGTATTATGAAGATTGTTGAGCTTTCACGGCAAATCAGGTAAACTAGTACCGAAACATATTTAATAATAGCTGTTATAATAACCCAATATGATAGTTCTGCTTTTCCGTTAAATCATATAACCGTGAAGAAACCACAAGATACAAACTTGTTGAACGTTATACCTAAATTGTGGTGATTTTTCAATTCTCCACGCTCCGAAGCAAGGAAATTACTATTGATCGTTGCTTTTTTAATAAATGTAGCAGGAAGAAGTGATATCCTGTTCAAATAAAAAAGGATTTATTTATTTCTAGAGTATATGTTTTTAAAAGATTTTAACGACGATTCTTCCGCTACGAATTTTGAGCGAAACCGGAAAATTAAAGCCATAGTTGTATGTTGTTGTACATAATGCTGAGAAATGGAGATAGCATCATCATCATCATTTATTTCCTTGTCAAATCATTAATTATTCGTTAGTACTTACATACACAACTTAAACACTATAGGCCGAACGCTTAACTGAGACGTTGCCTGTGGTAGCTGCGCGGTGCGGGAGGGGTGATAATTGTCACAATTTGACGAATCACTGAGCTCTTGCATCACTTCACGTTCACCACACCCCTCCCGCACCGCGCTGCTACCTCAGGCAACGTCTTAGTGTTACTGTTAGTACATCCATAATAATTGTTAGTTACAAAGGTCTTAAAGCTATGTTAGTATTACACTACAGACTACAGCACACAGCGCTTACCACAACCAAAACACCACATACAGCACTTTTGCTTTTTGACTATAGTCTTGGGTTATTTAAGAAAATGGGACGTTACTTGATCGAATTTCCCGCTACGTAGCTAAGTATATTTTTTGTTCTGCCAACGCTTGCAAATTCAAAATGGCCAACGTCTTCATGTGACATCCCTCAATCCTTCACATCTGTCTTCCCACACTACTCTACACATTTGTCGGTCACATCGCTTATCGGAAAAACGTCTTGCAGCCTGTTATCTTTTATAGTTCGGCCAAATTGTCGAGCGTTATTTATTAAAATGACGCTTGCGACCCGCCCGCTGAAATATGCGATGTCTTAGCGACAGGTCGTCCCGTGTCGAGGGCAGGGCTTGTATAGTTGACAAATTGAGATGCCTTTACATACTTCGTGATTTAAGGTGGATAGATAAAGGGACGCGGCAGGGTCATTTTGATCATGTATGGAAGTTAGTTTATTAAGATAGGGCTAATAGGTAGTAGGGATATAAAAGCGACCTTAGGGCTTTTGTTGTTAAAAGTGATAGCTACTGAATGAACATATTAAGTCTCAAGAAAAAACTCGTGATAGCAAAAAGAATAAGATTTTGCGATATTAATGATTACCACAATCATAGGTATTATAATCATGAAACGACGAGCTCACTAAATTCTGTACAACAAAAGTAAAACAAACGTAATATTTTAATTTGACTGCGTTTACCAACGAAAATATGTCTCTTAAAATTACTCAGGTAACGAAAGACAAGCCAACAAATCAAGTCGGTCGTGCCCCAAGTCTTGGGGACGATCCTTCAACAATTACTTAAAGGTCGTGACCAAAATATACTCATAAATTGTTATCGAAACGAGGGCGAAGCATGCCGATGACAATTATCCGCTATTACGCGTCCATCGACGAAGCACTCCGCGAACTTAATCCTGCAACTAATGTCTTAATTCAACCGCCATCTTTGAATCCTCGCAGCTTGAATTTAGAACGTATTTTTCTAACCTTCGACTTTGATGCCCGCATAAATAAGTTTGCTGAGCAATTTTAGAACATTTGCTATATTCTATCTTATTTTAAACTATATTTTCGTATAGATGATGTTTTAAGGGTCAAAATTGTGTGTTGGACACTTTTTGGAGCGTAAAAATAAATTGGTAATAAGAAAATAATATGGCGGTCCATCAGTTGCAGTTTCTCGCGTAAAAAGCTTCTAAACGATTGCAAATTGTTGCTAGTATTGGAATCGGTTCTGACTTAATGGGAGCATTTAGTTTGACCAGATTAGTGCCGAGGAACACTATAAAATCATATCAACGTTTCTGTTACGTTTCTCTGGAGCATAGGCAGGTCGTATCAGGTGCAATTACATCAGTCCAAAGTACTATCGAAGCTATTATTTTATGGGATGTACTGAAAATAAACTTCTTATTGCTTCTTACTGTATAAGTCTTATAGCCTAATTTTCTACTAACAAATAGCCTAATTTTGCTTTTTTCTGACGTTCATGGGAACCGTCCAAAATCGATGGGGCTTAACGATTTTTCTAAACCAATACTTGTGACAGTTTGTAACAGTAATTAATAATGTCGCTGCACCATAAAAGCATATTTAACTAGCGTAGATTTCCTAAAGGGAAAACCAAATACATTAACAATTCAGAGCGTCTAAATAAATAGATCAAATTAACGATTTTGACATCACGCGAACGCGTTTAATCATTTAAATAAAAAGTAAAGCGCGCGTTTCGAACATTTCGAATGCCACAAATTCAATATGGCGTCAGTTTCTTTTTTTTAGGCAAAGGATTCCTGTCATTATGCCCATATATTATCTTCACGGGGCGCTCGAGTTGAGATAAAATTGTTGGTAACAAATGTTTCACGTTGTGTTTGATAAATTCCACATGATTTTATTTTCGTTTTATTGGAGTATGACACCATTAATTAAGCAACATATTTTAAGGTAATTTAGGGGTCGTTAAAAGAAAACGATGTTCTCTCGTGTTTTATGATGGGTGTTACACAGTTATGACACAATTTTATTTGTAAATAGTTCCGTTTATAATTTTATGTTTGTTTAAATAATGAGTGGAATGAACTCGTTTACGTTTTATAAAGAAAATGAGAACTTTCAAACTGGATTTCATTTTCTGGCTTCAAGATATGCAGCACTGAAATATTGAGATGTACCAATTGAAGATTGACACTTCCCGTGACCCAAGGGCTGGCTTTTACCTTGGCCAAAGGCTAAGCATTGCCATACAACGTGGCAATGCCGCCAGTCTCTTGGGAACATTACCAGTCGACAGCGATGCGGATGAATTTTTCGACGCTATATTTTAGTTTCTGTATAGTTTTAGTTAAGTTAGGATTTAATTTTGTAATTTTTAGTATTAGATATACATAGATATACATAGATATTATAATTATATAAAACAATATTAAATACAGACTACCACTGTATGTTACTGATTATATTTTAATTTATTTCTTTATTGAAGATAGACAAATCTTTAAATAAATCCATTGAATATCGTGCATTGTCGCAAGTTGTGATATAAGTCAAAGTTCACAGCTTATGATCTATGAACGCCCTAGGGCACACATTATGTAATTAATGTCTAAAATCAAAGTTGAGACCATCTTTGTACCTTTTAATATGCATTTAAAGCAGCAATAGGTAGATTGTTGCAAAATATAATTTATCTTACAAAATGATCCTACTAATATTACAAACGCGAAAGTTTGTGAGAATGGATGGATGTTTGTTACTCCTTCACGCAAAAACTACTGAACGTATTAGAATGAAATTTGGCACACTATCTGTTTATAACCAGGAAATACTATTTGTACCGATATTCCTACGGGATCGTAACTTATGCGGGTGAAGCCACGGGGCGCTGCTAGTAATATATAATCGAAGGTTATTTGCCTTTTGACTAAGGCAAAAGGAACTAACCTTTGTCTATTTTGTTGTAAGATTCGATAATTCTGCCTATCTTTCAAACAAAGATAGCCCGAATTTTGGCTAGGCAAAATTTTCTTAAAAGATTTCTGTTTCATTTATGTACACTGCCTCTAAGACTTTTTTCCGATGTTGCAATTTGTTTACCCGCTAAAAGTATGCACACTGCTACAGGGATCTATGGCGCTCGAATGAAGTTGACAGTGGGGCACTGTTGATAAACATTCGTGCAAATTGTTTTATAGAGTGTATTGAAAAAACAATATTGCGGCGTTAGTTCCGATTTCGCCCACGTGCTAAAAAAACCTTGTAGCGCTTTAGCTTCATACAGTTTGGCTCTCGTATATTTTTTTTTCAAAAGAAGCAAAGACAGCTAGGTCCATACAGCCTAGTCGGTTATTTGTCGCAACAACATAGGGACAAGCTGTCGCGTAACTCAAACTTCATATCTGGTGATCTGTGAACGCAGAGTGCCCCGCGGTGACGTCCTTAACGGGACAAAATTATTGTTATTGCCACCAAACTAATGTAATTATTTTAACCTATGGAATATGGGTGCGCTGGAGGTGATTTTGTTCTGAATGGTTTAAATTTTTTGCTTTATATTTTTTTATTAAAATTATCTAGAAATAGTTCGGGTCTGCAAAAAATGGAAGGGTTTTAACTATGCGATAAGGATTTCAATTAATTGGTAACTTTTAAAATAATATTATAAGTCTAACATTCTGATTTTAGCGCTCAGAGTTTTAAATAAAACAAAGCTCTATAGCGCTCAGAGTTTTAAATAAAATAAAACAAAATAACTGGAAAATAAAAATTTCCATCGACATTTTCTATTTGTGTCCAAGCAAACATGCACTTTTCATTCCACCAACGAACAAGTCAACGCCTAATCTGTCACAACAAACGTCCGTTTTCACAAGACCATCAACTGCTACCTACATCAATACAATAAGCCCAATTTCATACGAAAGCTCCCGAAAAATCGACTCCACGTCCCCACACTAGTTACACCTTGCACCCAACCCGTGCCGCGTATAATTTATGCCACCGTGCGCCCGCAGTGCCCCGCGACCCGCCAGCCCCGCGGGCCCCGCGGGCCCCGCGGGCCCCGCAGCCCACTTGGGCGCAGTGGGACACTTGTTACGCCGATTTATAGGGATGGGACGCTCCGCATTTTATTGTTTCTACTCCGGTAATGTCCGCTTTACGAACAACTTTTATTATTTATTAATTGTTTCAAAATGTCTCTTGTCGATTGAATAAAATTTTGTTTATGTCCCGCTTTTGGGACGACATTTTTGTGTTTAGTTTATTTATCAGATACAGCTTAATAGATTTGAGAAATGGGAATAGATGCGGTGAGAATGATATTTTTTTTATATGAGAAAAATATTGTCTTGCCTTCAGAATAAGGTGCTTACTTTCTAAGTAAGATGCAAGTCTGTGGTTTGCCTTTTGTACCTGATAGTGATCTCATGTCATGAGTGGAATGTTATCAACTAATGATGTGTTTGCGTTGCATTACTAATTTAAAGCATTAACAACTTCGTCGAACTTCGTAATTCTTATGAGAAAATATAATTTATCATTAAATTAGCTGATTTGACAGACATCGTCCAGTCCACTTGCTATACCTAATTTATACAAAAATCCCATAAAATCACCATTTCCAAAATTTCAAATTTTTCGGGCACCTATTCCAGGTTAACTATCCTCAAAAACCTAATTCGGACTATATCGAACATTCAAAGATGAAAATTAACCAAATCGGTACAGCCGTTCTCAAGTGATGCGCTTACCAACTGAAAAAGTTAATCTATATTATAGATACATTTTCAGTCTTCTTGTATCACAGCAACTACCTTTTCCTACATGTAAAGACGTTTGATCTAGTTTTTTTTTTTGCTAATATTTCGTTTTCGTAATAAAATTCATAATTTGCAGCTATTTAATACATAAGTACTAAAGCATGCAAAATTTCGTCAAAACCCAGTGACTCAAACACGAATACAAATCTTTTCCTCAATCTTTCATTCACGATTACACCTGGACATGAGATAGTGATTTTTCCACGAACCGCTCACAACGAAATCACTGGCTCCATCTAGCTGGGAGCGCGGTAAACACAACTGCGGTACATTTCACCACAAGATTGCTTCTATTTACTCTCGTTTAGGGCTAATCCGTGATTGCACACCGGTTGCGCCGATGAGAGGTTGCTGCGGCGGGTTAAAAATAGGGCTCACCCTAATTGATGACCCTTCACCTCGAGCGAAGATGTGTGACTACTGGATATGCTCTAATGTAAGTTTTATTAGACGTTAAAAGTACGCTTTACATATAAATGTTAATGTGCTTCTAATGCCAATACATAGAGTGTGGTGACGACAGAATGCTAAAGGGTGCTGTGTCTGCTTTAAGTTTAGTCTTGGGGAAACTGCTTACCGTCCTCTAGATAATCCTAATTTAATTAAAACAACAGTTGTCAATATGAAGAAGGCCAAACATCTTCCTTCAAGTATCACTTCTAGTTGTATTGTAGTATGTCTCTGTGGTCTCGTCGTGCTCCAGATGTGAGCTCGTGTGAGTAATGTTGCGTTCGTGATCTATCTACCTGTCGGTATATACACATATGCGAATAGTTGTTCACTTGGTGCATGCTAAGTTCATCCCTGATATTTAAGACAGTATGGAAAAGACGAGCTAATCTGTACGTAATCATGGGCAATCTCGATTTCAATTAGCGCCTACTTTTTGTATCATAACGTTATCCCAACTTTAAGCTGTGATGAGGATAAACCCCAATTTTATACGTTTACAAGAATTTTGAACTAAGATGATTAAACTGACTGGGTTTTTCTAAAATATGTTTCATCATAAATCAGATCAATATCGATAGTCGATATCCAAGAATGAAAACGATCAAATTACAGCAACATTTACAAGTGTCACATTGATCAAATCCCGTTTCCCACAATTTCTTACATAACCATAATATGTAACTCAGTGTTATCTCTCAATCGATGGAGATAGGTGTCTCACACGCGCTCACTCACAACACTAAAATAACTCAACTCTAAATTAAATGCAAAAAACAATTTATATCGATGAGCACTCTCTATCTATCGATAAAACATCTGAACGAGAAAGGCAGACGTGAGATATGTCGTGTGGACCAAAGTTAATTACAAACACCAGGGCGACAGCGGAAATGTTATACAGAGTGAAAATATTAACATGTAATAAACAACTGCGCGCGCGCACATAAGTCCAATGGAACATCTCATTTATTCAAAGAGCACTGATTAAATAAACTCCAAACGAATACTCATTAACATCGTGATCACACGATAAACTAAATCGTACTCATTAAAACATACTCCCCTCTACACATTAGTCGAGTCAAAAAAATCGATACCAAACAACCCGATTCGTCACGCCGTGTGATCGATTATACGTCTACTCCAATTAATCGTTGCTCGATTATGGCTGTATAATTATATAATAATAAATCGCTTTGCATTATAAAGTTATTGATCTAATAAACGCGGCCCGTCTAAGGTTTTGAGGTGTTATTATTGGGGGTAATGTCTTCATTGCCTTTCATTCAAACCGACGCGTGATTGATGGCTGCCATATCGATATAATATCGATACATTCGACTACGATATTAATATATTCAAATAATAAAACCTTGATGAGTAATTTGAACTGTTGTTAAGTTTATAGTGCGCCATACCAAAAACGTAATATGCAAACATGTTTATGATTCGCGATAAAACGTTGCGTTACAGCGCTCGTCCCTCAGGTATATCGATATGTAAAGTGACGTGCCTAGTGCCCATGCGCCGCTAACTAACCCAGCGCTAATAATAAACTGTGTAATAACTATGATTAACGCAAGTTTAGCTTTACATTAGCTCGTGCGGTGGACGTTAAGAAGTAACGCCTTTGGAACACATTTTAAAATCTTAAATTCGAACGTGTCAGACGACGAAATTCACACGGTCGGTCAGTTTTATCGATGGTTTCGATCGATAACTTTCACAATCGATTTTCATTACAGTTTATAACTATAAAAATGTTATAGTTCACTGCGATGTAACACAATCGCCTCTTATTTAAACAGCATCGCAGACTTTTCTTGTTAGAAACGAGTGTGAACAATTTGTCAATGACCTTTGATCGCAATCCGATATCAGTCGATTTATCTGATAGCAAATCGCCGATCGAACAAATTAAAGTCATTAACAAAGCAATCCAATCCGTTGCGTTACCATTCACTGTAAAGGCCGATAATTAAATATTTATTCGGGGTATTAGGATCGATAGAACTGTTAGACGGAATCGATTCGTCACTGTGGAAATGCTCAAATTGCCGGCTATAAAAATATATGCCGTGAAATACATTTGACAGACGAGCGAGAACAAAATCTATATTTGCTCTGTCCATTATTATCTACATTACTTCATGAAGATTCGTATTTTTGTTTGTACATACATTTTGTATTGCGAATTAGCATAGCATTGCGTTTAGAATTACCGTTGAGATTTCGCAACAAGTTTTTAATTCTAAATCGAAACGTATTAGGAACGGCTGTTACTTCAGTCAATAACACCTTCATGTAATATACGTGAAGCCAGTAGGTGTTTCAATTACATTTAAATGATTCTCTGAGTTTAACAGCTGCTGAGTACATAATTTAAAATCCTCATTAGAATCGAAATAGTTTTTAATAAATCCAGCATACCCATTAGAAATTAAAATATTCACATTTGGGCGGCGACGCCGCGTGTAAACGCTAGTTAATTATAATAGACGATTTATCGATATAATTGAAAGCATTTATCTATACTCACACATCGGTATCGGACCGTGTTCCCGTAAACCGTGATAAAAATCGATATATAATCGATATACCGATGGAATTTATTCGTCACGCGATCGTGATCGCCTGAGATTACTTAAATGCAACCTTTTGGCCACACGCTTTCTATACAAATAGTTTGAACAGCGTATCAATTACCAAACACACGGCACTTAACATTCTGTAAATTGGAGTAGAGTGATTTGTTGTTTGTTTCGAACATACACGCATTTGTTTTATTGCCATGGTTTACATTTGATGGAAAATCGATTTAATCTGAGCTTTTGAATGTTGTAAAATGATTAAACGTCAGTTTTTAAGTTCCTTATCTGGAGTTTCATTATAAAATTAAATGCGACCATTTCCATGACTGATAGGTTCTTCCCTCAGGGTTTACACGAATGTGAATGGCTGTCATATCTACTCCTTTAGCGACTTTGTTGTGCTCTGGAAGCTTTTAACGTGTACGTCCTTTTTTTTACATAGTTCTGACGGTGCCCTGTCAGTTTACCAAAAATTAATTTACAAATTTTTACTTGATAAGCAACGATTGGCAAACACATGCTTTGTTATTTCATCATTACACAACAACAAGTTTGCCAAATAATTCACTTTACAAAATAATTACCCGATAAACTTTTCTTTAATAACGTGTTATTTGACAAACAATTCATTTTATCTTATAAAAAAACGTTTGGGATAAAAACGTTTTACATATTGACTTATTATTACGCAATTTTCTAAAAATGAAACTCATTCTTTCATCGACTTGCACTAATAGAAAAAAGAGGCTATTTTTAGTGGGCTACCCGGAACCGAACTAGTTAGATTAGGTTAATTATTAAAAACAAAATTGTTAGGTTAGGTTAGGTTATAACTGTGACCCCCTACGCACGAGCCGAGCGAGCGAAGCGAGCGGTGCCGCGGCAGCGGCCGGCGAGTGCCAGAAACGACTAGATTATATAGAAAAAAATATTTGCCTGTAAATTATTTGACCCGAATGGAAAATACCGTCATGATCACTTTGTGTCTGATTTAGAAAATCTTTACATAGTATAAAACAAAGTAGCTCCCGCTGTCTGTAAGCTTAGATCTTTTAAACTACGCAACGGATTTTAATGCAGTCGCTAGTGCATTATAAAATGATAGTTTGTATAAACGTGATTTTTTCAAAAGAAATGTATAAATGATTAAATATCATCCGAAACATTTGTAAAGAGAAGCATTTGCCAAATAAATGTTTGTAAAGCGAGTGTTTATAAAATAAAATATTTGCGGAATGAGTTGTTTGTGAAATAAATAGAATACGAAACGTTGGTTGTAAACTAAAAATTTGTCAATGGAGTTTTGGTAAAACATTAGTGAACCCGCTAATGCTGATACATTTGTTTCAAAATCAATTGGTCTCACACTAAAACTACTTACTGACTGTTGTATGAGCTGCGTTTAGCAATGCCGTGTTTAAGATCAGCTTGGTCAATATTGTTCCACTAGAGGCTATAAATATCATTTTGTTTACGCTTGTTTCCCATTACGAGTTTAGCTGGTACATGAGTGATGATATCTTGCACTCTGGTTGTTGGTGATTTCGCTTATTGTTGCTCTGATAAAGCAATGCCATGTTTTATTTTGAACTAGCTGACCCGACAAACTTCGTCCTGTCCAAAAAACAGTTTATAGTTTTTCCGCTTTTTTTCAACTTTTCGGGAAACGTTCCTAATATTTTCTTTTTTTTTAACATTATTCAGACCATTACGAACATTTTGGAACAAAAAATAGCTAAATTGGTCCAGTCGTCGACCAGTATTTAGTTTTTATTTATATGTAAAGAAGATGGTAGACTAGTGGAATAACAGACAAAATAGACGTTTTAAAGCGTTTAACTTTGTTTTAAGTGAGTCTCCAACCTAACACATCGAGAATCAATAACAAACACTTTAAGCGCCCTGATAGTAAGTTTTCACCGACATCTTTGGACATCTGCAATACCATAGACATCGTAAGTGCATTGTCATCCCAGAGACAAAGGCGAAATATCTCTTGTTTGAGCTTGTAGTTATACTGGCACTCATGTTCCGTAACGCAGCAACGATGCTTGGCGGCAGAATAAGATGTGTTGGCAAGCAATGGCAATAGAATGATTGGATTTTATAAGAGACCATGAGCTCTAAGTTTCTTTTGGCATTTCTTCTCACGGATCAGTCAGCTAGAAAATTTCGGCGCCATCTAGTTTTAAAATTTTGACCAATATTGACTTGTGTAGGTATATCATAAGATTTACTTACAGAAATAAATATTTCATTTCAGCAGTTCACCGGACGAGCTTTTTCGAGAATCTTAAAATAATCTCAATAGAGGTATGAGGTGACCGTGGCTAAATAATAACAGCCGCACAGGTTGATCGATCAGGTTAAGCTACGCTTGCCAAAGTTGGTCTGTGGATAGGTGACCATCTTAACACACCGAAACCCCTCCGTGCCTCGGAAAGCACGTTAAGCCGTTGTCATTCGTGAATCTTTGATAGTCGTTACGAGTAGCCAAGCCCAAAAATCTGACAACCAGTCTTACCAAGGGTTATCGAATTACCCAGTAACTGGGTTGTGGAGGTCAGATAGGCAGTCGCTCCATGTAAAATACTGGTATTCAGCTGCATCCGGTTAGACTGGAAGCCGACCCCAACGTAGTTGGGAAAAGGCAGGCAGATGAATCTCAATAGAGGTATGATAACGGCATCCAAACTTGGCCCTACATAGTACCTACGGAGGTACTGATGTGTTCATATAATACCTACCTACCACATCTTCAATTAGTGCACTTAACGATCGCCTCCTAACGCGTGATATCCGACGGATAGACACATCCGTCCTCACACAAATTAACTAAGATACGGTTTTTATTAAGATTACGATATTATTAAAGTTTTTTTGTATGTAATATTTTTGATGGTGAGATTTTGTTTTATATACCTACAGTGGTAGCCGGGAGATCGATGCGGAACCTGTCACTATGGATTCAGATTCAGTACATGATTCTGCACCCCCATGTTTTGAAATGTTACAAAGGTCATATAAAAAAAAAATTGCTGTTAATAAAAAATAGATGTCAGCACTGTTTACGAAATGAAGGGCCCGTGGCTAAATAATAACAGCCGCACAGGTCGATCGATCAGGTTAAGCTACGCTTGCCGCGGTTGGTCTGTGGATGGGTGACCATCTTTACATACCGAGACCCCTCCGTGCCTCGGAAAGCACGTTAAGCCGCTGGTCCCGGCTGTCATTCGTGGATCTTTGACAGTCGTTACGGGTAGTCAGAAGCCCGAAAGTCTGACAACCAGTCTTACCAAGTGGTATCGTATTACCCAGTAACTGGGTTGTGGTGGTCAGATCGGCAGTCGCTCCATGTAAAATACTGGTATTCAGCTGCATCCTGTTAGACTGGAAGCCGACCCCAACATAGTTGGAAAAAGGCTAGGCAGATGATGACTGTTTACAAAATGAAACTCCAAACTATTGTTTTACTGAATTCATTTATTTGTTAAAACATTATTGTCTACTTATACTATTAGCGGTAACGAAACCATAGCTCGCCTTTAAACAGGGCAATATGTGAAAGGACTTTTCGTTTGGTAACAATCTCTTTTAAAACAGGTAATTGCAAAATATACCTACTCAAAATTTTTCATTTTGACCGCGTAGGTATTGCACTTTTCTATAAAACAGTAGAAATTTTTACTTGGTGATCGACGAAAAATTTCTACGCTACGCGAGGCGCAGCATGTCTTTTTCTTCCATACTTCTCTATTAGTCGTCATCTCGGTAGTCGCCCCCTTTCTAACCATATCATCATCACACAGTCCATCCATCGACGTCTCTGCCACCCTGTGAGTATGTAATATGTATTGTTTTTCAGCTCGCTTCATAACCATTAGCACTTACTAAATATGAAGTTATAGTTTTTTTATTTCTAAATCCACTTGTGTTGATTTATTCCGGTCTTTTTTTTTTGGATGGGAAATAATCATCAAATGACCCCTCCCGCTCTGGGTGGAGCGGAAGGGAGTGTCAGACTCTTACTGACTAAAACCCACCCGTGTTCCTTCCTTAGCCCTTTATGTTCCGGGCAACGGTAACCCTTTCGGACGATCCCCGGTCTGATCTGTTACTTTGTTTTGTCATGCTACGGGAGAATTCTTTTACAAAATTATCTGTAATGTGAATTCATTATTGCTAAGTGGTTTCAGCGTGAGGCGTCGACACCTTACAATAATAACGGCGTACATTGTTTCCGTGCCAATCCTCTTACCGGTCCCAAGAAATATTTAGCACCTTTTGACGGATTACAACTGCCATAAACATCTCACATGCAAGTCACTCGACCACCGACATAGACCATCAGGACACAAGCAACTTTTAATACTTAGCAGGCAAATTGTTGTTTATCTCAACGACCCGAAAATCATGAACTTTACCGCATCGAATAGAACCATCAGTCGCCGTTATTCAGTGATCATTACGACATTTTTACACGCTCATGAAGCATACAAGAACATTCACAATATTATACAAAATCCACCACAACCTTCAATCGATGCATCAATTAACTCAGTCCGTCCGATACGAGACTGCACGAACCGTCACGATTATTATATTTAGTCATAAAAGGCCTGCAGTGAGACATGACAATTAATATTTAAAAAAGAAACTCTCATATCTTAAATAAGTAATTGAACGATGCTAAATGTCAACTGTGACCAATTAAAAAAATTACATAATGCCGTACGATAAGTGTCCGCGGTACGGGACGCCTACGACTTGACGACGACTACCAATAATATAAATCGCCACAATGGACACACAAACGACAATATCAATTAAAAAAATTATCACCAATTACCTCGCGGCGGGTCGTCAAACATTGTGTGTCCGAATTTAAATACTAATCGACGTTTAATTTAAACGGGAATCGATTAAATCGTACCGATTCTCGACGCCCGCTTATTTCGAGTGTATGTCTTAATTGCAACATCTTAGGAGAGGATCTTTTGGGGCCGTTTATCGGTAAGAGTCGGCCGCTTAATTAGTACGTATCCCCTGCGCATGCGTCGATGCAATCGCCGTCTCACCTCTCTATTCCTTATTCGAAACCACGGCTTAGGAAGCGTCGTCCTTTACGCACGCGTGCTCATAGTACCGGAATGAGCAGGACGGCGATACATTTGTGTGTACTGAGATTGTGATCGTGTCGGGCGCCGGCACCCAGCGTTCCTAATGCGTGTTTTAAATGTTTACTAATGAACACGATTATTTAAAGTGACATTTTCGGATTTCCCTCTCGGCCATTACAGATACTTGGTATAAAGTCGGGCCGCGCTTATACGCCGTATTAAAATACAACAATTTTATACATTTTGTCTATGGCGTGGCGTCGGGTGACATTCCGATGCTATTTGAAGGCAATATAGATTGGTGACGGGCGTCCACTCGAACTTTGACATCGTCATATATTTTGGGCTTTTATATCGACAGAAACATAAATTATACAACATTTGGGTGATATTCAGTGAAATGACTGGGCTTTAATGGTCCATGGATGGGCAAATGGCTTGTAGAACATATAATCATAAAAAGCTTTAACTGTCGTTAATCTTAAGCCTTGATTAGAGATCAGATTTTATCTTTGTTCTATGGGTTTAAAGGCTGCTAATAATGATCCAGATTACTAAGAACATGTAGGTTTGAGGGCGACCCCGTTAACATGCTTATTATCACGTCTCTATTCCCTGATGGGTCAGGCAGAAGAGTGCCTGTAGTAGACTCAAAACAAATCCAGCGGGGTAATTGCGTAACGCACTATCAGTAGCAATGGGTTTCATTTTGACAGTTCAACAACATTCATTGCGTTATTTACGTTGTTGAGCAAAAACATTTTTCAAACATATGAAGCAATTGATTAGCAATATCCTTCAAAATGATTTAGATAGAGATATGTGTTACGCAATTAGGGTGCAGACTCTGGGCTGCTGTTGCTGTTATTCCTGTAAAACAAATAAAAATAAAAGTACTGCTTACAGATATGCGATATTCAGATTACTGGGCACATTCTGTATACTTTCGCCAAACGAAATAAAAAATAACCAAAACAGCAACATAACGTTATGCAAATGTAATGTGGGCGTTATCTCTAATTGAGCACTAAAGCGGGCGGTGCTGCGACGCGCGCTAGTCTCAAATTATAATTTATATAACCGCCTCTTAACTTAAAAAACTGACAATTCATTGATCTTAGAAATTCATGATCTAGACACGTTTCATCATAAAATAAACTGTTCTTGCTGATTTGTATGTTGGACAAAAGCGGACTCATCAAGCAAAGAAAAGTAGGCTCGTTATCATTTTGCGTAGGGGGGTAAAACATGTTGAAAGGTGTTGAACATGCTTTAATGTGATAATATTAATCATATTTTAATATATGTGTGGTTTTTGACAGCTGGAAACTGTGACATCATCATCATCTTATAGCAGTCCACTACTGGACATAGGCCTCTCCAATTGCACGCCATTTAGCATTTGCCGATTCACGGTCACCACTCAACAACACGTCTACCCTAACGGTTCTATGGCTAATATGGCCGGCCATTGCCACTTCAGCTTGCTTATTCTGTGAGCTATGTCGACAACTTTGGTTCTCTGCCAGATCACCTGATTCCGGATTCTATCCCTCAGAGTCTCCAAGCTTTGCTCTTTCTATGGCACGCTGAACAACCTTGAATTTATGGACCAGCCGTACCGTGAGTGTCCACGTTTCGGCTCCGTAAGTCATAACTGGCAGGACTCACTGATTGAAGACCTTAGGCTTTAGGCTCTGTGGAATACGCGACGTGGAAACTGTGATATAAATATCTATAGCAAGCTATAGATATCGCCATGTGTCGATGTTGATCAAACGATGAACACAAAATACAAACAAACGTCAGCCAAACTTCAGTCACTCCATTAATGTCACAATCATGTAGTTTGGTCTTTAATTAAGAAACCATTTCAGCTGTTTTCAACACACACAGAAACAATACATATTGTTCCCGCAAAACTCAAGTCACACAGTACTTCAGCTTTTAACGAAACTTCTATCTGTTATAAAACATGGCCTCCCGCGGTGCCAGTCAATAATTCACGTGTCGAAACCTTAACAAGACTCATAGAAAACATATTAATATAAACCACACGTCATTTCCAAACCCGTGAAATATAAACAATAGATTATACAGCCTCTTAATCAAGAACTAATAAAAAAAAACAAAGATAACGAAAAAATTCAGGTCACATTCATTTTTTATATATGAAGCATAGTTTTTGATAAAATATAGTTGTGTTAATAGTCATATTTGCATATGATCAACAATTAGGGGACCTCCCATCGGTTTACTGTTGAAAAGTACGGTTTTAAGGTAATTCGTATGTATATGGACGATTTAGTCACGTGTCTAACGCGTTGTCTTAATGATATAGCTGATTATATATTAAATGATGCGTATACTGATTGTGTATTATATATTAAATGATATATCGTTATGAGGTTTTTAGTTTTAATTGTGAATTTTGAGTGAGTTATGGTAGAGTGTGTATAATTTTCTATACTGTTTTGGTTTAAATTATAGTTAGATAATATTATGCGATTATTTTGAATAAGAGGATTAGTTAACAATGTTTGTTCAGAGCCACCATTTGCTAAGTAACAGTGAGCTATAATAAACTAGAAAATATAGTCGGTAATAAATTTTTGAAAAGTACAGAATTAATCTCCATTAAATGATCTATTATATACAATGGTATATAAATTAAGTAGGTTCTGTGTACTAGCAGGAGTATAAATATAGAAACAGTTGAAGAAAGGAGGCAAACAATTTTTTTGATCTTAAAGCACTCTTGCTCTAATGCTTCGCATTATGAGTCATGCAATATGAACTAAAACGTAGGCAGTGTGACTTTTAGTAGTACTATAAAAGTCAAAAGACAGATGAGATCAAAAGTTTATTAGCTATCATCATTTCAGTCGAAAGACTTCCACTGCTGGACATAGGCAAGCACCTCTACGTTGACAGGTTCTGTGCTTCTCACATCCAACGAGTTCCTGCGGCCTTCACAAGGTCGTCGGTCCACCTTTTAGGAGCCTTTCAACGCTACGTCTTCGGTACGCGGTCGCCACTCCAGAACCTTTCGGCCCCATCGGCCATCTGTTCTGCGAGCAATGTGCCCTGCCCACTGCCACTTAAGTTTGGCAATTCTTCGTGCTATGTCGGTTAGCTTGGTATACTTGTTATTATTATTATTAACTATACTTGTATATTATTATAATTTACAGTTCAACAGTAACATCAGTGATCTACAGCCGTCGTTATAATGATTGTTTCGCCTTGACACGGCCGCCGCCGGCCGATATCGACGCTGAAGGGAACGTGCGAGGAAAAGACATCAACGCGCTCGCGTATTGAGGGAATTTTGTAATGATGAAAAAAATAATTAAATGATCAATTTTGGATTTTGCAAATTGATGTTAAAATTATGTCTTTTTTTTGTCAACTTTGTGTCAACTTTGTAATAGAAAGTTGTTTTGCTTCTTTTTTTCCAACATGTCATGATCATGAACCAATGGAAACTAAAATATTTCTTAAAGTAAGAAGAATTGTGGGTAAGTATTTTAATTTGTTTTCTGATTAATTGTATGCGTAATTATAAAATAGCACAGCGGGACACACTGAAAAGTAACAACACCTCTACGTACAAAAGACATCAACGCATTCAGATTGGAAAGTTGCAATGACAAAACGATTCTTGATTACTGCTGACACTAGATGCCTCGATATAACACACCCCCATACTTAATACAAAAAAAGCTAATTCAAAAATATTATTTGTGCAATCAAGTTTTTTAATTAACAAATACTTATCAAAGCCGAAGCGTGGAAAAGACATCAACGCCTTCATAATTATCTAAGACGCCTTCAGTGAACCTAAAATATAATTTAAACATTTTTCTTATCTATTTAACTATGTAAGTGTTAGTGTCCTTTGGTTTTTGTAATTATTTGTATAGTTAGTTAGTTAGTCATTTGATTTAGTACCTAGTGTATATAGATAGTTGTGTTCAATATTGTATATAAGCATTTTAATGTATATGAAATAAAAAAGTACTACGTAATAAATACATACATAAACTCAAGTCTTCTTCCCATGGGGATAGGCAGAAACTACAGAACATCACCTGCTACGATCCTTACTTACATCCTCTTTTTGTCTCGTTTCCGTTCATACATCTGGTCATACACGCACGCCGGGTAGTAGCTCAACTATGGCTAATGAGACATAATTGAATTTCTATTGTTATAAATCAAATTTCGATTTTTCAACTGAGTACTATGTAAATACTTACCAATTTTCTCTTTTACCATAATTATAGTACCCTCATACTCTCATATTTTATCTCCGTACGTGTTTACATGTTCCTGTGCCACCAGTGCGTTAGGTAATTGGTATGATATTCGCCCTGCTCATAACATATTAACATTCAATGGCGTTCTAGATCACTATCGGGCTCCAGCGATGTTACACAAGCTATTAAGGCTGTTAGCCTATTAAATAATCACCATAGGTAACTGAAATTGCTTGTTACATGCATACTAAGCGCGGTAGTAAGTTCGTATTAGTAACTGTAACTACCTTTTTTATGTGAAGATCTTCTTGGATCGGATATAGGTCACCACCACCATTTTTTTTTTGTGGGAAATTATCAAATAACTACTCCCGCTCTGGGTGGAACTGGGCGTGTCAGACTTTTACTGACTAAAACCCACCCGTGTTTCTTCAGTTACCTGTGCCAAGGGCCACGGTAACTCTTTCAAACAACCCGCGACCCCGGCAGGCATCGGCCCTAGCGGACCCCGTCAGTTAGCGCTGACATCTCTTTGAGGCGCGCGTGGAACACAACGCGCCGTCGACCCGGGCCGGATCCTTACCGGACGGCGAGCTACCCATGGCTTGCCGTCCGCAAGCCCGCGACCACCACCACCACCTAAGAATACCTACACGTCATGTGGAATGCAATAAAAGCATTGAGTATTTAGTACCAATTGAAATGACTTATTTATTCTGTAAATAGGATGTCGGAATCACTTTAACACATCATATTATTTTTATTTTTGTAAATTAGCTAGATGCATTCGATATTTCCTACCTGACTACTGCTTAGAAGAAATAGCGAAACAAGCTCATGGGTCAATGTCTCTCTTAAATTCCAGACATAATCTTGGTCAGATCAAGTTTCTGCATGGCTATTGTCAAATCTCATGTCAAATGATTTGATTGTCTTTTGTGTTTATTTTCAACTAATCCGCACAGACAAAATTAATGAGCTTCACCTGTGGGTGTGATTACAAACATTAATATTATCACATAGACAAACAGGAACATCCGGGACAACTATCCGGCAAGCCATGCAAATTTTTGTTTTGTGTGGGAATTGAACCCGCGACACGCAGAGCAGTCACCAACTGCCCAACCACAGCGCCATCCACGCTATCAACATGAGATTCAATATCTTCAACGAGCCCCTCTCGATGCTAGGTATATTGAAAGATTTTCAAGAGTACCTCAAACAGCACCTTACCTTCATACGAAATTGAAAAGTCTGTTTGTTACTTAGCAAGTTTAAAACTCAACAAAAGTACCAAAAAATCTGCATAATTAGATTAAAAAGCCGTGAGAAACTCAACTGTCTCAGAGATCAGTAGAAACCCCGCTAATTTGAAACTATAAGCTTAGTGCCTACGAGTACGTAAAATATTAATTTTAAGCAAAGAGTGCACCATATGATATTAATATGTAATTTTATGCCACATACACTTTCTAAGGTAGGATTACAAGAAGATTTTTCAAAGTGAAATAATCTAGCGTTTATCATAAATAACGTTTAAAATTGATTGTATTGAGTTTATATGTATAATCGGTATATTATCTTACATATTACCTCCCAATATTGTTATCATATCAGACAATTTTATCACGCACTTGACAACACCCTTATTTCCATCTTCATAAAGTTTAGTTTTCCGTAAATGAAATATTAAACAAAGATGGTTTGAAATCAGTAGCGACATCCTATCCGAGTTATTCGAAGCGCATACGCAACAATTTGAACGTAATTTATGTTCAGTTCGCTTCCAACCGTTACGAATAGGATCAGACGAGTTATAAATATATATTTTTATATATATATATATATTATATTCAGTTAGAGTTTTCCTAGAGCAGGCTAGGGTTGGCACGATTAATTTCACTATTAACTATCTTTTTTTAAACGAAAACTCCTGCGTAATAACTATATCGCTCATTTGGAGAAACTTCGACGTAACTGTTACTTTACTTTTTTTTTACTATTGTTTCTCCTAATGTAAATACGCTTTCTAAGTGCTTTGTCATATTTAACTAATTTTTTGGGCAAAAATACATTTACGTCAAGGTTTCTCCAAATGAGCGATATATTAAATCTGAGTCATCATCATTTACCAAATCATATTTTTTACACTCATACTTCACTTCATAATTATGTTACAAAAGTCCTTCAACACTTCAACACGACAAGTTTATAATAGCTGAGGAGAAGAACAGTCTGTTGAAATGAATAATAATAATAAATATTTATGTTGACCAACAAGGTATCCTAGTAAGTACAAAATTAAAAACATACAATTATACGTCATAAACAAACGCCACATGCGAACTACGCGTCATACTGACGTCACGCAAAATCCTGCATCTCGCAAGCACAGTTTACCACGCAACTAGCCTACATACAACAGCCCGACACGAATCATCGGGCAGTTACCCGCCAGACACAACATCCGTCTGGTCGGAGGATCCTCCCTTTTCTATGGAGGATGAGTGAACTTTACACCCTGTTCCTCATACCTCTATAATACGTCAACTAAACGTTTATTACAAACTTCGATTGCTTGTTTGATTGTGAACTGTAAACTGATTCTACAGAAGGTCAGAATGAAGGGATAAAGAGCCTTGAAAGGTATCAGTATCCGTAACTTACTGAAGCAAAGAGCCATAAATAATTAGTCACAAGTACTCACTTGTTGGACAGCCAGGAAGTCCTGGCTTTCTTATATAATATAGCTTCTGCCCGCGACTTTGTCCTCATGAAATTCCTTTTTTTAACATAAAATATATCCTATGACACTCGGCAATACTGCAGCATTCCCATTAGTGAAATAATTTTATAAATCGGATTAGCAGTTCCGAAGATTACCCCTTACATACAGACTCACAAATTTTATTACTTTATAATACTACTAGCTTCAGCCCGCGACTTCGTCCGCGTGAAATTTCTGTTTCCCCCAACCCACCCGTCGCATCGCATCGCCTGACCGCACTACTACTTCGTTTTCGCTTTCGTTCTGACTTTTTTTCATTTTGCTCGGCCCCTAAGGGCGCTAGCGTGATGTTAAATAGCCTATAGCCTTCCTCAAAAAATGGGCTATCAAACGCAAAAAAAATTTTTGAAATCCGACTGGTAGTTCCGGAGATTACCCCCTACATACAAACTTACAAACAAATACCTCTTTATAATATTAGTATAGATTTTTATATTAGGATAGAAACGTGTAAAACTTACAAGTCCCTCTCCATGCAATTCCCATAATCCAAACATATCGCCTGAACACAATCACAACATAAAGATTACCTTCATCACACCATCACTTACCCGGTAGCGAAATAAAACTGTTTTACTGTTAACATTATGCTCTTATGTTAATTCAATTATGTTCATAACGGTACTACAGTTCCACTAAACTGTCGTGTGTACATGTTACTGTACAACCTTGAAAAGTGAACAACTGAAGGTAGCCCACTCTTCAAGCTTGTACTGATGAAAAATACTTAAGGCTTTAGGCTTTTTAATACTTAAGGCTTTTTTATCATTTAAGTCGGTACACGCAACAAACAAATGCAAACAAATATAATTAACATGTTTAGAATAGAATTTATTTCATCAAATAAACAGAATTTTTGGGTTTGCACTACAAGAGTTTTAATGGGTAAAGTCAAAGTCAAATCATTTATTTCAATTAGGCACACTAAAGGCACTTTTGAACGTCAAAAATTATAGTAAAACGAATTGATTCTAGTCGCCCATTCCAAAAGGTAGTTTTCGTATGGAGAAGAATGGGCAAGAAACTCCACCGTTACTCTTTTAAAATGTTTTTTTTGTAAAAAAATTATGACGAAAACAGTTCGAGGTATTTCAAACATCAAGTCAAAATATTAATCACATCCACGTCAAAGTGCGTATTTTGCGTCCGGTTACCTTAATACCAAAATAAACGACTGTACAAAAAAAAGTTGTAACTGGAAAATCTTATAACTTACCGCAACTCAACCTTTTACCGCAGCATACATATTTATTGTCCACCACACATTGTCTGGGTGATGTAAAAATTGATTTTCAATGTAAAGTTTATAGCTATCTCTGCGTAGGAGTCATTGTGTTTAGGGTCAAATATGGCGATAAATTGTCAAATAGGAATGTAGTGTTAAAGAGCTTTCGTAATTTTATGATGGAACTGTTAACAGATATTGTCGCGATCTATGGGAGTGAGTGTGGTGCTTGCGAGGCTCTTAAGCTGTGAACCTGTCAAGTTGGTCTCTTAAAACTTGAGTGAAAAGGTTACTAATGGAATTAAAGTTGTTTAGAAGTGCAGTGAGCTCTAATGCTCGTGGGAAAATTAAGAAAATCAAACACTACTTTTTCACTCTACTATTTAAAGTAGATTTGGACAATCAACACATTCGACACAAACGTTTAAACAAAAACATATTCATCGAACAATTCTGTTACGTAAAAATACAACCCTTGCAGTACGTAGCATTACATAGTCATAAAGAAAGCTACACAAGTAAGACTGTTAAAATTGTGCATAACAGTGTTTAAGCTTTATAGTCCACTAGCTGAGCCGGCGAACTTCGTACCGCCTCAGAATTAAATAATGTGACAAAGTTCAATAAACACGTGGCACCATCTATTATTATAATAACGTTATTATTGTTTTCCTCGGGAACAGCACTTTTTTTTCGGGATGAAAGGTACCCTATGTCCGTTTCTGTACACCTGACAACGTATATGCAAAATTTCAAGATGATCGGTTCAGTGGTTTAGGCGCAAACAAACAAACTTACTTTCGCATTTATAATATTAGTTAGGATAACCTATGATGGTACACACACACACACACACATCACGCCTGTATTTTCCCAAAGGGCTAGGCAGAGATGTACAGACGCCAGCACATCAAGTTACTACAATCTGTCAAATTTCTTTAATATATTTTCAACTTTATCGCTAAAGCATAAGGTTCAAAGTTGATTGGGAAAATTTGACAGTTTCGGGTAGCTTGATGTGCTGGCGTCTGTATCTATAGTACACCCACATTTCGCCAGTTAAGCCCTAACCAATAACTTATAGTCCTACAAACAAATACTAATCGACAAAATCCGTAATCGAAATGACAATATAATTAATCAATTCATGGGCAGTGACCAGCGAGCACTAAGTACCCCCCTTTCCATTCTGAAAGCTTTATTTTTTCTGCCTCTCTGATTAATGCACAAGTACGATTGGTAGTAATTACCGTCCTGTCAGTTCACATTATACTGCATTTGTCTTATTAATGCGTTAATAAGATATCTTGTTAAAGAATTAATAAAACCAGGATCTCGTCTTGTGATCTTTGTATATCTGTATTATTAGTTCAAAAAATAAAATTAAACTGTACTTATTTTATAAAAAAATTAAAACATTTTGTGCTAAAAAGAACATTAATTAATTAGCCTTATCGTTTTTAAATGTCTTGTTTGTGAACGTGAACATCCTGTATCGAAATAATTGCATAAATCTTTTTTAAATTTAATTACACTTGCCGCTTTCACATTGTGAACTAAAAAGTTACTGAGGAATTACACTACCAATGAAATACATGTCTCCTTTCTGTGAGAGGGAGTGGGCCGTAAACCACCACGCGGGCCCAGTGCGGATTGGTAGATGTCACATGTCTTCGAATTTTTGGTTCTAGGACATGCCGGTTTCCTCACGATATTTTCCTTCAACGTTTTGGGAGCATCGTTTTCAAAGGTGCTCTTATAAAAGTGGAATAAAATAAACCTTCTTATTCAGATTGTCTTTCAATATTATAGTTCGCAGGATTGCTGATAGCAGCTGGATGAGAGTTGCCGAAAATCGAGTTGAAGGGCGTGCAATAGGAGAGGCCCATGTCCAGCAGTGGACTGTTGTAGGCTGATGATGATGAATATAATTAGAAACAATACATTCTAAAAAGATTTACGCGCCAAACAGCACACAATCAATCACTGCGGTCGATCAAAGACAACAATGACACATTGACACATTTAGATCCGCCGTCAAATTACAATTTTACACCCGTGCGTACACGCAATAAAGGCGACAACACACTTTTCCTTTACAATCGAAATTTCTCAACAATAACAAGGCGTTAAGCCATAAAATGGTAAAAAAAACTCGCGAGTATCGACCTAATCCGCGACCACAGTCATTAGCACACAGATAGATTTACAATAGCCATAATCCTTTCTGAAAGTTACTTCCATACACCATGATAAATAAACAGTTACATCAACGACATATCAAAGAAAATCCACCCTTATTTGCAAGGTTTTAAGTGTTGTCCGTCTTTTCAGGGGCGGTAAAGTTTTCGTTGGTATAAGCTTGCCACCCAGGGCGCACACAGCCTCTATAAATGCGTACAATTTACAACGTTCTTAACTTGAAGTTGAAAAGTTGGTCTTGTTACGGGAACCTGTGAAGATAATGGGATATATAGGAAAAAATATTAAGAGGATATATAAACTGAACTAAGAAGGTTTTATCTTTGTGGCGGATGATATTCGCGACTATGTGTGTGGGGTATTTTATCGGTTGCAAGCCTGAGTTATAAGGTGACGTAGTCTATAATAGCACCTTATGTAGCGTTGTTTAAATTATCTGTACAGTTAATTAACGTGGGCTAATCTTTCGCGTGAATCGGGGCAAAATCGAGGGTGATATTGTAGTGGGCTGTAAAGTTACAGGAGGACGTACGAACACCTGGGTGTAGTGTAGTACCTACCTATGTGTTTAAGGTATGCTCATGCATCATTCATCAAAGGTTGAATGAGAGACACCCCTGAATGTTTGCGTCACTTCTGATCCATGGAGATAATACAGTTGTTCTATATGTCAAAATATAAAAATTCACGTGGTTGTTTGACATACTAAAATGTCCTGTCCTCCCTTGTACTTCGGTTCCTCGCTTGCTGAAGCAAATGCGAAGAATTTCATGGATGAAGGACTCAATCAAATAAAGGATCATTCATTAGCATCCTCAAATAAGGGGCAATATAGCTCTAAAGTCAAGGCAAAGTTCAGTATTTACAACAAAGTATCCGCAACAATGTGCTGGGATATTTATTATTTTGTTTTGTGTCTATTAAGAATTTAAGATAGGTTCGTAAGCCGCTCGTAAATCTGTGGTGTTATCAAAATGCCGGCGCTGCAGGAAAATGATAGATAGGACTCGGTTTATAGAGCAGCTTCGTATCGGGCGAGATAATAAAAGACAGGTTGCGACCTGCGAAATAGCGGGTGCAAGGCAAGAGCGACAGCGAAGTGATAAGCGAAGCTATAAGCGACGCGATAAGCGAAGAAAGAAGAAAGAAAATACGTTTATTTGCGGTGAACATGACGCAAAAATTAACATGACACAAAACTAAAATAAAAAAAGAAGGTAAGGGAAACATGCGTTACATCCACGCAAAACGGGTATCGCTCAGCATTATGCTGCGACCCTATGTAAGACAGAGCCCCAGCGCTGGTTTTCAGAGACAGCCGGCGCTGACGTGATGACGTCGTCCGATGCAGCACACAATTATTATTATTAAACTATAAGCGAAGCGATGAGCTAAGCACTAGCAAAGCCCAAGGCGACAAGCGAAGCGACCAAAGTGTGGTGCAGGTGATCAACAACTAATAATGAGTTTAACGCTTGAGTTTATTGCTAAATCCTTTCGCCGAGCCCTAGGCAGTCAGAATCGCTACCAACTGGCTATAATATTACCACAGCATGAATTATTCTCGTATAAGTCATACATGATAAAATGTATCAAGATGACGACTAATAGTGAAGTATGGAAGAAAAAGACATGTTGCGCCGACCACAAATAAATTGGGATAAGGGCAAGAGAATGATGACGTAATTTACTCTAGTTACGTAACGCCGCGTCCTAATCACAAGCGATCGTCGCACACTTTTATATGAATACTAGCAGTGCCCCGCGGTTTCACCCGTATAAGTGTCGATCCCGTGAGAATATCGGGATAAAAACTATCCTATGTCCTTTCCCGGGACTTAAACAATCTCTATACCAAATTTCATCTAAATCTGTTCAGCGGTTTAAGCGTGAAGAGGTAACAGACAGACAGACACACTTTCGCATTTATAATATTAGTATGGATGTCATAGTAGCGCGATCAATCAAGTCGCGTATGTACGTAATATTTCATGTAAACTATCGCGTAATCGCATATTCACGCGACGATCTCTTTCTGCTGGTGCGCAGGGTAAGAGTACATTTTCACGATAACTTACATATTTTCAAGGAAAAACTTTGTGGTACTTAATCTACCTTCGATTAGTTACTTTGCTCAAACAATATACATTCTCTCAAAGTTATAAATAACAATTTGTCGTCATAATCACAACAACTTAATTTAAAGTTAACAACGTACTTAACTAAATCAACTTTTAAATAAATAAAACCAAGTTTTGTTTGCACTATTCGTCTATTCATTAACATTTCAAAAGTCTTAAAAAAGATTTTCTATTTAAAACAAAACGCAATACCTGTAGTAGGTAGGTAATACACAGACGCCAGCACATCAAGCTACCCGAAACTGACAAATTTTCCCAATCAACTTTGAACCTTACCTTGAACCTTAAACCTATTAAAGAATTTTGACAGAGGGATAGCCTGATGCGTTGGCGTCTGTACTATGAGATTATGTATTAACATACATGTAGGTAATCTTCATACGAAAAATATGCAGATTACGTTAGTGGATTGACGGAACTAATTTTGATGAGTTTTTCATTATCATCATCATCATCCACAGGCCGACTTCACCCACAGCTGGAAATATGCCTTTCTTCTCTTGCACCAATCCCCATGCTCCTGTGCCAGCCTCATCCAGGTTTTGCCCGCGATGGCAACAATGTCATCACTCCACCCATCTCGCCGCCGGACGACCAACATCTCGTCTTCCAGTCCTCGGACTCCACTCTGTCACAGCCTTACTCATCCTGTCATCACGGACATGCAAACATAGATACATGTTCTAGTCAAATAGAATCTCCTAAAAAACTGTTTCAGGATGATTTCAAGTGTACAGAAAACTGAATGAACTTGAACATTTGGAAATGTTTACCGTCCCAATTAGTATTAAGTTTTTGATAGATCGTCAATATCTATTGCTGAACTTGCATCGATTCAGATTTTTTTAAATCCAACCGTATTTATTATATATTTATGATCCCGATTCGTAATAAAACTTACAAATTGACAGTTATTGCTATTGCAGAATTAGTCTGCCGTTGAAAAGACGCGGAATTAATTCCTCAATAGTTCATATACCTAACTATAATATGGAATCACGAAGTTATAAATTAAAATTACATTAATTACAGTATAATCAATTACCGCTAAGTCTTAACTATAAATTAATTCTAAAGATATTGAATCGTGGAATTGATTTATTGAACTCATTTGCTACAAATTATCTTAGATTTAGATGCTCTTATAAAGCTAAATTTAATACATGTCTTGACATTTTTATTAGCTTTTAGTTTACAAGTTTTATCAAATTGCGGTCATCTGCGTCAATGTCGCTATTTTGATAAATATAGATTTTACACAGTAAAAATGAGAAAAAAAATGATTCTTTAAAATCAGTCTGTAAATTTCCCTCGGCTGGTGACAGGCCTTCTCTTTATGAGAGGGCCAAACTCACTTAACGTTCCTAGTTTAAATTTCGCTTATTTTTTGGCTACAACTCAAACACACATGAACTTTTTTTTTTAATAGCCGACGAAATACATGATTCTGGAAACCCCGTTGAAATACTTCGTCGATTATTTTGAAAAATCTGCTATTTCCTACAAGAGTGTAATACCTACGCGGTCAAAATGTATGGAACAGCGACTTTTTTTTATAATCGACGAAAAAGCATGCATTGAATCGGACGACCGTCGGTGTCCCTGCCAGCCTGTATGGTTGAATTAATTTTTTATTATTTGTAAGTAAATCTTTTTTCCCAGAAACTAATTTACTGAACTTCATAATGAGTCACATAAACGTATATATTTTTGATAGACTCAAAAATACACTAATTTATATTTAAGACCTTTTGTGTAGGTGTGATTACCATCTTAGGTAAGTAAGTATAATATATTGTATGCAAAATAAAGAATTCTTTTCTATTCTGTTCTAAGATAAGTATGTTTTTTAAACCAGCGCATTCTTCTCTGTGATTCTTTTTTTGTTAAGCATAAAGAAAATCCTATGTTAATTCCATATTGTACCTTCAACATCTAAATCAGAATCTGTCGTGTAAGTGCTAACCAATTTATTGCCGTGTTTACTCCATCCGTGCATCCGTTCTGTTGCAAAACATACCTTTATTTTATTTTTGTTCTCTATTGAAGTGTTAAAATATACAGACGACACAAATGTAAGCCGCGACAAAGGTCAGTTTATACGTAATTTCCTGTGAAAACGTAAAAATTTTAGTACCCAGACTGACGTCTCCACCCTAGCAAACTACATGTGAAAGAAAAAATGAAAATTACAAAAACACATAATTTCTTAATATGTATTTCTTTTGTTTTAAATTGTGTCACATGAGTTTCGTGTAAGTATATATGTTTCAGATTTGGGATTTATACTGCACGGTTTCGCCCGCGTAGATATCGGAAATTATCCCACGGGAACATGCTACCGGGACAAAAAGTAGCCTATGTCCTTCCCCAAGACGCCATATATCTCCTTGCCAATTTTTATCGAAATCCGTTCAGTGGTTTAGGCGTGAAAAGGTAAAAGGTGACAGAGCTGCTTTCGGACTTATAATATTAGTATGGAAGAATAGTATATGGTATGGAGAGTAGATAAAAATTACTCAAATATGACAACTAGCACTATCTCTTCCCGGGAAAATTATATCAAAATATAACCTACACATATAATTAAAACACTTTAATTCAAACATAAAGAATAAAAAAACAAGAACTCCGTTGTCCGAACCGTTCAAACACACAATACACACAAATTGAATTAATATTTTATGGCATCAATATCGAGTGATGTCACCGGTGCTATAAAACTAATTAGAGCTCGCATGTCACAGCTGGACGGTTTATTGGGCCCATTACTGTAAAATGTCACCTATACGTCGCGGGTAAAGGTGCACCTAGACGGCGGGCGATCGACGTCGATCGTTCAGATCGATCCAGTTTAATCGACGTTCACTCCCGACACACTCTCAGCTGCTGCAATACCTGAAAGCAAGAATCAACAGAGGTGCCGAGGTAGTATAGCTCGTCGAGTCCCGGAGAATTTTGATTCAACTTTTTTGAAACACGCACGGTTAGAAAGGGGGTGACTATCGAGATGACGACTAATAGAGAAGTATGGAAGAAAAAGACATGTTGCGGCGATCCCAAATAAATTATAATAAGAGCAGGAGGATGATGATGTCATGAAGCACGCAAGGAAATTTATCAGAAATAATTAGCGGATGAGAAAGAAAAACAGACACGTCTGGCGAAGAACGACGAGAGAGCCAACCTCAAATAGAAGGAATAAAACTAGGCAGAGTGAGAGATCCAACCGCCTGGAATGGTGCTAGCCTTCTGGGCACGTTTCCTATTGACAGTGATGCTGACGAATTTTTTGATGCCCTTTGATTATTTCCTCTCCGTTTTGTATAGTTGTACATATTATTATTATTATTTTTAAGACTGTTAGCTATTAAATTATGTAAATATAATGTAGTTTACTATCTATTACTAACAGAAATAAAATATTTATACTGCCTGGTGGGTGGGGCAGAACTTAACTAACTAGAAAACGATCGTACATTTTATATCGATCGAAGTTCGGTCGATCGATTATATTTTGAGGCAATCTGCTGGTGGACGTCGATGGACTGCAGTCTAGTCTCACCTTTATGTCACCTACACGTCGCATCTAATAAAGTTTTATCTGTTTGCACATCGAGCTAAACAAATATTATAAAGTTCATGATCTGAGATTGACCTTAATGTGCTTCCGTGGTCTGGCGGTATTTCCTGGTATCTGTCACAATATAGCTCTTAAACTTAGCAGTCATGTCAAGTGTGACTTGGGTGATTTTAACTACTGCAATATATTTTATTAGTAGATCTCTGTATTTGCCTTATGACGAATGGGATGAACAGGAAAGCTGATCGCTTATAAACCTTTTGTATGTTTTCTTATTTGGGTAAACTAACAGGAAATCAGAGGGACAGTTCACAGTTCTCGTAATTTTAAGAACGTTCACAGTCAATTAAAAATACTTCTAATTTTCCTACATTTTTGACATGTTTTTGACATTGATTGTCGCTGAGATGAGATTGCGACTAGATTTTGAACGTTTTTAATTACGGAAATTGGTCTTTAGTACTTTCGTCAAGTGATGATAAGATAAAGTAAAAGCAGTTTATTAGGTGTTAGGCAGGTACAATAAACTTGTAATGAAAAGGTTTTAAAAATTATTTTTCTTAGACTTAAAATAAGTATATTCTTATACAGCTATCCAATTAACGATCCAGAAATAGACAAAGCACACACATTAAAAAAATATAGATAAAGGTCTATAAAAGAATCAAATATCCTATGATTAATGAAGCTATTACCTACAAAAGTTATCTAACCTCAAAGTATCAAATCCCTTATTAATTCGCATCGAGTGCGGGGCGCTGGCCGGCAGGGCGACCACCCAATATGTCAAATTATTGAGACTATTAACCCTCGACTACAGTGCTGGTAATTGTGCACACCACTTGTTAAACTTCCAACACATTTGTCTGGGGGACACCCTGTGCGGATACTAGGGATGTACTGACCAGTGAATAAGAAAATTTTAAAAACTTTTTATTAGTTTCAGGTATGTTTTGGATGAAGAAATGATCGACCAATCGTCGATGATCGTAGCAGGTAGCGTTCTGTAGTTTCTGCCTATCCTAATAGGAAGAAGACGTGAATTTATGTAAGTAGGTATGTGCGTATCAGTGTATGTAATATATTAAACATAAGAATAAGGTGATAACCGTGAAGACAATGTTTTACAAACTACGCACACTTCTGACTGACTTAAACACTTTTAATAATGCATGAGCTGTTCCTGTTCTTGCCGAAAAGAAAGAAGATATTCTGGGTTGACTTTTCAAATCATTATTATTTCACACTGACTTATTTGAAGGCTGAAACTGGAAACATAAAATGGTTTGAAGCCATATACAATACAGTGCCGGATAGATACTCAGGATCACAAGTCCAAATGGTTGTAAACTCTAATACTATGAAGTCTTGGCCCTTATAGCTAGACAAGAACCATAAATCTGTCCAACAAACACTAATTTCTTCTCGACATAATATGTCACAGAAACTATGACGTTAGATATATAGACTCAAGAGCCCAGAAAAGTACAGCACATACCATTAAAGCTTAAATATATCATCTTCGCAATAACTGCTTAAGTAAATCACCTCACCAATAAGCTCCCATCCCTACACGTTGTCGAAGACACTGAGCAATAACATCCTCCTTCAAACAATCAACAACAATCTACTGACTTTAAACAAGCTGAAACAACCCTTAAATATAAATTAATAAGAGTTATAACCAACGCAGAAGTTATGTAGCTGGTAACACTCCAGATTTCATTGTTAAATATCGCTGGATTTTTTGTAATGAGACCTTATTACATTGTGTTAAAGGTTGATACGGTTGCATTTGTTATGTGGTTTCACGTGCCGGTCAAAACAACCTGCCGCGCGCTGCTCAACGTTTGATTTATTCGTACAAAAGCGAGTTGGTATTAATTCACTCGCTATTTGTCATTGGACGTGAGAAAGTGCTTTATTGTGAGCACACAACGGGACATATTACTCAGTGCTTGTGACGTGGCTGCTTTGTTTATTGTTATCGTTGGCCGATATTTAGTGTGGAAGCTTCGGCACGTCGATGCCTGTTTGGAGGATGTTATATTTCAGGGCTTCTGGATGTATAGTTCCTGTTAAAACACAACGCAAAACTTGTGATTAATTACCAACTGTCTTTAGGCAGAGGGGAGTGTAGCAATTACTGTTATTAAAGAGAAGTAAACTTCTAAAAGTATTAAGAAAAAAAGAAGGAAAGAAAATACGTTTATTTGGGGTAAACATGAAGCAGAGAAATAACACAAACACAAAAAAAAACAAGCAGTGTTAGCAAGTATTTTGGCAAGGAAATCCTAAATCGTAAGCAAACCGTCGAGACGAGACGTGCAGAGAGAACTAGGCAAAAGAGATAATATTAATATTTATAGTCTTTTTTCCGTGTTACCTTGACCAACAAAACATCGAGTCTAGTGTCGACTTCAAATTATTATGGTGGTTTAAGATAGTTTAAGATCTAAAAATACACAAAGACTTATCATCTCCTTGACCGAATAATGTAAATACTTCAGACAGCTTCGTCAGATGAGGATGAGACATCGGATCCTACCCCGCCCACGCCCCAAGCTAACCGCTACTTAAAATTAAAAAGGCATCCACTTTCGATTCGCCAACAAATGACCCAACACGCACACCGATCGAGTCTCTATTTTCGTACACCCACGCGTGAAAGTGTACATTTTTATAAAACAATTGTTATCATATTTATTTTGTAAGTATTCATTAGATATTCGTTGTGGAGGGCACTCGAGATGGAAAGTTGGACGAGTGGCTGATTCGACATCGGCCTGTGTTTCGAGATCCACAAGTGTCGGTTGAAGATCGGGTGCGAGTAATAAGTGCGATTCCCAGGCGCGATGACTGGACTCGACGGAGCTTTGTAGTGTGACTGTGCTTTTGGGCTTTATAGGACGTCTATAATCACCAATCCGATCTTGAGCAAGCGTGATGATTAATGCGCATGCCTTTTCTTTATGAGAAGAGGCCTTTCCCCTTCAGTGGGACAATAATAAGCTAGAATTGTATTGTATTATACATGTTACTAACTGTTGCTATGGAGCCCGCGGACCGACGACCTAAAAAAGGTAGCTGGGACAGACTGGATTCGGACGGTGGAGGACAAGGCGTTGTGGCGCAGCCTAGTAGAGGTCTATTTCACGGTGGTCTGCGATAGGCTGGGTTGATTGAGAACGTTACTCATTCATTGAACCAACAAGATGAATACTTTTCACACAGTAATGTTTGGCAGTCAGTGCTGTGATAGAAAAAAAGTACCGTTGTTCAGCAATTATTTACATGATTATTATGAAAGAACAATTTTATATCAAACGTCAATACATGAAAAATAAGAATATTCCATGTGCCCATTTGACATAAGTCTACATAAAAGGTTGTTACCCTATCACTCAAGTTATGAGCCATTGTTGTTTTTGTCTCTACTCTAGCTTGTCTCTGCATTGTGAGATAATTTGTGATGTTACAATAATATTCAGACAGAGGCCTCGAGTGCCCACGAGTACGTACGGTAGGAACGTATACGAATATGTTACAGCTTAAGTTTATAAACTCAAGTTATAGCTAGAATTGATTACTTCATGGTTTCGGAACCAAAGTGAAACTAAACTACCTACATACATAGCTACAAGTTTTTACATAAATTATGCCCACTGAAGATCAAATTACAATAACAAACGAAACTATATCTAATATCTATGGATATCAAGCTAGAAAAATCTGCCAAGGAGCCTTGTCATTATTATTGTTGATAATTAATTTACTGGCGCTGTATCAGACGCTAAAATTGGCGTTTCATACAGTGTGGTCTGGATTACTGTAGCAAAGCCTTTACAGGTAGGACGCACATAGCTCATACATCAAGTGGTGGTACTAAATATTTGTCCGGCGCACCCTGGGCAGTTAGCCGCCCTACCAACCTTAACTGGATAAAATTCATAGAGCTTATAAAATCAGGTGAGCATAACTACACTAGATACCTGAGCATTAGATATATTATTATGTACAGCAAAAACTAAAAACAAGACTCTTCGACACCGACTAAGTGTGTAAACACATAATAGGTAATATAGCTAAGTGTGAACATTATACGGTCACTAGTGTCAAGTCACAAGTGCTTTTAACAAACCACTGATGCTTGCTAAACGATAAACTGTTGAACTAGAATCTTAGCTAAGTCGAACCACACAGAAACATTAAATAGGATTATATTTATTGTCCATAGTATTTAATTTAGGTCGTGAAGATAAGTAATACAAGTTTCTAAGGCTCCTTGTGACCACCATTTGCTGTGCTTCAATTTGAGGAAAAATTAAAAGCCTGAAGCTTGAAAAGTTAGAATGACTGACTGTCTCTTAAACTACGTAGCATAATCAGCCTATAACATTCCCACTGCAGGGACACAGGCCGCCTCTCTGTGAGAGGGAGTAGGCCGTAATCCACCACACGGCCCCAGTGCGGGTTGGCGGATGTCACATTCTTTGAATTTTTGGTTTGACGACATGCCGGTTTCCTCGCGATGTTTTCCTTCACCTAAACTACTTATTACACGGAAAATATCCTAATACAAGCCACAGGTATTCCCAATGGGATTTCTCACATCGGCCAAAATGACGAACTTCCATACAAACTTTTATCCTTTAGGTCCCTAGGCAATGAATTTTCTAAAATCTTTCCTCAGTGTTTAATTTCGTTGTGTATGGGTGCGTCCAGATTAAGTAACATGTTGTAAAACTATTGTTATACTGGCTGAAATTTTAATGGTTGTTTTCCTCTTAAGGGGTCATTGTACTCATCATTATGAACAACTTTTACTATGGGACCAAACCTGAAATCGCGAAAAAAAAATCAGTTGTTCCCTACATTTATGTTCGTATAACTCGTAAAAATGTAGGGAACAGCTGATATTTTGTTGAACTGTGAATGTTGTTGAACTGTCAAAATGAGAGGCATTCCTAATGTCAGTGTAAGCAATGGAATTACCCCGCAGGGCAAGCCTTATTGAAGTGGTAAATCGCAACCATTGACACCTCACACCGCTACCTGATACATCGACGGGTCACAATCAGTTGCTATTTAATTACGACGCCTACTCAGTACTCTTCACTTTATCACATGATGTAGGGTGTTAGCTCTAATGAAGATGTAAAGACTTAACCCTTGGCTAGACGACGACACATTTGTTTCGACGAAGCTCAAATTTAGTTAACTGTAGACTGTACATTTTGCGTAGCCGGGGGGGGGCAGGAGATTTGGCGGATAGACAACAACTCTATAGAGGTTTCTAAAAGACTATTCTGATGTTGGTTCTTCTATTCACTATGGCATAAAACTGAAACAGTGGCGTTAGAATAGGACAAGTCAAGATAATATGGTACATTTCTGATTAAAATTTAATTATCTATTACTGGCTGAACCGACAGATGTCCTGTCTTACAAAAATCCCGTAAAAAAGGACGTTCAGTTTTTCCCGAATTTAAAACTATAAGGGGAACTATTCCAATTTACCTTTCTGTAAAAACCGAATTCGAACTTTTACGAACGTTTTCAAACAAGAAAAAGCAGAGTCGTTCTCAAATGACGCGCTTAGCAACGAACACCATTTATATAGATATACTATGTCCCCGTTTACTTGTATAAAAAGTACTAGGTACCTAATTATACCACAATACAAAAAATGTCACGACGAAAAAATTCACGGAAAAATTTTCTAAGAGCAGCAAACGTTGTTGTGCCTTAAAACTTCAGTTGTAAAATTCCTTTCATTTCTATAACCTCACAGAACATTCTCACACTCCCGTCCCCACTTAATTATTTCGCCCACATTCAAGTAATCATGATATAGGTGTTACCTCTAATGAAGATAAAGACAAGGCAGTGACGCATTTATAAGCCTAATGTTTTTCAATTAACGCGTAACTTACCGTTGTTTCTGCAACGTGGCAGGAATGCAATGATCGTATGTAAACGCGTTCAATGGCGCACTATCTATCGCGCATATACTAATGATAACGTTGAGATTATAGGTACCTAATCGGAATGGGAGTTGCAGTAGCTGAGCAGATAAGTGCGTATTTAGTTTTTTTTATTGTGATTAAAAATGGGATGTAATGTGCTGGATTATGCGTCGTAATAGTCTTGGTCGTACAGCCTGCATATATGCATTCTGCGTTAGTGCAACAGCTAATACTAACACTAGCTATTATTTGGCTCAGTACTAATCCAAAATTGTGAGAGCAGTGGTGGCCCAGTAGTAACGACCGCGACTTACGAGATATAGGTCGTAGGTTCGAACCCTCACAGGCGCTTTACTTTGTGTAAATTATTTCATCACCACTGCTCTCAAAACGGTGAAGGAAAACATCTTGAGGAAACCGGCATGTCCTAGAACCAAAAATTCGAAGACATGTGACATCTACCAACCCGCACTGGGCCCGCGTGGTGGATTACGGCCCACTTCCTCTCACAAAGAGGAGGCCTGTGTCCCAGCAGTGGGAACATTATAGGCTGATTATGATTTTGTAATCCAAAATTATTCCCGACACTGCATTGTGTCGATCTCTGGGGCCTGAGCGACATAAAGATTCGCTTGACAGCCTCTTCAATGACTTTGTTAAACAGTTGTCCAATGTCGTACCTAGATATATGCAGATTTGTCGAAGTCTTGATCTAATACCTCTTTGCTGTATGGTTGGTTTCAATATTATGGTTGTACCTAGATAAAATGACTGGCATAATTGCACATACTTATGTGCAATTACGTACTTACGTACACTACCTACAAAGATAATTTTAAGCAATATTTTAAGTAGAATGCAAGTAGGAGCTTGTGTACCAGCCAGTTCGATATGACATTTAATAGTAGCAGGTCACAGGTTGCGGCTGCGGTTGAAGATAGCAAAATAAGGTCCACTAATAATTACCTACCTAGTTACATGTTGCTAATATGCAGTCTTTAATAGTAGAACATCGTGTTTTCTAGTCTTACTTCTAATTAAGATGTTAAGTTATCATCTTGTAACCACCGGACCACTATGTATCTATTCGATAGCAAAATGCGCATTAGACGACTCTTATCGAGTGTACGAGTACCTATAGGTACGAGTGTAAACTTAAACACCCCGAGGGTAGCTAGGAAGTGCTTTGGTTTCCGCAACAATCGACTCAGGGCAGTAATAGATTCTGTCTGGACGGTTTTCAAACACGGAAATTTTGAAAAAAGCCCTTACCGCTTTCCTAGTTAAACACTCAATCTGAATCCTTTTGAAGGATATTGCTAAATCATTGCTTCATTATGTTCGAAAAATTTGTCGGCTCAACAACGTAAATAATGTATAAATGTTGTTGAACTAACAAAATACCCACTGCTGATAGTGTGTTACGCAATGTGATGGTTTTCTTATTTCCAATACCTACCTACCTAAAGAATCATTTCTTTATCTGTGTAATGTCAACAGCACAGTCGATCAAAGATTTGTAAGGTGAACAAGCTCTCCTTACATAGGAGGACGGAAACTTTGGAACCAGGCAGGTTCCCAAGCTCTTACCGACATTTTTCTATCGCTACTCATATATTATGAATGGACAGTAAAAAGTACTTTATCTTGGTTGTAGAGGAGTAGATCCAAAGAGGTCGCATCTTAGAGTCATAGGTTAGCCGCCCACGCGTGCGCCGTGGCTATAAAGCGTAACGTGCTGAACGAAACGCAGGAAAATGGTTGTCGATTTTTTACTTGTACTTATTGAATATTTATTGCGTCAAATAAAGTAAAATGAAAGAGACACAATGTCGAGAAAGTGGCCAGCAGCCTATCATGTCTTATGCGCTAATGCGCCCATATTATTGGGTTAAGATTCGATTAGAAATTTTCCCGCATTTTTGCCTTTTGCATGAAAATTGCTTTCATCGTCACGGTTCGCTGGTTAGGTATATTCTCAAACTGATCAAATAGATTGTCTGACCCTGAATCGTCTAAATTGTATTCGGTAGGTATAGGTAACGGGCTAGTAACGGCAACTATAGGTATGTCTGAGCGCATCAAAAATATAATAATTATTAAACAATTTCGTAGGATTCATTCACGACGTGTGTTACCTAAATTCTCTTTACTTACCGATATTACCAATAGGTACACATTGACATTGATGAATTTTATATATACAATGACATGAATATTTACTTTATAAAGTATTATATTACTTTAATTGTTGTGAATGTGAGGAGTATGTGGGTCATTGCTTTTTGTTTTTTTTTTTTCTCATTTAGTTTTAATCATGAACTGTCAATTTGAGTAATTTATGTGGCCTACCCAAATGTCCTTTCTTCTGTATTGTTGGTCGAGTCCAAAGTTGAATTACATGATCACTGACAAATGCGTGAACTGACTGGACGGGTCCACTCAATCTGCGTGGTTCTTTCCTTAAAACACCATTTCAGACACCAGAGTACCTACCTACATGGTCTTCACGTAATCTGAGCGATCTGGCCAATATTATGTTTGGACTTTAAAAGAGACTGTCACCTCTGAATTTGTTTCGGCCTTTCTTCTCGGAGTAGTCAGATAGGAATTATCGCTGACGTCGTCTAGTTTTAAAAATATGATTGACGTGTAAAAGTGTTTGTACAAACCTACATACAGGAATAAAATTGACCACGTAACACGTCCGATAAGCAAGGTGGAATAAATGACAATAGATATCTACCTACCGTAATATATTCGCGACCAATCTTTGGGCGCGCTGACATCGATCCTCATTTTTAAGACCACAGGATGCTAAAAATAGTTAATTAGTGCCTACTTACTTAGTTGAATGATAATGATGAGGTGACGGAAACCTGAAGTTTTTGTGATCGAAAAAGGGAGGACAAATTGATACCTAGGCAGGCAAAGCAATATAATATGGTCTTTATTCTTCGCTTAGCACTCCATAAATGAAGGGTTAACCTTTTAACCGCCCGACTTTATATGAGTTGTCGTGCCCCCAGCGCCCGAACAAAAAAAAAAAAAAAACGAAAAATAAACGCCGATGAAACGAGCTGTGATGATGTAATAATAATTCAGATTAAACGAGCTGTGTTATTTGGTCGTATATATACGACTCTGGCGGAATGGGCCCGAAAATATTTGTCGGATTAATCCGACGTAGGCGGTTAAAAGGTTAAATCGCAGCCTACCTCAATTAGGTTGGTGATGACCTGTGATTGTCTGAGGAACAAGTACCTAAGCCAACAAATTCCTCGCACTGGTGACACTGCCTATGGTTTTATTAGGCTAAGAGCGCACAGCAATGCGATTTTTTTTATCGCATGTTTATGCAAAATAGAATCGCAAACGCAAATAATTTTTCAGGCGATTTTTTACCGCAGAGCGCGGATTCTAGTATATTGGTATTGTTAATAGATTGTCGATTATTTTCCGTAAAGGTTCAATTTCGTGGTACCTACGCGCTTAGCCTTAGAGAAGCCTAACATCTCACAATACTGTCTTTGTCTTTATCTAAACCTGCAATTTTCTAAACACATTAACTGCTAGTCAAATAGCTATAAATGCCAAGCCTATAATTTATTTTTAGACATCTATACTCGCCTCACCTAACGCAATATCTTCAGAACTCTATAATTAGTAAGTTAATAAACTACGAGTTAATTCCACATCACACCATCATCGCTTATTAAAACATAACAATGCGAAGAAACGTTAAGAAATCCGTGTTTAAACAAACATATGATCGAAGTACCGTATTAGCTACAACTTCCTCAATTAACAAGTATTCGAAGGTATACTAGAATATAATTACAACAGCAGTAAACGTGTTCTGTAAACAGCTAACACTCGTTTGGTTTGACGCACCAAACGTTTATAATAACATCTTCTAAGAAACCTTTAGGTGGTCGCAAACATTAGCTTTGTTTGAGCGCCAATTTGAAATGGCCGAGCTTTCATACTTACAAACTTACCTTCATCAACAAAACACGGTAAAATCCCCTTTATTTCTCCACCGAAGAAGTTGCAGTCTCCGCAAACGAAAGCAGCATAAATGCTCTTAAATTTTAATTGCGAAACACTGCGGACGCACACGTCTTGTGTATTCGCGAATGTGTTAATTCAAAGCAATGCAGTATGCTTTTAATACGCACTTATATGGCGTGCACATTCCGCAGCACTTAGTTTGCTAATAAAAGCGCACTTTTGTTCGAGATACAAAGACATCCGTGAGTCATTGCAAGCAGTGGATCTGGAAAATGTTGCTATTATTTGTGATGAGGCGCTTTGCAAAATATTAAAGTGTAAGTTGCATGGAGGCGAGAGCGCATTTTTTTTACAGCTTTTTGGATTTTAAAATAACTTTATAAACGAAAATTAAAACGGACTTTTTTCAAAACACAAGCGGCTTTTTTGTTTTTTTTTGTTTTTTCATAAAAATGTTTTTCTCTAAGAGATTATCAGCATGCGTATCTACGGTTGATAATATCGTCTCTTGCACAGCATAGCCGCATAGGTAGAGCAAGTTTTACTGGAGCAGCCTATCGACGGCCTTTTCAGACATCCTTGCATAGCCCTTAGCTGCTTGTGACACTAGGAGAGCTAATATTATTTTCGATTCTTGTGTTCATAAAGACGATAAAATAATAAAAGCGGGAAAAAGCCCTGTAAGGTCATGAAACAAACTTTTATGAAACTTAATTACTTTTTATTCATCACTTACAACTAAAATTTATCCTAATTGAACTGTAAGGTTCATTCACAAAGATCTTGTCACCCGGCCGTCTGTTCATGGCTTTAAATTCAGTACTTCATTGATCAAAATTGCTATTTACATAACTATCAACATTCCTAGACAATATTCAGGTTTCCTAGGTGCTCACAGATAGAACTATAGGCATAGGATAGGTATAGGCTTAGATAAAGCGTTCTACGCGTGTATTCTTCATTGGTACCTTTCGACGTAGTTATATTCGAAAGTTTTTAGCGTAAATACGTTTGCGTATTATGTTTTATTATTTATTTTAATTATAAGGCAATATAATCATCTTAGAAACAGAGATGTGTACCGATTCGCGCGTACAACACTTTATTTGAACAAGCGCAAAATAACAAATACTAAGCTTATCATGCAAACCATTCTCAATTTAAGTATACTATCAAAAATTCTTATTGTAATGAGGAATAATCATCTGGGCAATTGGAATCCAATGGACAAGAGGAAAAATTCGGACACACTTAGCAATCTTGAAAAATCATTCGTTGAAATCATCAGTCAAAGTTCAGGAGTCCAATGTCATCCGAAACTTAAGCTACACACACTTTGAAGACAGCCATTTAATAACAGACTCGCCGGGCATAATCCACTTCTCATTTAGGCTTTGTTTCTTGGTCTGTCACATATCTTATGTAGATGGTATCTTCTGGTTTGGGGTCTTCTATTTGTGTTTCATCCAGTTGAGAGCAGGCAATAGCTAGGGCTGACCCATCATGGGAGAAGCTTAGAGACGAGACTGCTGTGTTGTATCTATGGAACTGACATAACCTCTTCTTGTTAAAACCGTCCCAAATGTTGACGTAGCCATCAGAGCCGCCCGTTGCGAAGGTGTTGTAAACTGAGTGGAAGCTTATTGCATTCACTGGGTAGATTTTTTCGAGACCTGGAATGAAGGTTTTGTTAGTGATTGTATTAGAAGTCTGGCTACTCATTTTGGCTAGGAATCTCATAGGGAATGATTAGGTTTTTAGCGGGAAGGCTAAACATTGTGATTTACTAAGAACATTATTATCATTTACTAAGAACATAAGATAGATAGGCAGATGATGATGGTTAAAACATTTTCAATATCTTCTATTTTATATCTGCCAACAAAGAGTTGCGGACACCAGCCATATAAATAACTTTTGACTGATGGCTCTTTCCAAATCATAATCATAAATGGCTGGTCTTACAAAACCAAGTGAAATGATGAAACCACCATGTCGATACTTACCACCATCCTTAATCCGGTGACACTTAAATGCATACTTCTTTTTCTGAACCTCTGGATTACTATCAAGGTACTCCACAGCCACCCGGCCTTCAATGGAACTGAGGACATACCCCTGCTTGTTAGGGAACACTCGGATGCACCGTGTCTGGTACTTGAGGGAGGATTCACGTCTCTGGTTCACATGTCCCATGTTTCTGACATCCCATACGAAGATCTTGCGGCCTGATGTGCCGACTACAAACTTCTCACCAACTATACTCATTGTGTATACCTGGAAGATTAAACAAATGACTTAATACTTGATATTAATCCAAAAAAAAATTAAAAGTAAAAAATATTTTTTAAAAACAAGGAAAAGTTCATTTAGCTAAAAAGAATAAAAAAAACTTTTCCTTTAAAACTTTTACAATCAACTTATAACGACATTACACAATTTATATGATACTAGCTTCAGCCCGCGACTTCGTCCGCGTGAAATTTCTGTTTCCCCCAACCCACCCGTCGCATCGCATCGCTTGACCGCACCACTACTTCGTTTTCGCTTTCGTTCCGACTTTTTTTCATTTTTCTCGGCTCCTAAGGGTGCTAGCGTGATGTTAAATAGCCTATAGCCTTCCTCAAAAATTGGGCTATCAAACGCAAAGAGAATTTTTGAAATCCGACTGGTAGTTCCGGAGATTACCCCCTACATACAAACTTACAAACAAATTTTACCTCTTTATAATATTATTAGTATATTAGTATAGATAAAAGCTTGTCGCGAGATTTAAGTAAGTACTCAGTATTACTTAGATTGAACATTTTAAAAATTAAAATCAATCACATATATATAACACATAACATAATCAGCCTATAATGTTCCCACTGCTGAGACACACGCCTCCTCTCTGTGAGAGGGAGTGGACCGTAATCCACCACGCGGGCCCAGTGGGGGTTGGCAGATTTCACATGTCTTCGAATTTTTGGTTCTAGGACATGCCGGTTTCCTCACAATGTTTTCCTTCACCATTTTGAGAGCAGTGGTGATGAAATAATTTATACAAAGTAAAGCGCCTGTCTGGATTCGAACCTACGACCTACAACTAGTAAGTCGCGGCTGTTACCACTTCGCAATCAATTGGTAATCACTCAGATCAAGTTATTTAATTTACTTGTTTATCTACACAGGTAAATCTCGCGCCATTTATAGCAGATTTTGTTACCAAGCATAAGGTTGGAGGCTCAATCTATTACTGTTATAAAGGGATTTGCTCAGAACTCAGTTTGTCACAAAAAAAGTTGTTTTCACTGAAAAATCATTTTAGCAGCTTGAAATTACATGCTTCAATTCTAGATCATCATTGTGTCCAGTATTTCTTGGCATTTTTAGCTGGCTTATGTTCTACTAGTTCTCCTTGAGAAAAACCACAAAGTTTGTATCCTAATTTTAGTAACTACTGTCAAACTATCAAACCTGGCTCAAAATAAAAAGCATCAACACAACACTCAACTGATAGTATTATATCTTACCCTCTCATTTCCTTGATTGTAAGTTCCAACACAATTGGGTACACGGCTGTCCCACATCTTGACGGTACCATCCCAACTGCCGGTAAGCACCGCATTCACTTCAGAAGCAAACTCCACACATCGGATAGCTCCTTTATGTTCACCCAGCGTTGTTTCCATACTTGCATTCAGGTCATACATCTTCAGGATCTGGTCCAACCCACCACTATAGGTGTGAACAGCATCCTGGAAAGAAAATCAAGTGGCAATGTAGTTTTTCCAATGAACTGTGGAATAAAAGGTAACTCATAGCTTTTGAACCCACAATTTATTACTATGCACCATGCAGGAGGTGTAAACTGAGTCTGGCTATTTTGTTAGTTCATTGTAACACAGTATGGAGGTTTTAAAACTCTTTGACCATGATTTACCCAAATCTGGAAAAAGTTGGATGGTTGCCAAGACATCATGCTTTACTGTACATAACTGATCATCTAACCCATCTGCAAGTAAATTACAGATGCCTGTTTCATTGATATGTGAAGTTTTTAAACTGTATGCTTTTGCTGGCATCCTCAAACAATCCAAAATATCTCTTTTTTCAAACATTATTCACATGGTAAAATAATGTATTTACTGTTGTAAAGTGAGACCTTAAAGGCATGCCCAAATCACTACAGCTATTCAGATAAGGAGAAGTATCCGCGTGCAGTTCACAGTCTGTATTCAAGCGAACAAGCATGTAAAAACAACTGAATTCTTACCCGAAAGCAAACGTCCAAGACGGGCAGCTCGTGGTTGTACTTATGGCGCTCCGTGTTTGACGTGACATCGTACAGCCGCACAGAGCAGTCCCACGACGACACCAGCAAGAACTGATTGGATTTCGGTGCGAATTTAACGCTCGATATAGCATCGTCAGGTAAGCTCTTCAATTTGAACTCGGTGCGGGACTCCGCGACCCGCGTCACTGTCATTGTGGAAGCAATTTTGTTGGCTAATTCAAAATATCACAAAAAATAAAAAAGAGCTCTTCTTTTACGAAGAATTTCACGATTTTTAACGTAAATAGCGGGTTAACCGCAAGCGAGTTCGTCCGTCAGCGACACAACAGATAAAAAATGACTATTGACTGAATGCCAGAATGCAGAATTGTCTTGAACTCTTGACTTAACATAAAACAGAAAAAACAAAACGCACAATTTGCAGTAAACTAAAAGTTATTACTGTATATATTTAGAAAATAATTTACTGCAATTTTTATTTCGATGTTTGCGCTATTTTTACTTGAATTCAATGATAAAGCCACAAAAAGGTTTAAAACACTGAGGCGTGACGTAATGTTAGACAACAATTCCACGAAAACAAATTAATGTGAACGCATCAAAATAAAATCATTAAAATTCCCTTGTTTCGTAGTTAACACCAATAAAAAAATAACTAATAAGCATTTCCTTCTTTGTTTCTATGTAGTAGTACAGAGAGATAATTAAAAAATAAACGAATAATTAAAAAAAAAAAACTTCCAACAGGATTGTGTAATCTAGTGACATTTACGAACGCACTTTTATAATTGACATGTTTGTGATGAGGTGTGAATCGTAGAAAGAAATCTCCGTCTCGCAGAAATGATTTCACAAAAATCTATAGTTCCCTAAAGTTTTGTGATGTTCCATTTGTGCTATCTCGATACGAGTATACAGTAATACGATACCAATATAACAGTGCCTCAATAAGTAATCTAAATGAATATAAAACCACCGCGCAACTAAGTCGGTTCCGATAGGAACGAATGGAGTGATCAACTTATGAAATAACGATGCAAACCAACTTGAAAACGAAAGAAATGTTTATAGTCAGAGCGCTAGAAAAGATTTTGGCTGATAAGGACATAAAAAGGTCCTACCACAGCCAACTGAAGAAGTCCTGCGAAGTCGCTTTAGGTAAGACCTACTGACATTTTACAGTATTCAATAACGTAATATGTTATTTAATTTGTGCAGTACATGTATTTATCACTTGTCACTAATTAAGTTAAAATCTACAATGCGATAGTTTTGCTGTTATTGATAATTTATTAGATAGTGAATGTATTGACCTTGGTTTTAAAAGTCGAAACCTACTTTTCGTTATCATAGAGTCTTGTGAAGTGTTTTCGACATAGTGGCGAGCCAGGCAGGCAGTGGATCAAATGTCAGTGGTGTGTGTGTGAAACCAATAATGTGTATAATTTCTATGTGACCTAGTATGATTGTATGTAGTAACAATGTTCACGGGTAAATACCTCTTACTGTTATTGGGTGAGCATACATGTTGATAAGTCACAGTAACATGCAAACTTTGCATACATACATTATATCACACCTAGTTTGCTATTATGCCTAAAGCAACCTGAGTTTCAATTAGTACCAAAGCACTAATAAAAACTATACTAAACATAATGTGGTATGAAAACTTCTGTATTTCTACTGTTGACTCTACAGCTGAGACTCGGTTTACTAAGCCTGGTAATTAAAATCTTATTCCTTCATAACTTTATAAGCCCACATAGCCATCAACCAATGGCAGTCCACTGCTGGTTATAAGCCTCTTGACTGCCCTAATTCAACTCACTGTATTGGCCCTAACAGTTTCATTAAAAACTTAAGTACTTCCTACAAACCATAAACACAATACCAAATGAATCATAATAAATTGAATCATTGATAACAAATTCCTTTTGTACTTCACAAAATGAGATTATAAAAATAATAGACTGCTCTATGCAATGTCCATTGCTTGAATAACATTATAACATACAACAACGAACTTAGTATGCAAACATTCTTCCTGTATACTTATGGCAGGATTGACTAGAAGTACTTTATTATGTAAATGTTCTCCATATAGGCAATGCTTTGACAGTTAATTTGTAATTTTGGCAGTCAATGCAGCAGGAGACTAATGTGTATTAATATTTATGCTCAATAAAACTTACATAATGTAACTGTAATATCTGATTGAGTAGGAATAGTTTTAAGGAGTATTTAATTTAATTTATTGATTAAATCAAAGTGGCCGTAATAGGAACACATAGCATGCAGTCTTTTAAAACAATCTAATCTGGTAATCCAGAATTACTTATAAAACCATACACATTTTCCTAATAACTAATAGCCAAATCAACATTTTTTAGATACCTATTCGTTTTTTATTGCTGAATGGGCCCACTCTTGTCTCTCTTGTGTCTGTGAAAAGTTTTTAAATAATCTGGAAGGTACCTGTCGAAAAGGAGAAAGGTGTAGACAGACAGGCTTACTTTTACTGTAATAATATTGAGTGAAGACTGAGTGTTGATACAGTAAATTGGTTACTAGCGTTATGAAAATGCAGAATTTCAATTGCCATTTTAAGGAAAATGCAGTGAAACTTGTTATTGATTCAGAAAGAATTACTGATAGATGCACTTAAAGTGGTTTTCCTGTTTCATCATCCACCTACCGTCTTCAAGACTTGATGAAAAATATTAGTTTTGTAATTCAATGTGTTTATTTGTCACTTAATATTACAATGATGCAATTTGTATACGTTTTATTAATGTCTTTAAAATGTTAATTCACATTAGTAATTACTACAATATTTAAGTTTTGTCAATATAAAGTAAAAAAAAATTAAATATGGAAAATCCAAAAGTACACACTCATAATGCTCATTTGGTAAACCATACATAATAGATATTATATTAGTTAGTTTTTTATTAATTATAATTAAACTACTTTGAATAAAAGAGCCATTGGCAATACGGTTCCTCCTAGTTATGGGTGAAACAAATCTATTAAATAAAACTTTGACTCAATAATTGATTTTTTCGCAAGCTACAATGTTTCAGGTTTCACACTTGATTGGCGGGATTTTTTTTTTTTAATATTTTGATGTTTTTTTCGTTTCTACTGCATTAAATCAATGTTTTAAAAGTAAAGAATTAATCTCCATTAAATTATCTATACAATGGTATATAAATTAAGTAGATTATGTGTACTAGCAGGAGTATGTAAACAGTAACAGAGTAAACAGTTGTGAAAAGAAGGCAAAAAAAAATTGCGATTGTAAAGCACTCTAATGCTTCGCATTATGAGTTGTGCAAGAAACTGCATCATAATAGGTGCATATACTATACTTATAGGGTTTTTTTATAAAAAACCAAGGTCAAGTTCATTTAAAATATTATGCTGAATATAATACTTTTAACTTTTTCATACTTTTTTCAGTTAGCTGAAGTCTACTACTTACTAAGTAAATTTTTCACTAAAAAAGATTTAATTCTTCAAAATTTCTGTTTCTGTGTTCCAAGTTTCCCTTGAAACTAACATTTTCAATTGTTATTACTACTACAAGAGCAAGAAAAATAATTTTAATGGAATTTTTAACCCTTGGTAAAATTCCATTTAAATTATTTTTCTTTTCCTTCTGCCCTTGAGTTATCCAGTGAACATCTAAATTTATCAAAACGAAAATTAGGGACATTCAATGTTGATAAAAGATTATTGAAAAACCTATTCATTTTTATCTGAGTACATTATTTATAATCACTATCCTCAAAGATATAGTTAATTCGAATGTGTGCGTGTGTTTCCTATAGAAACTATTGTGGGTATTCGATTAGCATTATTTTAAAAATATTATTTATTGTTGCAGAGGAAATTAAAACAGAATTGAAAAATGGAGGTCAACCTGAGTCATCAGAAAGTCCTACATCGGGGACTCTGCCTCTACCCAAAAATGACGCGTCGAACATTATTACAGCAGAAAAGTACTTCTTACCATTCGAACTGGCATGCCAGAGCAAGGCATCCAGGATAGTGGTTACAGCTCTAGACTGTCTACAAAAACTTATTGCATATGGCCATCTCACCGGAAACATTCCTGACTCAACTACACCACGGAAACTTCTGATAGACCGAATTGTTGAAACAATCTGCAGCTGTTTCACAGGACCACAGACTGATGAAGGCGTGCAGCTACAAATAATTAAAGCTCTACTAACAGTAATCACAAGTCAACATGTCGAGGTTCACGAGGGCACGGTACTCCTTGCTGTCAGAACATGTTACAACATTTACCTTGCAAGCAAAAACCTTATCAACCAGACCACAGCGAGAGCAACCCTGACACAGATGCTGAATGTTATTTTCACGAAAATGGAGAATCAAGCCATTGAATCGGAAGCAAATGGCAACAGTAATACAGTAACAGAAATTCCACACAAAATGCCGAATGGTAATGTTGTGTCAGAAGAAACGCCTAACAATACAACAGAAGAAGTTAAAGAAGTCGAACAAACGCAAGGTGAAGAGATGGACGAAGTATTAGAAGCAAAAATGATTGCTAAACAAATAGTAGATTCAGTTATAGATAACGCCATAAGTATTGCAACTAAGAAAACATCTGAAGAAGATGTAACAAATAGCCCTGATAACAATGAAAATCCATCAGATTCTCATGACAGTGGGAGTGTTTCCCACGAGAGTAATGGTCAAGTGCCGACTGAAGCTACCATACAAAGAATACCATCACAAGAAAGTGTTGATGTTATTTCAGAAAATGATAACTCTGTCACAGCCAAGTTCACTCATGTCTTACAGAAAGATGCTTTCCTAGTATTCAGAGCTCTCTGCAAGCTTTCAATGAAGCCCCTACCTGAAGGCACTCCAGACCCTAAGTCACATGAGCTAAGGTCGAAAATTCTTTCTCTTCATCTTCTCCTATCTATCTTACAAAATGCTGGTCCAGTATTCAGGAACAATGAGATGTTCATCACAGCTATCAAGCAGTATCTTTGTGTGGCGCTATCGAAGAATGGCGTCAGTTCTGTACCAGAAGTATTCGAACTATCTTTAGCTATTTTCTTAGCTCTTCTGCAAAACTTCAAGGTGCACCTAAAGAAGCAAATTGAAGTATTCTTCAAAGAAATCTTTATGAACATTCTGGAGACTTCGAGCTCGTCTTTCGAGCACAAATGGATGGTCATCCAAGCATTGACCAGGATCTGTGGAGATGCGCAGAGCGTCGTAGACATATACGTGAACTACGACTGTGATTTATCCGCAGCCAATCTGTTCCAGCGATTGGTTAATGATGTTTCGAAGATTGCCCAAGGAAGGCAAGCTTTGGAACTGGGCGCTACGCCTAACCAAGAAAAGTCCATGCGCATTCGTGGACTCGAATGTCTAGTCTCAATATTAAAATGTATGGTTGAATGGAGCAAAGAGCTTTATATCAATCCAAACCTGCAAACAACTTTGGGTGAGAGAGTAGCGAAAGAAGACCATGACCATCACAGCATCAAATCTCATGGAGGATCTAGTCTAAGTCTAGTTTCAACAGGATCCAGCAATATTGGCAATAGAGAGACATTAGATTCTCCAGAACAATTCGAAGTATTGAAACAGCAGAAGGAGGTTTGGGAAACAGGTATTGACCTGTTCAACAGGAAACCAAAACGAGGAGTATCTTTCTTACAAGAACAGGGTCTCTTGGGAACTTCGACAAAAGAAATCGCCGAATGGTTGCTAACCGACGAGAGACTCGACAAAACGTTCGTTGGTGAATATTTAGGCGAGAACGAGGATCATTCCAAGGAAGTTATGTACTCTTATGTAGACTCTATGAATTTCGCGGGCATGGATATTGTGGCTGCATTACGTTATTTCTTAGAAGGATTCCGACTCCCCGGCGAGGCCCAGAAGATCGACAGGCTAATGGAAAAGTTCGCGTCTCGCTACTGTGAGTGCAATCCTAACAACACGCTATTCATGAGTGCGGACACCGTTTACGTTTTAGCGTTTTCCATAATAATGCTGACAACAGATTTACATTCGCCGCAAGTCAAGAATAAAATGACAAAAGAACAATACATTAAGTTGAATAGTGGCATTAGTGACAACAATGACCTGCCGCGTGAATATTTGTCACAGATCTACGACGAAATAGCCGGTCACGAGATTAAGATGAAGAGTTCTTCGAAACCCGGGAAACACATGATCGCCAACGAGAAGAAGAGAAAACTGATCTGGAACATGGAGATGGACGTGATATCTACCGCTGCGAAGAACTTGATGGAGTCTGTGTCCCATGTGCAAACTCCATTTACGACGGCGAAACACGTAGAACATGTGCGTCCTATGTTCAAGATGGCGTGGACACCATTCCTCGCAGCCTTTTCAGTGGGGCTGCAGGATTGTGACGACCCTGAAATCGCTTCGCTGTGCTTAGACGGCATTAGGTGCGCTATCCGCATCGCCTGCATTTTCCACATGTCGCTCGAAAGAGACGCGTACGTGCAAGCTCTCGCGCGCTTCACTCTGCTTACAGCTAACTCTCCTATCACGGAAATGAAGGCAAAGAACATCGACACTATCAAGACGTTGATCACCGTGGCACATACAGACGGCAACTACTTAGGAACGAGTTGGTTGGATGTCGTTAAATGCATTTCTCAGTTGGAACTAGCGCAGCTTATAGGGACGGGGGTGCGGCCACAGTTCCTGTCAGGGTCGGGCATCAAGCCTCAGCCAGACTCCTTGAAGTTTAGTCTAATGTCGCTGGATCCGAGCGTCAAAGAACACATCGGCGAGACCAGCTCGCAAAGCGTCGTTGTAGCAGTAGATAGAATATTCACAGGATCCACGAAACTAGACGGTGACGCCATCGTAGACTTCGTCAAAGCGTTATGTCAAGTATCCCTAGATGAATTGAGCCATCCCACAAACCCTCGAATGTTCTCTCTGCAGAAGATCGTCGAAATATCTTACTACAACATGGGGCGAATTAGGCTGCAGTGGTCTCGAATATGGCAAGTGCTTGGTGATCACTTCAATAAAGTAGGTTGCAGCAGTAACGAGGATATAGCATTCTTCGCAGTGGACTCATTGAGACAACTGTCCATGAAGTTTATCGAAAAAGGCGAGTTCTCTAATTTCAAATTCCAAAAAGATTTCTTGAGACCATTTGAACACATTATGAAGAAAAACAGCTCTCCAACAATCAGAGACATGGTGGTTCGTTGTATCGCCCAGATGGTAAACTCTCAAGCGCCCAACATCAAGTCTGGTTGGAAAAATATATTCTCTGTATTCCACTTAGCTGCGAGCGATCAAGATGAAGCGATCGTCGACTTAGCATTCCAGACTACCGGCAAAATTATAAATGAATTGTATGAGAGACAGTTTCCTGCGATGATAGACTCGTTCCAAGATGCAGTTAAATGCTTATCAGAGTTTGCTTGTAACGCGAAGTTCCCGGACACTTCGATGGAAGCTATAAGACTGGTGAGGTCTTGTGCGACGGCTGTGGGCGCGTCGCCGCAACTGTTCGTGGAGCACGCGGGGCTGGAGGGCGAGCCGGGCGCGCCCGAAGTAGACCGAGTGTGGCTGAGGGGGTGGTTCCCTCTACTCTTCTCTCTATCCTGCGTCGTCAGCCGCTGCAAGCTAGACGTACGCACCCGAGGACTCACTGTCCTCTTCGAGATTATAAAAACTCACGGTGAATCATTCCGTCCACATTGGTGGAGAGACCTATTTAATATTCTGTTCAGAATCTTCGACAACATGAAGTTACCTGAGCATCAGTTGGAAAAGAACGAGTGGATGACTACGACATGCAATCACGCATTGTACGCCATCGTCGACGTCTTCACGCAATACTTTGACATTCTCGGATCTCTCCTGTTGGAGCAGCTGTATGCGCAGCTCCACTGGTGCGTTCAGCAGGACAACGAGCAGCTGGCGCGCTCCGGCACCAACTGCCTCGAGAACCTCGTCATCTCCAATGGCACCAAGTTCAGCGAGGACACGTGGAGCAACACGTGCCAGATCATGTTGGACATCTTCAACAGCACGCTGCCCACCACCCTACTCACTTGGAAACCCGATGAGAACGAGGACAATGACACGCCTCAAGTCCGACACGGGATCCTGAAGAAACCCCAGGGAGGAGACGAGATCAAGTCTTCTAACCGGGTGTTCAACAGTCTCCTGATCAAGTGCGTGGTTCAGTTGGAGCTGATACAAACGATCGACAACATCGTGTTCTACCCCGCGACGTCCCGGAAGGAAGACGCCGAGACGCTCGCCCTCGCAGCCGCGGAGCTGACCGGCGGCACGCCCGGAACCGAGCAGGAATGTCAGCGTGAAGAACAAGGAATGTATCGACTGCTTAGCTCGCCACATCTGCTGCGACTCGTCGAATGCCTGATGTGCAGTCACCGCTTCGCTAAAACATTTAACACTAACAATGCGCAGAGGAATGTGTTGTGGAAAGCTAATTTCAAGGGCTCTGTGAAGCCGAATATGTTGAAACAAGAGACACAGTCGTTGGCGTGCGTACTTAGGATACTGTTCAAGATGTACAGCGACGAGACGCGACGGGACCACTGGCCTGCAGTCCAGAAGAGTCTCATCAGCATTTGTTGTGAAGCTTTGGAGTACTTTGCCGGAGTAACGAGCGAAGCGCACCGGGACGCGTGGACGTCCATCCTGCTTTTGATCCTCACAAGAATACTGAAGATGCCAGACGAAAGAGTAAGTACATTTTGTTTAATAACCCCGTGCTTATATACTTATCGTTATCGAAACAATATAATGGAATTAGATTGTAGATGCTATCAGTTATGATTATGATATGATAGTGTCGCGATTTAACAGTCGAGTCGGCTTGAATTACGAACACATTTACGTGTCGTTGGACAGAGTAGTTCGGCAATTAACAATATGTTTTGTAGAAAGCATGAAGGTATATTTTTTGCAGATAGAAAACACGTTTCGCGATAATGTGGAAGAACTGTTGATTGAAAGTAAAGTTTTTTTATTTAGCATAATGTATCGCTACCGTCACGCTTTTGTTACTTTTATTTGATGAGCATAATAATTACTTATAGTTAACACAAGATGTGCAAACAAAGTTACTCTTATGCATTCATAAAATCATACTGGTTTATATAACAAGTATTTGCAGAACACCTAAGAGTAGACTTTGAAAATAAATGATGTTGAGTAGCTATTACATGATTACAAATCTCTTGACGGGAATCAAACCTGACGAGGTCGCTTTGCCACGTTTATGTAATGAGGTCATTGTTATAGATTATAGACTTGTTCTGTGGTCTCTAACCGAAAGATCACCTTGACGATTTCATTCTGTAGCTTTTGTAAAATCTAAACATAGACACGTACTTATAAATACGCCTGTATCTGCGTCCTAATCGATAACAATAGTATCGGAATTTATGAGTCAGTTCGCATTAAAATTCCTCAAGACATAGAATTTGGTTATCTGCATGAAAGAGCCATGTAATGTATGTAGTTCGGATTACGATGATGATTACAATAACCCAATTACGTATTAATTGCTCAACTTACGCTAAATGAGATCATCATTCATACCTTGTCCATGTTATCAATATGCAATGCAAACAGTAATGATGAGTGATGCGTTGTTTCAGTTTGCGGCTCACGTATCAAGCTACTACCCGCTGCTGTGCGAGATCACCTGCTTCGACCTCAAGCCCGAGCTCCGCTCCGTGCTGCGACGCGTCTTCATCCGCATCGGGCCAGTTTTCAACATCGTCACCAACGCCCAATAACAACACAACACTAACAAACAATATGGCCTTATAGTTCTCTAGGATAAAGTATGACTTTGATGTTAATGTTAAAAATAATACTTCGGTTGATTCCTTAAAATTTAATGTAATATTGACAGCAATCAGTACTTCAGTAGTATTAAAAGTGATCTATCATATTTTATAGGGTGTAGTAGTCTTATTTCTAATTTATGTTATAAATTATTGATTTGAGTATCAAGTTAAATTTTTAAATTGTATATTATAAAAGCATAGAAGTTGTATCTATAAATTATAATAGTTTATTCTGTATATTTGAAAGTTTTTAATGTCTGGGGAGCTGAATTCACTCACTGCTGCTATTGCTTCATAATTCTTCTAGCTGGACTGATCAGACTGTGATTGTGAAGTTTTACTTTCTCACGGCTTTCCATGTTTATCGTTTTAATTTGGAGTGACTTCAGAACTCGCACGCAAACTGATTATTATATTATTATTCCTTAAAAATAAAAATCATAAATTTAAAGGAAGTCTGATTTAAACAATCTTCAGTCCCTCAATAGACCTCTCCAAGGAGTCCAAGTCCCAGATGACCAGTTGTCCATCCAATCCAGTGGTGCTGAACTTGCGGGTGTTAGCCTTGGTGCCTTCGTACAGGCGGATGGAAGTGATAGCATTCTGGTGAATGGAATCCAGGAAAGTGTCGTTAGTTTCAATGCGCGCCTGGCGATCCAGAGACTGGAACTTCTTCATGGCTGATAATCCTCCAGACTCCTTCCTCTGAGTATTATCCAATTTGGCAACAAACTTAACCTGATTACCTTCATGGCAGTACATTAAAGGAATGCAGCTATGTCCTGCCACAACCAGGGAGTTGTTGGTCACCCAACTGCACCCCAAGAAGGGCAGGTACTCAGTCTTCATTTTTATGATACCTCTCCCTTGAGTAGCATCAGCTACATTTATGGAGCTATCATGTCCCACCCATGCGACTTTGTTCCCGTCTGCTGAGAAAGACACACTGTGCACCCATCCACCACCATTTGATGAATTGGGGAATTCAGCCAACATTTGTCCCAAGGGCAACTTTGTACCCCAAACATTTGGGCCGGGTTGGTCTTCAATATCCTTGATATAAGCTGAGTACACTCTCACTTTAAAATCAGCTGATCCAGCAACCAACAGGATATTGTTAGGGTGCCAGTCAATGCTAGTCACAGTTGACCGAATAGGCTTCTTGATATGCTTGGACACCCACCAGTTATTTTCCTTCTCAAAGTAGCAGATGGAGATCAACCTGGCTCCGGAGCCAACAGCAAACTTGTTCTCCATAGGTGACCATTTGACACAAGTCGCAGCTCGGTTGATGCGGAGAAGTACAAGAGTTGTTGACCACTTGCCATCATCTCCCTGAGTCCAGACATAAGCATTGCGGTCTACGGAGCAGGTCACAATGCGGTTGGTGTTTGGAGCCCAGTCAATGCCCATCACCTTCAGGTCATGTTCCACCAGGTTGTTGGTCTGCTTCCAATCATTTCCCTCTTTCTGGTAGATGTGGACTTCGTTGTTGTTTGGTGAAAATGCAATTTCTGTAATAATAAGTATGCAATTGTTATATTACCTGTTATGTAGAATTTTATTTTAAGGATAGGGATATGGATTTATTTAAAATTTGAATGCCTTGGTGATTTTGCAGTTTAAATTATAGGTAAGTAGAAATAGAATCTTTTTGTTCTTCGTATCACTGGCACAACTGTATTTTATTTAGACCTCACATCCATTATGTCGTTGGTGGTAGTGCAGAGGTCACTTTGACTGCACTTTTTGGAACACAGAGCCTAATAGGAGGTGGAACATGGTTTTGCGACATAGTTCACTCACATTACTGCCGATTTCGTCAAGGTAGCCCCACTTCTCCAGGTTGGAGTTCCATCTGCCTACTTTTGTCCGAATATTAATTTAAATAACTAGAAATAATATCTAGTATGGTCTTTACTTATATTTTTGAAGCACAGCATGGGGTCTAATGATTTAAAATGCTTAGTGGACCAAGTAGAACACTGGCCACAAATAGATACTAGAAACATGAACTATAAGGAAGTTTCTTTGGGGAAACGCAATATAAAGTAAAATACTTACGGGTTCTGTCCTTATTCCATGCATGACAAGTCACCGGTGCCACTGAGTCACCAAACGTAAGAGTTTGCGACATTTTTAAGTATCTGAAACACTAAAGGTAATAATTTTAATAACGCAAATATTGGAAACACCGGTCAGTGGGTCGTCTTAGGAGCGGACCCAATAAATAGCACTTTTTTTTTTAATATTTACCTCAAGTTTCTAAGCAAACGGAAAGTCGGTCACACCCAACTATAATATCAAATTGATAAGCAGAAATTCGCGGACTCTGGGCAGTCGACACGAATTCCTGAAAGCAAACACATATTATAATTCACATTATGAACATTACAATCTCAAAAAGGCTTCATTTAAATGATTTTCAGCATTTATTTACCTATTTATTTTAGAAAATGTAACCACAAGTCACAAACAAAACGTCGAATTGACCATAGAGTATAGGAACTAAAATGGAATTGACATGGAATTGACGTCGATTAACGAACGAACCCTCTATATTACTTTCTCCGCTAGGAGTATATGTGTTCTGTGATTACTTTACTCTTTGCGAACGAATGAAGAAAAAGATTAGAAAAAAAACTTTTTTACAAAAAAAACAACCGACTTCCAAAAACAAACACTACAAATTGAAAAATAACTTTAATTTCGGAAGTCGGTGTCGTTGGTTCCACATTTTCGTTTTTTTGACACCACCACCACCACCGATACCACCGTATCGTGTAATGTGCAGCTGGATTCTTGTTCACCGGTGTCGAGAGCACCAAGGCTTTTGGAATCAAGATGTTATCTGCAGCTTCTTTCATCAATAGTTGTATCATTTCCCAAGCGGTCGTGGATGGCCAAATTCGAAACTATGAGGAATAGCGAAAAGTACTCAAAGGGGTCACGGGCTCGATTTTGATGAAAACTAAAACATTGGATTTTTGAAAAATCAATATTTCTAGCCAGAAATCGAAACCGTTAATTTTGAAAAAATAAACACAATATGAGTGTCGCTACTAATAAGGATCGAATTCTGAGAAGTAATGATCTGTGGTAATGACATACAGGAAACTAGAGTTTTGTTTTGTTAAAAAAACATGTCAATGTCAATGTTGAACTTGAAACTGACAGTAGCAAATAAATAAACGCGCTAGCGGAGTTTTTAATTCAGGATAATCAACAATAATAATATAAAGCAACTTCTTTTTTATAGAAAGAGTTGAGATTCTGTAACTATATCAATATGCCTGGTCCAGGTAAGTTTATTTATCAATTTTTTTTCGCATGAAAGGTGATACCGTATTGATTTTAAGTTTTTAACAAGAAGCTACGTTTTCTGCAATATTGAGTAAAATGGTTCATAATCAGTCTATAATGTTCCCACTGCTGGGACACAGGCCTCCTCTCTGTGAGAGGGAGTGGGCCGTAATCCACCACGCGGGCCCAGTGCGGGTTGGTAGATGCACATGTCTTCGAATTTTTGGTTCTATGACATGCCGGTTTCCTCACGATGTTTTCCTTCACCGTTTTGAGAGCAGTGGTGATGAAATAATTTACACAAAGTAAAGCGCCTGTCTGGATTCGAATCTACGACCTACAACTCGTAAGTCGCGGCCGATACCACTGGGCCAACACTGCTCTCAAAAAAAATGGTTGTTTATTGCTAATATAAAATGTATGATTAATGATAAATAAAGAATTAATATAATAAAATTTAAATTGTATAACTGTAATAATGAGTATGTACTTATACTTTTTTAATTATTGCAAATTTTTAGTCATTTAAATTGCAATGCCTTAACAGGCAACTAAGTTCTAAGAACCTACCTATTGTTAACATCATAATTCAGTACACTTTGTTTGCGATGTTTTATGCAAATAAATGATTTATTATTATTATTTATTTTTGAATTTATATATCTCGGGACCATGGGGTCCCGGTCCTTTGGAAGGAGTACGAGGGGCCGAAGCCAACTCGCAGAGGCCCCTTAGGAAATTTTAAGGAAATGCGGCACCGTCCGACTATTATCCCTGTATGCACTATGCAAATGCACCCAAGGATAACCCCCGGTTGGTGTAGGACTATTGTTATTATTATTATTATTAATAAAGAATTTGAATTTGAAAATTTGTGCAATTTAGCAACCACTTTTACTCAACGTTTTCAGTCTCTTGAGTTTTGTATGTAATAAAAGTATCTAAACTCTGATAATTTTTCAGGAAAACACTACCGCGGTAACCGCAGAGGTCCGAACACCTCTGACCACACGCTGGCTTCCGTTGCCCGAGAGACTGCAATGTCCTTTCCAGCAGACAGCCCCGTGCTTGCTATATTCAAACAGGCTGCCAACAAGCTGAATGAGCGCCAGGACAGGCATGAGCGACTCGTCAAATTTTCGCGGGATATCACCATTGAGAGCAAGAGAATCATATTCTTGCTACATTCGCCTATAACGTGAGTATAAATAGTATGTGTAGAACTTGGAATGAAGTTCCGATCACTCTGCACCTGAGGGTTATGTACTCATAAGTTTAGCCAGTTGAGCCTTACTTAGCTTGTAAGTTTTAAAATATTATGAGTTATTTATGGGGTTACTTTTGCCTCCTCTGTCAGTTTTTTTTTTTGTTATGATAAGAGTAACTATTATGCTATGTACGCACTGACAGACGGCTTACTCGGTGCCTAAAACCTAGCAAGTCACCTTGCGAGTAGTACAGTATAACAAACACTAGAATTTTCTCAACCGGCCGCACTGCACGCTTGGCACCTTCGCTAGCCGCCAAGTGTGTATCGAAGGATGTTAAGTCACTAGGTGCGTACATAGCCCTTATACTTTCCAAGCCAATAAACCACTCACTGCAGCATATCATTAGATGAAGTACCCACTTACAAAATACATTGAAATAGCACAATAGCTTAGTTGTATGACTTCTACATTAACATAATAATATATTTTCAGAAAGGATTCATCAGAGAATACTTTGACTGAAGCCAAGGAACGAATTCAGAAGCTAATTAATGGACCAATCAGAAGCATTGGTTTAGAGCTGGAAAACAGCCCAGCACACCTGCACTCCAGGGCAGTCACAGCTGGATTCCAGGAGTACATTGAAGCCAGGACCCTTCTGTCCCTTATGACTGACAAAAGGATCATTACTTACCCAGAAGTTCAGAAGGAATTAGAGTATAACATCACAGATGATGATCATCAACGGTCTCTGATTACTATGTTGCCAGAATCTGACTACATGCTGGGTCTAGCTGATCTGACAGGAGAACTGATGAGGAAGGCCATCAACAGTATATCTAGTGGGGACAGTGAGGAGTGCTTCCAGGCCTGTGATGTCGTCAGGCACTTGTATACTGGGTATTTAGGTAAGCCTTGACATAAAATATATTCATTGTTCAACACTTTTGCCAAACACAGACTGACATGAAATACTTAAATATGTGCAACTTTACAGGAAGACTATGATGATGACTCTGGTTTTCCATATTTAGATATTCCATATCAATGTGAATGTCTGTCTCCAACATTTCAATAATTTAATCCATGTCCACTGTAGGAGCCGTTGTAGGACAAACTTTTTACAAATTGGACACACTAGTCAGCCTTCGTCTACATCCAATTTAGCTAGTACACAAACGGCTGACTGGTAGAAAATACAGTTTAAATCAATAATGGCCTCGTCTGAAAGCCACCACCCTGACCAAAGTACTGAAACAGCTCAAACTCTTTTTTCAGGCGTAACAGGAAGCCGTCTCCTAAGCCGCAAGCTCCCAACAACTCGCGCCAACGTGAACAAGGTTGAGATGGCAGTGTACGCGCTGCGCGTGCGCGGCGGGGAGACGCCGGCGAAACTACTTCTAGCTGCGCCGCCCGCAGAGGTGGACGCGCCGCACCATCAGTCAGACGATGAGGGATATTATTGAGGACTGTACTAAATGGCGTGAAGAGATTGGCTGAATTGGCATATTGTGGTGTAGGAAGTAATTTAAATTATTTGGGGTTTATGTATATGTAATTATAAATAACCCATATATTTTCAACAAGTACTCATTAAGACCTTTGGCATGCGATATCAAACACGATTTGTTAATCTTTATTTTTTTCGGTAACGTTATAAATCCGCGGATTTTGTGTGACGTCATACCTATAGCAATTATATCAAAAAGTATCCTTGGGAATTTGAAATTTTAATAAGTGTTATTAAAATGAAGGCCTTTGCCCAGCAGTGGGACAGAATACGCAATAAAAAAAAAGTATTATTATACAAATCCTATGCCAGCTAAACTATCCTATCGCCTGATCTGACATCTCAATTTTTTTGGAAAAGCTGCAATATACAAATACTTTGTTTTGTATTTTTGTGTTTCATTGAGTTTCTGACAATAAAGCCTCGTATTCACTAAAGGACGAACGTCCCCTGACGCGTATCGCCCGACATCCGTTATCTCCTAGTGAATACTAGGCTTAATCATGGTACATTTACTTCGTTTATAAGCAGCATCAGCTGTCCAATGTCAATTCTCCTTAAATGTTATGTACCTACACCTATAATTTGTGTAAATACGTTAGCAGTATTACCTTTCCTAAATACATACTATTGTGTTCCAATGTACAATGTATTTATTTATTTAATACTTCAAGCCCATAAATGTACAGAGGCGGACTTAATGCCATAGGCATTTTCTACCAGTCAACCTTTGGGTGATGCAGAGACAAACAGTGGTAGGTGCAATGATAAAAATTTAGGAATAAATATTTGAAATATAAAGATACACATAAACCTATTAAAACTATAAATCTAATATATACATAATTACATATAAATATAAGCACAAATAAATATACATAAATAGGTACATGAATATACTAAAAAGAAATAAGCCAATGTGAAAATAGATACTGCCAGCTTCTTGCGAATGTGCTCGCGAAACATAGACTGAACGAAGTAGGAAGAGTGAATGAAGTCTGTGTATTATTATGCTGTTGGTGTTATAAATAAACAAATCATCTGCCAATAAAAACTGACCCAGGCTTAGTATTATCCTGTTCATCACTCCGAAAATAAAATAGTACCTATGGGTTAGTATTACTCTGAATAAATAAAAAGGCCAATAAGTTCTTTGAAAAAATAACGTATATTGAGGTATTCCCTAGCACTCATAAATCTTGCGAGAAATCCTGGCTCGTCGTGACGTCACTAGGTGGTTGCCATTCGTCTGATTCATCTGTCCCATATGGGTCCATCTCTTCGTCCGACTCCGCGTCGCGCCAATCTTGTCTATTTACAGTTTTCCGGGATCTCTTTCCCGTAACTATGAGATTATGGACAGGAGAATCTTCGACATCATCATGATCATCGCTTACAGATTCATTTCTTGGCCTCCTTTCCCTTCTCTGACCTGGTTAAATTAATCTCACTTTAAAAACAGAACACTTATAATAACTCCTCTTTTCACAAACATGATTCAATATCGATCAATTCAGTAATCGATTTAAAACTCATAATCGAAGTCAACACTATCGCCATCTGAGTCTTCCACTTGGAAATGGTCGTCGTAAAAGTTAACGGAATGTGCGTTTATGTAGTAGACGTTGCCGTGGCGTTGGACTACTTGCATACCTGTTGGACATAAGAAAAAAACGTTAGTAATCACATCTAGACACATTATTATAAGCATTAGCAAAGAATCATAGAATGGACCTTGAGATGTGCAGCTACTACAGCCAGATTCAAACGGCTCGAAAAATGAGTCGGTGCGCAGTAACAAATTCATGTGTCAGCGAGGGCGAGGGGTACTGCGCACTTCAGCCGCTATATAGATTAACGTGAACTATACAAGGCACGATAATAAAAGCATAGGTGAGAATTTCTCGATTAGAAGCTGATGTTGGTAGTAAGAACAATAACTTGTCAGCAGTTGCTTATGATGTTGTGGAGGACCAGCCAGCAAGCAGCAACATCCAAAGTCCCAAGAAAATAATCTAGATACATAGTACCTATACAACATAGTCGCTTTTCGAATCTGTATGTGTGACCGCTTAGTTCTTCTAAACTACTCAAGGGACTTTGGTGTGGAAGCATGAAATATTGCACAAGAGTTCCCTAAATAAAGAAAGTGAGCACTACGGAAGATTTTTTTCAAAATTCATCCCCTAAAGGAGTCAAATAGAGGATGACAGTTTGTATGGAAGTAATTATGCCGATGGGAGCTCCCATCGGGCACTCGGCTTGTAGCAAAGAAATCTCGATGTTTTCACTTGTCACCAAATTAGTGGATTGCACCTGTGCGAAGCATGGCCCATGCCACTATAATTGGAAAAGGTAAGGCTAAACCTGCTTTAGCCCTTACCTTTGACTGAGAAAACTTAGTTGAAGTGAGCTTTCATTCCACCTGATGCTAGGGTTTGTCATTATTGACAGCTCAATTCAAGCAACTTTACCTAAATCTTGGCAGTGAGATTTTTTCAGAATATAGCGGCGTATATAAGCAACATTCACCTGGTCTCGGGCCGTGGTCGCCGGGCGGCTGCGTGCCGGGCGGGTGCGCGTGCGTGTCCCAGTGGCGCGGGTCGCGGCGCCGGCACGCGCCCGCGTACGGACACACGCCGCGCTCGCCGCCGCCCCAGTCGGAGTCGCCAGGGTGACTGAACTGCGCCTTATGTTGAGGGTTACGTCTGCAATTAATGTTTATTTTTGTAAGATCTTCTAAGGCAACTTAGTAAAAGCTGTAAAACTAGATGCGGCCGGCAGTTCCTAGCTGACTGATCCCTGAGAAGAAATGCCAAAAACTCTTCTGTCTCAAGTCTCTATAAAGCCCAAACATCATTATTATTAAGGAGTGTGAGTCAAACATTGCAAGGGCAGCATGCCCCTAGCGCCTACTGCGCCCAAACAGTATAAGCAACATAGATGTACCTACCGTCGATACGTAAAGAAGAAATTATTTATATGGGTTTAAGTTTAATGGCATGTGGTGTTCAGGAAGGAATCTGTAGGTTTTGAAACTGACTTCCAACAAAAATTTCTGGCAATTACGACTTGCTGATTTCGATTTCAACTTGATGAATCTCAGGCTCAGAATATTTCTCGTTTAGCTTCATTATTACTGTAGAAGAGAATAAATAATGACAAGTAATACCAGAGTACTTAACTAAACCCAAAGTACATTTAATTGCACAGTTATCAATTTTATCAGCCCTATCTTAGAAAACGTATCGCAAGTGGCATAATACCATAGGCACATGTAACTTACCTATAACAATTGGCTCCATAAATACACCTTTCTCTTGGGGGTGGTGCAGGTTTCGCCGGCGACGCAGGCGCAACATTGTTGTCTTTCCCGTTGGTGTCCGACGAAGCCTGTAAAATAGTGTAATTCAAAAGACATTATTCTCTTTGAGGAATTGTGTTCATTTCGAAAGAAATAAAGAAAATACATACGTTTATTTAGAATAGACTAAAAGGTAGAGAAAATATTCTGCAATATAAAAATTAAATAAAATGAATATTCCATTGTAAGAAAAAAAGACAAATAATAAAAATATCATAAAATATTTATTTTGCTTCGTGCTTACTTATTTAATTTCGCACATACAATGTTCAACAGTTACCTGCTAGTTCAACTAGATTCTGTTAGAATTAGTATAGAGGAAGCCAGTACATGAGCAAAATTGAGATAAACCTGCCACCTGCCACTACAAGCTGAGTTGACAAATGAAACTAGATCTACAACATTCAACCGGGCACAAATCCAGACTCCAGACTGCTACTGAGAAATTCCTGATGGAAAAACCCAATATCATTGCGCTACCTAATGTTATTACGTTGTAGAACTGTAGAAGAACTAGTGTTCTCAACATTTTCAGATGATGGCCAAAGCCAAATTTACATAGTTTATGCACAATCTTACCTGTTGACCATTACTAGGCCCTGCTGCCGCTTCCCCAGCATCAACTTGCTCAATTTTCACTTTCTTCATTTCAACAGGACTGGATTCAGTGGAGCTATGGTCTCTTTTTGCTGGAGACCTCGGATCATCAGCTCTAGGCACTTGGGCTGGTGGGTCAGGTTCTAGTTTTATGGTGACTGGTTCTTTAGCTAAAGTATGATTTTGTTCAGAATGCTGGTCAACAGGTTCTTGTTTAGTGGTGACTTGATCTGCTGTTTCCGGCTCAGCAGTCATTTGTTTTGCAGCATCCTCTTCAGCAGCTGCAATTAAATTACTCTTAACACTACTTATATGTTGCTGTATAATAAATAACTACATACTATGATGCAAAATTGTGGAGCAGCATAAAAAGCTTCAGTTTTCTTGGATGAGTTTATTTTTAGCAAATTGCTATTTGAAGCAAAAGCTCTTCTAAACTGAACAAGCTGAATCTTTAGCTTGCAAAATCGTTGTATAGCTATCACTACTCAAAACAAATTACTTGTAAAGTTACATTTATGTATACATATGAAAGTATTTAACAAACTTGCATACCTATATGAATAAGTAGGTTAGGTAAATCTGTAAGTTTTCTTTAAAATAAAATAAATAAATATTTACAAAAAAGAACAACTGAAGATGAGTAGCATAGATGAGCACACTTACTCAACAAAGACGGTGATCCAGATCTGACTGGATCCACTTCTTCCTCACCATCATCAAAATTGATTGCTTTTTCCCCTTTATCAGCGACAGTACTGATACCCGGAGTGACATTACCCTGTTCCCTTACTCCTTCTGTCTGATCCATCCTATCTTCATCATTATGTACTCCATTCTTTGTAGTTTCAGAGATAGTTGCTCTTTCTTCTGCATTGTCCTGATCAGGGCAATGTAGGACTTCATACCAGAAATGGTCAGGTAGGAGACCAAATTTGTCACCGTGACAGAGGCAAACTGTGGTGTTCTGATGTAATAAATTCGTTTCTATGCTCTTCTTCACAAAGAAACATGGGTTTTGATGTAACTGAAAAGGGTGAAAATAATATAGACTGGTTTGGCAAGCAAAAAAACTTTGAAGTTTGAAAAATAATATTGATTATTTTTACTTACCGATTTTAGACTGACAGTATCTGGTGTTACCACAAGCTCTGCATGGTTTCGCGATACCCTTTTATCTGTTTCATCATTCTATAGCAGATAAACAGGACAACATATTTATTAGGCTTTGATGTCTGAAGACGAGGCGGTATGGTCAAAGACCTTAGCCTGCCCGAATAGGGCGAAGGAAAAAAAAAAGGCTTTGATGTTTCCTTGGATGTTTCATTTACTTACTACTAAGCAATGTTCGATGACTCATACAACTATACAGGGAATAGATCTGTTACTTACTACGCCTATTTCAATTTAAGGTAAATGAAACTTAGTTATCAAAACAACTTTTCAAAGCTATTTCCCGATTAGTATTCAATAAATTATGAAAAACTATATTTTTGCGGTTTATGACAACTTACGTGAAGAAACTTCCCTCTTCCAATAACATGTTTGCCGATCGTGAGCTGTATTTTACAAGGCTCCTGTGTATCGATTCGCACTAATTTGAATACCATTTTATTGTTTTGAGAGAAACATTAAAACAATCAGTAAAGTCTAAAGTACTCTGTGAAAACAATTTTTTTAAATAACAACTTGAGAAAAAGCGTTTGACAATATTTGATTTGAGATTGACAGCTTGACAGCAGATGAGCAGACCAATATGAAACCAATCAAAACAAACAAGTCAAAACAAGTCGTCGTTGTTGCCAAAAAGGAAAAAAAAAAAATTATACATGGTATCTCACAGTTCAACTTATGGGGCTTGCTTGCCAGTGGATGCCTCAATAAATTAAGGCCTCCAGCCAGGGCATGAAAAACTTAAAAACTAAGCGATTACACGCCAAGGGCACCCCCTGTGGGGTACGGACCCCGGCTTAGGACGTCGCTGGGAGAGGGCAGCAAGGGACAGGCTGGATCGGAATGGACGAATTTATAATTCTACAGGCTCAGCGGCGCAGGCTGACTCGAGCAATGCAACGGAGCACTGGCATAGATTACTAACAGATAAATCACTCCATGCATACTTACGGGTCGAACGCGACCCATTTCTCAGTGGGTTGCCGACAGCCGCGAGGCGCGTATAGTAACTGCGCGTACGTACGCATATATTTCGGTCGACCTGACGTACTTAGTTTCAAATTCCTATAATATGGCTGGTTCTGGTGCATTATGTGGAGTTGATGGATGTAGGTCCAGCAAGAGAAGAGATAAAAACTTATCTTTTTTCAGATTACTTGCTGATACAGAAGTTTGAGTTTCTAATTTGTTTTACTATCGTTTTTTATACAGGTAAATTGTTTAAAAATACTACTGTCTGAAGAAAATTATCGACACTCGACATGGAACATACACAACTTTATTTATTTGAATTTTACCTCGAGCGAGGCGCTTTGAATCGGCACAAAAAACAACTATCATTTCGTATAGTATTGTTACGAGCTCGGGGTTCGTGACCTCTTCGTGACAATAAAAACTGCCGATTTAATAACAAAAAAAAAAAAATAGACACTATAATTAACAACACCAATAACAACTGTATTTTATTCTAAAACACAATTGCATTACATGTGACATCTACCCACCCGCATTGGATCTGCGTGGTAGATTATAGCCCACTCCTCCCTCTCATAAAGAGGCCTGCCGCCTGCGTCCCAGCAGTGGGATGGGAACATTATAGCCTGTTTATGCTATGCTTATTTTGCCAGTTTAAGTTATGCTTATATTGCTACATAAAGACCGTAGATAAAGAAATCTACACAACAGAGTACAGACAGAGTCAGTTTCTCCTTACTTCTTCTATTCTCGTATGCTCCATGGTTTCGGCAAAAGCAACGTTTTGTTTACTTTACAAGGTCCAAAACCAAAACTTTAAAATAAATTACAAAGGTGCTGTTTGTTAGGTGTATTTTGGGGAGAAAAAACCTTCGCAGAAAATATTCGAGGGACTCAACTTATATTGTAGTGTGGACCCCTGTTAAAATTTTTCCTCTATGCTGTGGGTGTGGACACGGTGTGGACTCAACTCTCAGACTAAGGCATAAAGGAAAGGAATAAGGAATAAAAAATAATTATTTTTTCCTTAGTCTGAGACTCCCTCTATAGTTACTTTACTCTTTGTCTGAGACTCAACTAAACGACGTTAGTTACAGTCATAAAGTAATATCAAAGAGTATAATAATATAGAGTAATATATTATCACTGATATTATTATATATTATAGTCTACTCTGTGGTTAGTTACTAGTTACCAATGGTAACTAGTAACTAACCACATTAACTGTAATACCATGGACCTATAAAAAAAGGCGGACGGAACTTCTTATAAGAAACAACTGAAGCACCAAAATGGCGGCGGCGTAACTGTGTGTGCGTGTGTAAAGGGATGCCAGATGAAGGAAAATTTTACCCATTTTTAAACAATATTTCAATAAGATCTCCCTTGGGTTTTATTACAAGTTTTTGTGACGGATATTGTTAAAGAAAAGGTAAAATAAATAAAACACATTGAAAATAAAAATATTTACAACTTATTTAATAGGTACTTCTATACATATAATAAAATTGTAGAAAAGTGGTGTCTGTACAATGGAAATATATAAAAAAAAAGTAGCAGGGGTTGTTATTATATCGATGCCGAACCCGAATTTGTAATTACATTTTTTTTTGTCTGTTTGTCTGTTTGTCGGTTTATCTGTTTGTCTGTGTGTTTGTGCACGCTAATATCAGAAACGGCTTATTCGATTTAGATGCGGTTTTCACTAATATATTATAGTAAGCTTCACTTAACAGTTAGTTTATTTCATGTCAATCGGTTCATAAATAAAAAAGTTATGTCAATTTAAAGAATCACGGCGAACATTAATTGTTAAGGTATTCTATCAGAGTACGTACACACCTCGCGCCTGCGCGTCCGTGGCTATATAAAGCCAGAGTCATGGAAGAAGGAGAATCTACAAGCTACCCAGTAGAATTTTTAGAATCCCTCAATGCTCCTGGACTACCAGCACATAAAATAAAATTAAAAGTAGGCGTACCCATAATGCTTCTTAGAAATTTAAGCCCCCCAAAACTTTGCAATGGCACCAGGTTAAAAGTGACCAATTTACAACAAAATCTGATAGAAGCAGAGATTTTAACAGGGTGTGGAAAAGGTGAAAGTGTTTTCATTCCTCGGATTCCTCTCACTCCAAACAATTTTCCATTTAGTTTTAAACAAGTCCAGTTTCCAGTCAGCCTATGTTTTGTGATGACAATTAATAAAGCCCAAGGTCAGACGCTGAAAGTTGTGGGTGTAGATCTAAGTATCAGCTGTTTCTCGCACGGTCAGTTGTATGTGGCTCTGTCACGGGTTAGCAATCCTAGGAGCCTGTATGCTTTCATCCCCGATGGCCATACGTCAAATATCGTATACAGAGAAGCATTACTGTAAAGTAAATTTTTAGCTACTCAAACGACGGTATATGTAGTTCAAAATATGCTGCCCGAAAAGTCACTATTCCACGTGGACGAAGTCGCGGGCACAGCTAGTATGTTAATAAAGTTTTAAAATCCCTTTTGTTGGTTCAAATTTTTGTTGATTTGTCTTTTGCTATCAACACATCTAGAAATCCCTTCTAATTTAGCAATGTGGTGAAAACGAATGTTTAGATACTTTTCGGCTATGTATTTAATTAAAGCTACTTTATGTTCCATTCCTGCAAAAGAATGTTCAAATTCCAAATCTGAAAAAAAATTGTCGTTTGCTATAAACTTTTCTAAGATTTTGTTTAGCATGTAGTGATGTTGTCTTTCATTATATAATGTTATTTTATCTTTTGAAAGTCTTCGGACCACCATCTCACAAGTGCAACAAATTTCGTACAAATCTTTTGATGGAAAACTTAAGCCTCCCCTTGTTTTTAAATTTATCAACTTGTGAAAAAATAACCAGTCATCTGTACATAGCCGCGCGATACATTTTTGGCACTTAATATTTTTAATTGCGTAATGACATATGCTGCCTGCCAGATATCCTACAATCAACTTCCTATAGTCATTAAATTCTTCTATTTCTAATCGTTGTGCCAGATTGTCATCGTCTTTGGTGATTTCTTTCATGAATGATAGGGAGTTGTTACTAACATCATCTTCTTGTTCTTCGTGACGGTATGATGGAGTCGTTGTGTTAATTATTTGACTGGCTGAAGAACAATTAAGCACAGCTATTTGCTCCAAAGGAACACAATTTCCAGTGGTCAGGCATCGTACTTCTAAATGCGCCAATAGTTTTTTATAGCAACCTTTGAACTGACGAACATTAGGGTTATCATTGAAGCCTCCTTGCATTCTGATGGATGAAAAAAACATCTCAAGATGATCCTGGCTTAATTTATAGGTTGGTAGGAACACCAACCGTTTTTCGCCAATTAATTTGGCATACAGTTGCTTTAAACTGTTAATATTTATTAACGTGCCAAGGAAACCAGTTTTACATTTTGCATCTACTAAACGTTTATAAAATACAGTAATAACAAAAGTCACTCGACCGTCTTTCGTTACTTTTCTTTTTGATATACATTTAATTTTCAAGTTTAATACATATTCTTTTAGTTCATCTAAAAAATTAAATATAGTATCTTTGTTCTGGCAACAGAGTGGTTTTTTGAAATCAAATTGGGTCATAGCTCGAGAATTGAATATATCGAACATTATATTCATATTACTAACTAGCTGTGCCCGCGACTTCGTCCACGTGGAATAGTGACTTTTCGGGCAGCATATTTTGAACTACATATACCGTCGTTTGAGTAGCTAAAAATTTACTTTACAGTAATGCTTCTCTGTATACGATATTTGACGTATGGCCATCGGGGATGAAAGCATACAGGCTCCTAGGATTGCTAACCCGTGACAGAGCCACATACAACTGACCGTGCGAGAAACAGCTGATACTTAGATCTACACCCACAACTTTCAGCGTCTGACCTTGGGCTTTATTAATTGTCATCACAAAACATAGGCTGACTGGAAACTGGACTTGTTTAAAACTAAATGGAAAATTGTTTGGAGTGAGAGGAATCCGAGGAATGAAAACACTTTCACCTTTTCCACACCCTGTTAAAATCTCTGCTTCTATCAGATTTTGTTGTAAATTGGTCACTTTTAACCTGGTGCCATTGCAAAGTTTTGGGGGGCTTAAATTTCTAAGAAGCATTATGGGTACGCCTACTTTTAATTTTATTTTATGTGCTGGTAGTCCAGGAGCATTGAGGGATTCTAAAAATTCTACTGGGTAGCTTGTACAGGCTCCTAGGATTGCTAACCCGTGACAGATCCACATACAACTGACCGTGCGAGAAACAGCTGATACTTAGATCTACACCCACAACTTTCAGCGTCTGACCTTGGGCTTTATTAATTGTCATCACAAAACATAGGCTGACTGGAAACTGGACTCGTTTAAAACTAAATGGAAAATTTTTTGGAGTGAGAGGAATCCGAGGAATGAAAACACTTTCACCTTTTCCACACCCTGTTAAAATCTCTGCTTCTATCAGATTTTGTTGTAAATTGATCACTTTTAACCTGGTGCCATTGCAAAGTTTTGGGGGGCTTAAATTTCTAAGAAGCATTATTGGTACGCCTACTTTTAATTTTATTTTATGTGCTGGTAGTCCAGGAGCATTGAGGGATTCTAAAAATTCTACTGGGTAGCTTGTAGATTCTCCTTCTTCCATGACTCTGGCTTTATATAGCCACGGACGCGCAGGCGCGAGGCGTGTACGTACTCTGATAGAATACCTTAACAATTAATGTTCGCCGTGATTCTTTAAATTGACATAACTTTTTTATTTATGAACCGATTGACATGAAATAAACACTAACTGTTAAGTGAAGCTTACTATAATATATTAGTGAAAACCGCATCTAAATCGAATAAGCCGTTTCTGATATTAGCGTGCACAAACACACAGACAAACAGATAAACCGACAAACAGACAAACAGACAAAAAAAAATGTAATTACAAATTCGGGTTCGGCATCGATATAATAACAACCCCTGCTACTTTTTTTTTATATATTTCCATTGTACAGACACCACTTTTCTACAATTTTATTATATGTGAGTGGTTGACCAAAAAGGGACCTGGAGGGATTGGAAACCGTTATTTATTTTTTTTTAATTTTTTATTCTGTGGTCTTTTAGCTTTGTTTTGGTCTAACCAGAATATTTTTAGGTGCCGTAGTGTTTTTTTTATGATTTTTTTTGTGAGCCGAGGCAGTTTTGGAAAAATTCGTGTTTGTGATGTCAGACGCACATAAAGACAAGAAACTGACACTAAATAAGTCGCCAATAACGTAGTAACCGCAAACACGTGTTGACACTCACTAACGAAGTCGCATACTGACATAAAACATGCCGCAACTTGTTTCTACACGAAATTTCAAACGCGATTTACTCGAAATCAATTATTTTCCCTTGAGGTCCCTTTTTGGTCAACCACTCACATATGTATATAGATGAAATTTTCTGTTGCCTTAGAATCTTTAAATACGTCTAGATTTAGGTCTTCTCTGCACGCTTTTATAGCAACTGCTACGCTCTCACTATATACCTGAGTGGCCAGTTTTACCTTCATTATATTATTTTTGAAACTGATATGTTTTCTTGTCAATTTATTGGCCAAGTGTAAACCTTCTTTCTCTTGTAATTTATTGAGTTCCTCGATATAGTTCCATTTAATTTTTTGGTCATCCTTGTCCATAAACTCTCTTTTGGATTCTAAATGGTTTCTTAATAACTTCATCACGTGACTAGGGTCCAGAAAAAATGCAACCTCAGAACCATTGGCAGGATGAGTAAACGTTGTTTTTAACGACTCGGGCTTGAAATTGCAACCAAGTAAACCCAATGCATTGAAATTTGTTTGATGACCATCGCATGTTAATGCAACAACATCAATGTCAGCTTCAAAACATTTGATAAGACATAATTTTATTAAATTAGCTTTTTGTTCACCTTTTAATGTATTACTCAAGAAATATCCCAATGGTAGTTTGAAGCGGTGGTTAATCCCAACGAGTAAAAAAACTAATGCTTGGCTTGCCAAAGGCGCACCTTCTTCAACTCCTGAACCCATATCTTCTAGGCCTATATATTTTTTACCATCCCAAATTTTCTGAGCTCTAATAGCAACTTCGTCAAATAGTAAAGTACACAAAGGCCGATGCTCACTTACTTGAGCTTTTGCTTTCAATGCCTGAAAAGATTCTTCAGTAAATCCTGGTTCTGCGTTAAAATGCCCCTACCACTTGGCCAGTGTCTTCCGGTGAGGAAGGCAGGTATTAAAAGTTTGCCTAACGTAATCGTAAGCTTTCGGCGAATAATAGTTGAGGGTTAGGCAAATTTTTTTCATAGACGGTGAGTATTTAACTTTTTTCTTAATTTTTTTTCTATTGTAATTATTAAAAATGTTAGCAGCGACAATGTTTTCATTTAATCTGTTAAAAAGATCTGTATCAACATAATTTTCTTCTTTAAGGGTTTTTAAAATACCTTTTAAAGATTTGTTCCTATCTTGGAGACGTCTAACTTTTTGATTTAAAACTTTTATTTTCTTTTTTTGATTTTTTATCAAGGCGCGCATTTTCATCTGATCTCTCTTCATACGTCGTTTTCTGGGAGTAAATAGTAATGACAATGGTTGTTCCAATTCAACTCCAGATATTACAGTTGTGGATGACTCCTAAAAATATTTAACAAACATATTACCTTTACATATTATTTTTAATATTTTTATGAATTTTGAATAATAAACTCGAAAATCCCAAATTTTTAGTAGATACTTACATTTTGCAAGGACAAATTAGTGTTTAATAAGCAAGACTGTTGCAATGTCGATTCTTGTACAGAAAATCCTTCAACCACTGATGAGCTCTAAAAGAAAATGAAATACATTTCGGTAACTAGCTATAACAAGCCTTATAAAATATCATCATACTCACTTGTGTCAAAGGCGTCGTTACATTTTGAGAAAAAGGCTGTTCTAATTTCTTTTGCAGCCCGGAACCTGAGGCTACTGCTTCAATCACTAGTGAACTCTAAAATAAATAATAAATATCGGGTTAGAAACGATTCAAAGGCATAACTTGCATTAGAATAAAATAGCGTTTTAGTAAAAAAAAAAGACCTACTAATATCTCAAATTACTTGCACAATATATAATAATTACACTCAATAGAACTACACATCGTAAGTATCGTATCGTATACATAGTAAGTACGTACCCTATTAGAAACACTGGAAGTAATTACTTCAGCCGGATGATCTTCTTGAATTGTTGACGTATCGAATAAAAACTAAAAAAAATTCGCTTAACTGTTATTTTGTTATTAAACTGTTAATCGTTAAACTTAAAAAATATGATTAAGAGGTTAGGTAATGAGGAGATGACCTTAAATTAATTGAATATTACCTTTGTTGGTATGGCGTAAACAACAACGCGAAGAAGTCCGCCTTTAGTTGTGTACAAATCATTCTTCTCAAAATGTATACTGCAGATTACACTATATTTTGTTGGATTCCAATTATTTTCATTTCTACACTCCCTTATTATTTTTATCCAATCATTTTTCCATACTTCATTTGCTGAGGGAAATCTGTAAAATGTAGAACAATACATAATAACGATAAAAATAGTAACATAAAAATATAACTCTCCCACATTTAAAATAATTTTCAAATTGAAATAGTTGCAACACTGATTGATTTCGTGATTTATTCAATTCATTGACGTAAAATCGATAAATAAGCTTATAAATGACATGCTTACCTATGAAAAGTGATCCCCTGGCTTTTTTTACTTGAACCACTATGGTTTCGACAACTTTTTACAACACATGACGGCATCCTTTGAGTTTTAGTAGTAAAATAACACACGGGCGTCCTGCGGAGTACTTCGGAGCGTAATGGCCGACGGCAGACCGACTATGGTGTGAATGTGTGCGTGCTGGCTTGTCTATATTAGCGCGCTGACCGACTTAGGGTGCTTCAGTGTTATTGACGTTATTGTTAAAGGAGACGGCGTCCGCCTTTTTTTATAGGTCCATGTGTAATACATTAACTGTAATAGTAGTCTATGGTAACTTACCATAGACTACTATTACAGTTAATGTACTCTGTGGTTACATTGCAGGGCAGATGTCAAAATTCTGAGAAGAAAATAATCGAACTTTTACCCAAGTGTTTATTTATCTAAATAATAAAATGATTAAAACAACAGGATCAGGGGCTCACAGGCCACTATCCGGTCAGTTATATAAATACACAAATGTTGTGAAAGGCTGGCAGCAGCGATGGTTTGCAGTCGACCCCGAAACGGGAGTTCTATCTTACTACCTTTTCGATGGACCTGGAGATACTATTCAGCCTGGACAACCAGCCAGAGGCGAGGTAAAGCGTCGTTGAGTTATCAATTATCAGTTTACACTCAGTAAAAGGAGGCTAGTGCTATTCAAATATTGTAATGTGTTTTTTTTTTCTGAACAATAAAATTTTTATTTATTTATTATTTATTAAAAGAGGTCAGTGGGTCGTCTTAGGGGCGGACGCACCGATTCCGAAATATAGAGCGTTTTATATAAAATAAAATAAAATTCGGAGGCCCATATTTCGGAAACGGTGCGTCGTAGGTCCATGCTTCTCAGAACCTAAATGGTTTCTATGGACAAGGTATAAAGGTACTGCACGAAAAACGGTCGAAATCTGTAAAAAAAAAAAAAAAACGAAAATTTGACTAAGTCCTTTGCCCCTAAGAATACCCAAGCTGAAAGATCGACCGACAGAAAAAAAATTCAATTTTTTTTTTCTGTCAATATTTGTCGGGTTTTCTTACACCATCTGATGGTTGTCGACTAGAGCAACAATTACTTTCCAGAAAAGATTTTGATCAGAGCAACCATTTTGGAAATATAGAGCATTTTGTTAAAACAAAAAAAAAATTAAAAGCTCCTTATTCGGAATCGGTGCGTCGTAGGGTCATGCTTCTCAGAACCTAAATGGTTTTTATGGACAAGGTTAATAAGGTGCTGCAATAAAATGGTCGAAATCTGTAAAAAAAAAAAAACTTCGAAAATTTGACTAAGTCCTTTGCCCCTAAGAATACCCAAGCTGAAAGATCGACCGACAGAAAAAAATTTCAATTTTTTTTTCTGTCAATATTTGTCGGGTTTCCTTACACCATCTGATGGTTGTCGACTAGAGCAACAATTACTTTCCAGAAAAGATTTTGATCAGAGCAACCATTTTGGAAATATAGAGCATTTTGTTAAAACAAAAAAAAAATTAAAAGCTCCTTATTCGGAATCGGTGCGTCGTAGGGCCATGCTTCTCAGACTCAGATCTAAATGGTTTTTAAGGTCAAGGTCAACCTGATACTGCAATAAAATTGGGAAATTTCCGAAAAAAAAAAAAACGGAAATTTTACGAAATTTTTCTGTCCTCGCGCCATAGTGCCCCTAAGGCTACACACCAACCCGTACCCTAACTACAGCATCCCATTCAATTATTACAATCTTTGACTTGTTTACTGATTTACAATAGGTATGTTATGTGTCGTCATTATTCAGCTTAGATAATAAAATTTAATGATAACAATACCTAAATAAAATCGGAAGCCACAATGGCCTTCTTCAAAAAAATATGGGTAAGTAATAAAATTGATAAGTACACTCATTGAATTTCAGGCACATTTAGCAGCTGCTGTAGTATGTCCCAGTGACGAAGACTCTCGTACGTTTACTATCAACTGTGCTTCCGGAGACATGCTCAAGCTTAGGGCTACTGATGCCAGGGCCAGGCAGGAGTGGGTCAATGGCTTGAGGGCTATTGCCGAGATACACACTAAGGTATATGATGTAAGATTTTGAACATAGTAGTTTTTTTTTGTAAGCCAGGGAATATTAAGGACAATAAGCAAAGGGGTTGGACCAGCCTCTCTTGGCAGTGCTATGCTGGTCACACCTGACCTGAACACAATAGGATAAAAAAAAAACTAGTAACAACATATTTTTCTTGGAAAAAATTGATTTTATTCGTTTTTTATTTCTTATCTCTATTTGATGAATGATTCACCTTATTGATAAGCTTATTTGTTTCTTACAATTTCCAGGCGATGGGTGCCAATCCTCCACTGCAGCCGAGAGAACAGCTAGCAGTGCACGATGCCATGGCATCAGCAAGGAACCAGCTGCAGTCTACAGAGCTGAGGTAATCTTATTACTCAACTATAAATAAAGGTATCAAGTGTTTTGAACAAAGCTATATTTTAATTAGCCATCAAAGTACTAACTTAATACAACTGTTTTATCTATGGGCAAAACAAGAGTATGCAAAGGTGGACTTATTAGCCTTAGCTCAATTTTGGGAGGGATTCTCTACCAGCCTATAAAATTGTTCACCATTTTTTTTAAACAAAATGCATGATCACTTTTTAACTTCTTTTATTTCTGGTAAATGCAAGTTCAGTTTCATTAGTCTTTTCCTATTTTGTTTTGATAGCTATAACTAATAAAATACATAGACATAAAGTCTATTCATACTTATGTTTCAAATTAATATCATTTCAAGTTAAACAAATATCAACTTTATTTTAATGGTAATTAAGTTGATTTCAGAGTGACTAGCACTATTGAAAAAGTTATAAAAATGTTTGAAGTTGTAGCGTAAACTGAACTTTATGGTGCAGGATTTAAAGTTATTTTTCCATAAACTCATATTAATTTGTTTACATTATTGACAAATAAATCGTGATTGCAGATTACATTAATAAACTCACGCCTTCTACCCATGAAGGTAGGCAGAAACTACAGAATGCCACCTGCTACAATTACCTTACGACTAATAAAATTTAAAGTCTCTTAATATTTATTTTCCAGTGATGCAGCTCTAGCAAGATGTATAGAATCAGCTGACTCACCATTCCCACACACAGATCCTGACTTATTACTATTAAAAGTGAGTTTTTCGTTCTTTTACATCTTTAAGCATCACTGCCTTCAATCCATATTGAAGGCAGTTTAGAAACTTTTGTATAATCACAAAACGTAACAAACAAAAATGCCAAGGGGAGTTTGTTTCACAATTTCTTCCCAAAACTAAAAATAAATGAATGTTGATTTTAGTTACTGTTTCTTGAAGTATGGTGCTACTACCAATACATACTATTGAATTTCATACCATTATGCCTTCTTTTCTGAAGTGCTCTGCATCCTTTATGACCAATGAAACATACTAAATAACATTTATTCTCCAGGCCACATCAGCTGCCAGCATGCAGTGCCTGCTGCAATGCCTGGGCATACTACACAGGCAGCAACAGTACTCCACAACAGTCAGCATGACCAGCAAACATTCAGACCTGGACCACCATTAGCCACCAACAATTCTATTGTTCATTTATTAATTATTATGTACTGATAGTATTGATACAATGTGGAATAATACAATCTAGATGGATTTTTGGAAAGGATGATGTAACATAAAAAAATATTTTAGGATTTTTTGTGTCCAATTTATAAGGGGATTATAAATAGGATTGAGTATTTGAGATGCAAAAGTCATAATTTTCCAATAAGCTGTGTTCAGATGCGCGACGCAATGCTTGTTTTTACCCGACTGCGCCAGAAGGAGGGTTATGTTTTTCGACTGCATGTATGTATAATTGTTTAGCACGCTCTGTAGCCTAAACGGCTTGATCGATTTCAGCTTGAGAGGTGCCGTTAGATTCGTCTTAATTGTGAGTGACACTCGGTATAACAAAATTGAAAAAAAAATGGAAGATTTTTGGCGCCATATTATGTCTTCAAAAAGATTTTTTTTTCTAAAACCTATCGAGTGGGGTATAAAAAAAAAGGGTTTTAAAAGGTGATTACAAAAATATATACAACTTTCGTAGTGACAAATCGTAAAAAAACCCGTACCAAGAACTAAATCGTCTGCGAAATCTTTCACATTAAACTAAAAAGCTGGAATAAAAAGTAATTAAATAAAAGTTGTATTTACTCCGTGGGCGAGAGCCATACCATTTTTATTGTATTTTCAAGTTCAAATGGGTCCCGCCTGCTTCCAACTTTTATTTAATTTAAAATGGGCTTGTTTTTAGCTTTCAGTTTTTTACCGCAGTCGGGTATTTTTTTTTTTTTACTTACACTAAGCAACATCTAAATGAATGCCTAATTAACCGGTTGAATGCCGTAATTACAGAAACAATTAAAAAGCCATTGTGCCATCGCGTGGATCCACGTGACTCCGGCAAGATACGAAGGGTTAAAAGCGAACGTTCGGCACTGAGTCGTGCGTTGAAAATCCAACAGTGCGATTTTATTTAAGTATCGACTAGTGTTAGTGAAAACGGACATTAGCTTTGCAAACATGTACTTAATGAGTTTAGAATGAGGGGGTTTGTTAAAGTTTAAATTCATCATGTATTGTTCCACAATGTTCAATTTATAGCTTCAAAAGATAAGCATTGTTAACATATCTTCATGTTTTCCGTACACACTGTTGGTGTTGAATAAATTGTAAATATTTTATGTAATTAATTTTAATTATAGACTTATAGTTGATATCTTTCTACACTATTGTATTTGTAATGTTTAATTTACACCTTCATGTAAATTAGGTTTTTATCCGAGCTACATTTTATGATCTTATAGGTGCTTATCTATGTTGGTTAATTTGTACCTACTTTTAGATGATAATAATAGCAGCTAATAAAAGTCTTCTCATTATACAGAAGCTTAGTTTAAATAAGCCTATTCACCTTTTATCATTAATTAATTATGCTTTGAGTACTTATGGATTTCGATGGCTATAGGGTGACTGGTAATTAGTGACCGATACCTAATTACGTGATTGTACTCATGATAACAAACAACCTTTACTATGGGACCAAACCAGAAATCGCGAAAAAAAATCTGCTGTTCCCTACATTTATGTTCGTATAACTCGTCAAAATGTTTACATCAATGTTTCTTAAGGTGGATCCACACATTGCGAGCATGCGCTCCGCACGGCGCACAACGCATGCCTCGGCTTGAGGCGTGCGTGTTGACAAATTATACCAACATATGCTCGGGTCGAGCCATCGCGTGCGAAGCAAATGCTCGAGGCAAGTAGGCGCGCAGACTTGGCAAGGCATGCGCTCCGCACGGCGCACAACGCACAGCGCGTGTGCGCCGCACACGCGCTATTCGCTGTGCGCCGTGTGGCGGCCGGCTCATTGCGAGCAGTGCGTTGCGTTTGGATGGTTGTGTCCGCCTCGCTGCGGATGTACGCGCGCATTATGAACGACAAAGAAATGTTAAGAAAAGCAGTTTTATTATACGAAAGTAATAGATTATTATGGGATCCTAAACATAATCATTATTTTAATAAAAATAAAAAAGAAGACGTATGGCGTTTTCTTTCCTTTTCTTTTCAATAATTGAATTAATAATTATAAAAGCAGCAGCGGATACGCGCACGCGATGCAAAGGCGCCATCTTGACTGCTGCTGTGTGGGTTGGATCGGCCCGAGCATGCGCTGCGCGCTGTTTGGCCCGAGCAAACGCAGTTTCATTTTCGCAGTCGAGGCGTGCGTTGATATTCTACGCGGCGCACGCCTCGAACGTGCATGCGCGGCTACGTCCACACCTAACGTAATGCTCGCACTGAGGCACTTTGATCTTGAAGCATTTGCCGACATACGTTGGCTCGCCCTCGCGCGTGCGGAGCGCATGCCTCGCCACGTATATACAGGTCCACACTTGGCGAGGCATGCGTTGTGCGCAGTGCGGAGCGCATGCCTCGCCAAGTGTGGACCTGTATATTCGTGGCGAGGCATGCGCTCCGCACGCGCGAGGGCGAGCCAACGTATGTCGGCAAATGCTTCAAGATCAAAGTGCCTCAGTGCGAGCATTACGTTAGGTGTGGACGTAGCCGCGCATGCACGTTCGAGGCGTGCGCCGCGTAGAATATCAACGCACGCCTCGACTGCGAAAATGAAACTGCGTTTGCTCGGGCCAAACAGCGCGCAGCGCATGCTCGGGCCGATCCAACCCACACAGCAGCAGTCAAGATGGCGCCTTTGCATCGCGTGCGCGTATCCGCTGCTGCTTTTATAATTATTAATTCAATTATTGAAAAGAAAAGGAAAGAAAACGCCATACGTCTTCTTTTTTATTTTTATTAAAATAATGATTATGTTTAGGATCCCATAATAATCTATTACTTTCGTATAATAAAACTGCTTTTCTTAACATTTCTTTGTCGTTCATAATGCGCGCGTACATCCGCAGCGAGGCGGACACAACCATCCAAACGCAACGCACTGCTCGCAATGAGCCGGCCGCCACACGGCGCACAGCGAATAGCGCGTGTGCGGCGCACACGCGCTGTGCGTTGTGCGCCGTGCGGAGCGCATGCCTTGCCAAGTCTGCGCGCCTACTTGCCTCGAGCATTTGCTTCGCACGCGATGGCTCGACCCGAGCATATGTTGGTATAATTTGTCAACACGCACGCCTCAAGCCGAGGCATGCGTTGTGCGCCGTGCGGAGCGCATGCTCGCAATGTGTGGATCCACCTTTATGGGTACTGCGACGAACGGTACGCTCGCTAATCACCTCAAAACCCAACCGATATTGATTGCATTTATTTTCTGGCGCAGTGCCAAGTGCCAACACGTCGCCATAATAATATTACATGTGCGCGCATTAGGTATTAAGAGTAAACTAGTCGCGAGCTCGAACTTACTGGTGGTAATGGCCAAAAAGCACGCTGTCTCACCTGACTTCGTGTCCGACAGAGATAGTATCAGTAACGAGCACTTAGTTAGACGCTAGTCCACACGCACAACGTGTAGTTATCACGCACAGAAATACCGTTCCGAACTGAACGGCGCGTAATAATTCGAAAAATGCTTTGGAAAATCGAGTTTTATGAAAAAAATACTGCATAAATCAATTGAGTACAAATAAAGTTTATTGAACTCTTCGATAACTGAGCTTTGACGGTGCCGACTTTGTTTTGAAGATTTTACAGTTCTTTTTATTATCTACTTACTAGCAGCACCGCAACTTATGCGGGTGAAACCGCCGTCACCCGCATAACCACATAAGTTTCGATCCCGTGGGAATATCGGGATAAAAACTATCCTAAGTCCTTTCGCGGGACTCAAACTACCTCTATACCAAATTTCATCTAAATCGGTTCAGCGGTTTAAGCGTGAAGACTTTCTTCGCATTTATACTATTAAGTATGGATTTTGTTTCCGTACAGACAAAATTAATAATAAGTCAAAACGATGTCATATTTTTAACTTTGGATCACAGAGTACTTTTTGATAGACTGCTTTGGATGCACAATGTGAAACAGTGGAGTAAGGGCCTACGCAGACCGGGACGACATGGCAAGGGATTGCAATTTTTACTAATGGACATACAACTGTTACAGAAATACGACATAAATTGCTATGCTTTAAAATGATGCCGTGGCATTGAAAGGGATTTTATCGCACGGCATTAAAAGACGCGCCACAGGCTCCCGTGGCAAAGTGCTGGAATGCCGCGGTATCTAAGCGGCCAGTGTGCGTTGACTCACGGCAAAATCCCTTGCCATGCCGTCCCGGTCTGCGTAGGCCTTAATACTCTCTGTATGAAAAAAAATCGACTAGTGGCACCATAAGGGTCAGCGCAGACAGAGAGGAGCGCAGCGGAGAGGATTTTAGTAACGCACTTGAAAATAAAATTTAAAATTATTAAAATAAAGTGCATAAATGCTGCGAGGACGCGTCTTCGAGGACGTGCGAGCATTTTTTGTCAGGTTCAAGCATTTATGCACTTTATTGTAATAATTTGAAGTTTATTTTCAAGTGCGTTAATAAAATCCTCTCCGCTGCGCTCAGTTGTCTGGGCTGACCCTAAGAGTCCTATGTAAAACCGAAATACTGCTTGAAGATACGTCCTTCGACAAAGGTTTTATTCAAATAGCTTGATGGTAACCACATAGAGTACAAACAAAACTTTTGTTTCGGATTTGTCAATCAGCAGATAAATTTTTTACTGTTTTACATACTTATTTACAATTTTTTTACGTATTATTGAACCACTGAAATGTGTGACCAAGAGTTTAGGACTCAGCGCTTGGACCCGCGCTATCCAAATGCGAATCAGACCAGGTAAGTCCACGGAAACTACATCTTTTACAGTATGGGAAGTTACAGAAATCAGATTTATATATTTGCACATCGTCTCTGCAGGAATCAGGATGGACTGGATATTATGTCAGATTATATCTTCATAATATATTAATTAAGCTCATCAAAAGGTTGTGCCTATTAAAAAAAAAGATACCCGTACATGATGCATCCTCTATTCTTTAAACAGTTATTAAGACCCAAGTTATTTATTAAACATTTTTCAGAGCATGCTACGACAATTACTGTGACTTTTACAAGTGCCGAAGACTGTTAGGCGACGTGGATGACTGCAAAATATTCAAACGGTACTTCGAGACGATCTGCCCGAACTTTTGGATAAGTCATTGGGACGAGCTTAGAGAGAAAGGAGCATTCCCAGGACCAATATGAGACAAAATTGTTGTTGTTATCTTGAAATAAAATGTTTTTCAAAAGCATTTTGTTTGGCTTGATTATTTTATCGTAAAGTATTTGATAACAAGTAGGTAGGTATATAGCAAGTGTTTTCTTGCTGTGATCAGGAAATATGGTGTGTTACCTAGTTTCCTTGTATGACTTACTAAATGAATAAAAACATGGAATTAACACATTTATTCCCTAAATCACAAATTCGGCCTAAGTAAAATTAAAACTCGCATAAATTAACAACTCAGTGGCGACATTGGAATACTTTAGATCCTTCCCGCGAAGGTGCCTTCGGCACGTTGGGAGTCCCACTTCTCCACCCACTCGTTGGGGCAGAGAGACTTGAAGCACCGCTGGAAGTAGTAGCATGGCTCGTACTTCTCGCCACGTACCTTCTGGCAGCGGTGGAAATCCAGGTAGCTGGAGTAACAGTACCTGTGGGAAGGATTTTAATGTTAAAGTATTTCAGATATTTTATATTAACCTTAGTTTCTGCCCACTACCGTGCGTCAAGGGCGTGATGTTGTGATATTATTAATTAAAGGCAATGACGAAAGATGATTTTCAATGGGTGTTAGTTACGGCCGGTTATCGTACTTCGTTTTTAATCATCTTCAAGTAATTGTACCTATTTCAAAATGAATTGTTCTACTTTCCTTTATTGATAGATACTTAAGACAAAACTTAAGGTGAATGCGCAGTGGTAGACCGCGAAATTCAAATTTACTTAGGTTTTTCGCAATTTTCAGATCAGTGTCAGGTTGTATTTTGATCAAAATTTGAATCGCGACTATAACAGGCCCGTATTTATAGAATTATAATCATTAGAATCATTAATACATCTTTCTAAGTTAGATTTGTACCACTAAGCAGTTTTCCATAAGAGATTTGTTGTCGTGGTACAAATCTAACTTAGAAAGATGTATTAATGATTCTAATGATTATAATTCTGTAAATACGTACACACGGCTACACATCAAGCTATACATTTCCAGTTTGAGTTGACCTCGCATTGTATAGGATTTTCATACAATCAGAAGTCAGCTTATACTGGTTATGTATAGCTTGATGTGTAGCCGTGTGTACCTGTTATTGTCGCGAATCAAATTTTGATCAAGATACAACCTGACACTGACCTGCAAATTGCAAAAAACGTAAGAAAATTTGGATTTCGCGGTCTACCACTGCGCATTCACCTTAAGTGCTGATAGCATTTATCTATCTTGGTATCAGATTAACTGTAACCAAACCATGTCGTAATGAGGAATTAAATGTAACTTCAGAAAAAATAGATCACGAATTACAATGGAACAATCACGGTAATCTGCATTCCTTGTGCAATGATGGTGCAAGATGCTTTTGTGAATAGAATGATAATTTATGTTCATGATTTCATTTAGTGCGATATTACAGTACATATACTTACAATAACGTCGTGCGACTAAATACTGCGATGCGCGACGACAGTTTCTCAGGCATTCTTCTTTCGATTAGGGACTGATAAAAGATTATGAACTTAATTACTTACGCTCACGCGCTCTCTAAAGCAGTCAGTTGGTCATCACCGGGCTTGCCTTAGATAATACGCGTCAAAAGAAATAACCGCTTGTGTTACCTTGTCTGGTTCTGGTTAGGGAACCGCGGGTCGAAAGGTGCGGTTTTGATGTCAGCGGCAGATTTGACCATCTCAGGCATGATGCTGCAACGAAACACAACCTAGTCATTGACATAATTCTTTATTTGGAATCTTTTTCATAATGAAATAAAATTAATATCTGGCATCTAGACATACTAATTCAATAAGCACAGTTTATAGTAGAAAATAAAAATTTTAATTTAGGTAAATACATTGCAGAGGTCACAATAAAAATCTTATCCCTATTCTTATTTAGTTAGTAAATATTATTTCACAAGAGGTCTAGTTTTTCGCTCCTCCTCACAGGAAGTCTCTCTATATTTCTTCACTTCCTGCATATAAAGTGACCATGCATCCTTAGGTGCATTGTTTGCAGTTTGTTCATCAATGGCTTTAGCCTTTTTGACTAATCCAGTCTTAAGAACCCTGCCACCACGCCTCTTCCCAATAAAAGGCAATGCTGGCTTTTTTATTTCGGGTTTCTTTTCTGGTTCAACCTTTTTAGTCACCTCCTGCATCTTTTTGAACATTTCTAAGAAACTCCCATCATTCTTGATAGGAAGCGGACCAGGCCTGGATTTTGAGGTTGAAGCATTCATGGCTTGATCAGGCATCAGCAATTCTGCAAAATTAGGGCCTTCCACTTCGGGAGGGTCGCCATATTCAATGTCATCGACTGTTGTGGATTCAACAGCACCTGGGGGAGGTTTCAGTTCTTTGGGTGGTGTTTTAGTTTCTTTTTCTTTATCCTTTTCTTCTTGCCTATTTCTGTGCATTTTCCAGAATCGTTTTCTATCTGCCACTGTGAACTGTCCGCGGCGCTTTTCATCGGTCGGCGATCCAGTGCGACTGCGTGAACGGGAACTGTTCGATCTAGAGCGGGACTTAGAGCCACTTTTACTAACTGAACGGTTTCCTCTTCCTCTCGACTTAGATCGGCGTTGCGACGTAGATCTGGTTTTGCTTGCTGAGCGCCGTTTCGTACGACTTTTTGATCGCGACTTTCGCTTCATTTTCCGTTTAGATTTGGAACGTGATCGCCGCGGAGGTGTGGACAGCACTGACCTACTAGACGATCGCGAGCGGGATGGGTGCGGGCTCCTCGAGAGTGATCGTTTGCGCTTCGAGTGACGCGGCGATGGCGATTGCGAGGGTGACGCTGATCTAGAACGAGATTTCGAACTTGATAACATCCTCATCCTATACATTTTAGGTGGTGTCAACGAACTATCTCTCCCCTTTTTGACAAGTGCGTCAGATCTATCCTTATGTTTTTTATGCACTTTTGGCGGTAGAGTCAGAGGCGACTTTTTTGCCTTTTTATGTGAAGCCTTAGATTTTTTTTGTTTTTTTGTTGGTGTAGTAATCTTTCTTGCTTTCTTATCTTTTTTGGAATGAGATTTAGCATCCTTACTTTTCTTTTCGGTTTCATGTGAAGATTTGCTTAGCCTATCAACACTTGACATTCTGTGTACGTTAAATTCATCATGAGAGCTTGAAATACTTCTGTCTCTAGGTGGCACAGACTGGTCACGACCACGAGTCTTACTTGACTTTTTCCTATAAGATCTATTGGAAGCAGAAGAATTTGATGAAACTGATTTCCTTCTTTTCTCTCTCTTCTGTGGTGAGTATGAATGTGATCGGGAGCTTGAACGACCACTGGAAGAATACTTCTTGCGCTTTGATGATTTACTTCTTGATCTACGACGACGACTTTCTTCATAGCTGCTATCTCGTTTTTTCGAATAGGCACTATCCCTTCTACCATAGGGAGACACACTTCTAGAATTGGTTCGGTAAGACCTTCGGCGCTCATGTCTGTGGGAGTCGACAGGCGAACGAGTTCTGTCGCGTTTTAGGGTTGGGTACTCATAACCGGCTGTTAGCTGCTGGGGATAAGTCCCAGATTCGGGGTACTTTCCGTAGTAGGTTCCGTCGGGGCGCTGGTAGTAGCTAGAGTCGTAGGCGTAGGTGTAGCCGGGCGCGTACGTCTGGTAGTCGTAGGGTGGCGCGCCGTACTGGCTGTAGCTGACGCCAGTCCAGGGGTCCGTGGTGGGCATGGCTCGCGGCGGGGCGGCGGGCGCGTAGCTGGGCGCGCCCGGGTAGTCGGCCTCGGCGCCCGGCGGCCCGCCGTCCCACGCGCCACCGCGATACGAGGACATACTTATCAAAGTCCCCTCGCATAACCTGCGGCAGTTTGTAGGTGCGCACACACCTACAAACAGAATAACTTTTTGGTGTAGACAGCTGCTCTACATATACTTCGCTCGAGAGACACCCTCGCGCATCGATTACATTTTCATGTTTCGTAGATAAATAATTTTATGACGAGAAACAACAAATTACGTAACCCGAAGACGGAGCAGAAAATGCACCACTAAAGCATGCGTAACAATTAAAGCGAGTAAATTAATAGAAGAATATCAACGGAATACCTCTGTTACATGCTCACCTTTTCACAAAATAGCCTTTTCTCAAAAAATTATTTCAACAGAAAATGGCAGCGCACACATTCGCTGCTTAAAACCCATAGACAATATCAATACCATAAACAATATAGAATTATAGATTATGTCGACTTCATCTAGTCTACTACTATTTTAGTGGAGTCGACGATTCGATTCCATTCTTGTGGTATGTTTAGTACACAGAGGATTTACTGTGGACTGTGGATTTACTGGACTCTTCATAGCACGCGACGGAGAAAAGTTTGTAGGATATGTATGATTCTAAAAGTAGGTATCATCATTCTCTTGCCCTTTCTACATCTGCATTTCTTATTAATCTGTGTTTGTAGGTTTGTACCGTAGACTACGGTTTGTACCTTTTGTATGTCAATGGTTTGTACAGACGCCAGCACATCAACCTACACCTAACTGTCAAATTTTCCCAATCAACATTGAACCTTATGCTTTAGCGATAAAGTTGAAAATCTATTACAGAAATCTGACAGATTGTAGTAGGTTGATGTGCTGGCGTCTGTACATACGAGGTTTGTACTCACTTGTTCAAACTTCAACCTTCAACTGTCAAAGTAACTGTTCAGTCCATTGAGGTACAGACGCCAGCACATCAACCTACTACAATCTGTCAGATTTCTGTAATAGATTTTCAACTTTATCGCTAAAGCATAAGGTTCAATGTTGATTGGGAAAATTTGACAGTTAGGTGTAGGTTGATGTGCTGGCGTCTGTACATAAAACATGGAGATGCCGCGTTATTCTATACATACATTTGCTTATACAAATATGAGTGAAATATGATTCAGAATGTGAAATATCATTATGTCTCATTCTTTCTAATTAGATAATTTTATTTGATAAAAGAGACAACAATATTTAAGTTGTTGCTCATTATGGCAATATTTTATCGTGACGTAGTGACAGTTGTAGGTAAGTGCCTTAGCAGCATTGACATACAACAGTATGGACTGGAAATACCTACGAAAAAAGGGTGCATACCTACAACTGGTATTGTCTCATAAAATGGCTGCCATTGCTAGTGTTGTGTCTATCAAGGAACATAGGTGTTACTATAACTAGTATCGATACTAAATACGAGTCTTACTAGTTATCACGTTTAGATCATACCTAATAAATTATGTATACAAAGTCCGTTGTAATTGTAACAGAAAAAGATGAGTAGGTTATCTTACTTTCCGTTATCTATAAAAATAAATAAAATTGAAGTGTCTGTTGGTACTGTCAAAATAACAGCTTTTTACTAAATGCTTATAAAAATCTAAACAGTACTATTTTAACAAAATGGCATTTTTTTTTATTTTTGTCTGTCTGTCTGTTTGTTCCGGCTAATCTGAAACGGCTGGACCAATTTTGACGGGACTTTCACTGACAGATATGTTACAAGGAGTAACTTTTTATTTTTTTTTTGTGGATGGGAAATCATCTAATGACTCCTCCCGCTCTGGGTGGAGCGGAAGGGAGTGTCAGACTCTTACTGACTAAAACCCACCCGTGTTCCTTCCTTAGCCCTTTATGTTCCGGGGCAGCGGTAACCCTTTCGGACGATCCCGCTACCCTACAAGGAGTAACTTAGGCTACCTTTATTTTAGAAAAATAATTAGGGTTCCGCGCAAAAAAAATGCCATGCATAAATTATTTTTGCGTTTGGTAGCCAGGATGGTTATAGGCTATTTAACATCACGTTACGACCCTTAGGAGCCGAGAAAACCTTTTGAAATTTCAATATTAATAGATAGGGGAGGACAGTGTAGGCCTGTCAACAAGTACTTAACAAAATAGAAAACATTGTAAAAGCCAATTATTTTAAAAGTGTAACCATTGAGTTTCTTACCGTTTCTTCTCCATAGGAAACTACCAATTGGAACCGTGCACCTAGCTTCTGACGTTTCATAAAAGTGTCCATGTAGGTTTATGTGAAATATTTTGATTTTGGTGCTGTGAAGTGTGAACCACAGGCCGGACCTAGCAAGGTCACTCGGACTGAATAAGACGCAGGATTATTTATGTTAACATCGCAGAATATACCGGTATCGTTTCAGCGGAGGAACTAGTTTCGGAAACTATTACGCCAAGTCGGCAACGGTACAACACTATTCCATTATGACATATTATTGTAAACAAACGAACGAATTAACAAATATAATAGAAAGGCCTGTTATACGGAAATGAACCCAAATATCAATACTTTAGCCATAAATTCATGATCACGTTACAATTGTATCATCGAATGTGTATTATTGTATGTATTAATGCATGAAAACCGGCTACTAACCTGTGCAAAGACAATTGAGGTTGATTTTCATTCTTTCTTGCACCACACTTCACAATACAACACACAGGCATGTTGAGTTTCTGTTTCCCAACATTTACATGCAGTTTTAACAGGTAAAATCCTCGTAATTTTCTTGCAATCCTCAATAATACAAAAAATAAACAACCATTTGACAGCAAAACTACCATGAAACTCCGCGCATAAGATGGCTGCTATGGCACTTACCTACAACTGTCACTACGTCACGATAAAATATTGCCATAATGAGCAACAACTTAAATATTGTTGTCTCTTTTATCAAATAAAATTATCTCATTAGAAAGAATGAGACATAATGATATTTCACATTCTGAATCATATTTCACTCATATTTGTATAAGCAAATGTATGTATAGAATAACGCGGCATCTCCATGTTTTATGTACCTCAATGCTTAGCAGCCATCTTATGCTATGAGTTTCGTGGTAGTTTTGCTGTCAAATGGTTGTTTATTTTTTGTATTATTGAGGATTGCGAGAAAATTACGAGGATTTTACCTGTTAAAACTGCACGTAAATGTTGGAAAACAGAAATTCAACATGCCTGTGTGTTGTATTGTGAAGTGTGGTGCAAGAAAGAATGAAAATCAACCTCAATTGTCTTTGCACAGGTTAGTAGCCGGTTTTCATGCATTAATACATACAATAATACACATTCGATGATGCAATTGTAACGTGATCATGAATTTATGGCTAAAGTATTGATATTTGGGTTCATTTCCGTATAACAGGCCTTTCTATTATATTTGTTAATTCGTTCGTTTGTTTACAATAATATGTCATAATGGAATAGTGTTGTACCGTTGCCGACTTGGCGTAATAGTTTCCGAAACTAGTTCCTCCGCTGAAACGATACCGGTATATTCTGCGATGTTAACATAAATAATCCTGCGTCTTATTCAGTCCGAGTGACCTTGCTAGGTCCGGCCTGTGGTTCACACTTCACAGCACCAAAATCAAAATATTCCACATAAACCTACATGGACACTTTTATGAAACGTCAGAAGCTAGGTGCACGGTTCCAATTGGTTGTTTCCTATGGAGAAGAAACGGTAAGAAACTCCACGTTTGCTCTTTTAAAAATAATTGGCTTTTGCGAAAGCACATTTTCTGCAAGCATGTTTTTTTTTTCATGACATGGATTTTATTCTCAGACTAGCTATGCCCCGCGACTTCGCATAGAAGTCGTAAGATACACAGTATACTAAAATAACAGCCACACTAATAAAACTCATTCGTCCCCCGACCGGCCGCATTGCATCGCCCGCCCGCGCTATTATTTCGTTTTCGCTTAGCGTTCGTTTTTCTCGGCTCCTAAGGGTCGTAACGTGATGTTAAATAGCCTATAACCATCCTGGCTACCAAACGCAAAAATAATTTATGCATGGCATTTTTTTTGCGCGGAACCCTAATTATTTTTCTAAAATAAAGGTAGCCTAAGTTACTCCTTGTAACATATCTGTCAGTGAAAGTCCCGTCAAAATTGGTCCAGCCGTTTCAGATTAGCCGGAACAAACAGACAGACAAAAATAAAAATACGTGTGGCACTCGGGGACTGCCGCGGTAAAGCTATTGCATAGCAACGCACACAAACACCGTGCCGAAGTCTGCCGAACTGATACGACGTTAGACGATGCTTAGGTTTATTTTCGTTACGGAATTTCTTCATTCGGTCGCCGCGCTCAAAGCCCAAGATAAAAGCTATGCAATAGTTTAAAAATGCCATTTTGTTAATAGTACTGTTTACACTTTTATAAGCATTTAGTAAAAAGCTGTTATTTTGACAGTACCAACAGACACTTTAATTTTATTTATTTTTATAGATAACGGAAAGTAAGATAACCTACTCATCTTTTTCTGTTACAATTACAACGGAATTTGTATACATAATATTAGGTATGATCTAAACGTGATAACTAGTAAGACTCGTATTTAGTATCGATACTAGTTATAGTAACACCTATGTTCCTTGATAGACGCAACACTAGCAATGGCAGCCATTTTATGCGACAATACCAGTTGTAGGTATGCACCCTTTTTTCGTAGGTATTTCCAGTCCATACTTTTGTATGTCAATGGTTCAGTCAAAGTTTAATGTCAGCCGGCAAACGTTACTTACTCTGTGTCAGCCGGCGCGCCAGGCAGGCTATGCCATTTTGTTTTGTGTGATTGTTAGTGATTTTCGTATTGTTTTACGAAAATTTAACGAATTCTTGAAATAACTGTTGCTCATGAGTAAATCTAAAGTGTCAGCAGAATGGAAGAAACGTGTGAAGTCGGAATACATGAGGCTACGCCAAGTAAAGGTATGATTAAACAAAGGGAGTTGCCGCCTTGTCAGCCCGCCTTATTGATGTACCGCGTAATATTTGGCATCGTATCTGCATAATAAACACAGCTCTTGCAGAAGTTTTTCACCTTGAAGAGTAGTAACATTACATTAAGTATTCTCAATCAATGGAGTCAAAAAATCCCTTGCGTTGGTTTTTATTTCAGCGCTTCAAACGCGTAGACGAAGTAAAGGTAGCATGGGCCCGCAACCTGAGAATTATGTCAGAGTCGGTGGAGGCACATGACTCCGAGAGCAACGAGCGTCCGAGGAAGCCATTCTGGCCACCTTCCGCCCCGATCCCCAATCATGAGAGCCTTATGAAGAGAGCTGATGTTTCTTATACTGATGGTAAATAAATTAATCTTATTGTAAAAAGATTGATTCCTACATAAATAACTGGCACATTAGCAGAGAACAGAGTGTGTTGAAAAGACAGAGGGAGTTCTCTCCCTGCAGTGGGATACTACAGTCTAGATATATTATAGAAATAATTTAATCTAAACATATCTAATCATTGAGCAGTGGTGGCCCATCAGTGGTATCGGCCGCGACTTACAAGTTGTAGCTTGTAGGTTCGAACCCATACAGGCGCTTTACTTTGTGTAAATTATTTCATCACCACTGTTCTTAAAACGGTGAAGGAAAACATCGTGAGGAAACTGGCATGTCCTAGAACCAAAAACTCGAAGACATGTGACATCTACCAACCCGCACTGGGCCCACGTGGTGGATTACAGCCTACTCTCTCTCACAGAGAGGAGGCCTGTGTCCCAGCAGTGGGAACATTATAGGCTGATTATGTTATATCTAATCATTGCATCAGTAAATGAGAACTGAAACTGGCTCCTCTTCTAGTTTCGGTCGAAACTGAAACTAAAACTTATGAAGTTAAGCCCATTGTTTTTGTAGATTAGACAAAACGAAACAGAACCGGACTAATATTTATACTTCTAATTCATTTGTCACATTATCCACAGCCTCAGGAGTAGTAACTACACAGCAAGTCCCAATTCGCATAATCAACTCTGTGAACCCAATCCCAACAATGTATACATGGGCCCCAACGCAGAAGAACTTCATGGTAGAGGACGAGACAGTTCTCCACAACATCCCGTACATGGGAGACGAGGTCCTGGATCAGGACGGTACATTCATCGAGGAGCTCATAAAGAACTACGACGGGAAAGTGCATGGTACATCTGCTTAACATCATTACTCTTATGTTTGTGGACGGTGCCGTTTATTATTGCATGATTATTGTTAGTTTTACAGTACTAGATTGTGTTTCACATATTTATATTTGCATCCAAAGATCCTATTCAACAATACACACATCTTTACTTCAGTAGGTACTCTGTGGAAGTGCTGAATGTGACCTCAAATAGAATAGGTAATATCTACACTATCACTGTTCTATTAACTGATTGAGTGTGATGCAATACATATCAAAAGCCAATCATCATCTGCCTGCCTTTTCCCAACTATATTGGGGTTGGCCTCCAGTCAAACCGGATGCAGCTGATTACCAGTATTTCCATATCACTTATCCATAGCCAATATGCCTATCAATAATTGTGAAACAAAGACAATGTTTTTGTTTGTGTCTTTCCGAGCTGGTATTTCAAGGTTCTGAATGAATCATAGATAAAATAAAATCATCATCACAATAAGTTTTTGTGAGCAATGGCTCTGTCCACAGACTCCCACATGAATTTAATACACATTGGTGTGTGGTGCACACATCTATGCTTCTAGATAATAAAACAATATATTTTAAGACCTCATGAACCACAGAAATTACCATCACCAGAATCATTTTATAAGTATTATCTAGAAAAAGTGGTACATTTCTCTGGTTCACATTATATTTATAAGGTAAAGAAAGTAATATTCATTTAACATAGAAATTTTAATGTAATAATAAAAACAAATGCTTAGATTTAAGAGAAACATCACAAGTATCAATATTCTCTACACCTCATAGGCCTCCGCACTCACACAGTCACGCTTGTCGTGCTTCATAGATAATATTCACTACTTTGTTCATGCACATTAGGCTTTGTAAGACACTTTAAGTTACCTTGTAAGAAAATAAAAACAGTTTAAATTATTCATTCACTAGCAGCGCCCCGTGGTTTCACCCGCATAAGTTTCCTGTGGGAATATCGGGATCAAAACTATCCTATGTCCTTTCCCGGGACTCAAACTATCTGTATACTTATCAAATTTTATCTAAATTGGTTCAGCGGCTTAAGCGTGAAGAGGTAACAGACAGACACACTTTCGCATTTATAATATTAGTATGGATTCACACATACTTAAAAAAAATCTATGAAAGAACTACATTAGAAAGATTTATAACCAAACTGATGTTAATCTTTTTTCTATTTCTTAGCAAGAAAGTTGCAACAGCAGAAATAAATTGTCAACTGCAAACCAACTTGTTTAAAATTGTCAGAATGCCACGAAATACGTTTAAGTACGTGTTTCGTACATTCCCCTGCGAAAATTGCACCAAATTACGTTTTATTATAATCTCGTAACTTCAGTAAATTATAACAAGAAACCAAATATTATTACTCAGGAGACAAAGAAGGGGGCTTCATAGACGACCAGCTATTTGTGGACTTAGTGCATGCGCTGATGTCCTACCAGACCAAGGAGGAAGTCGCCGAGGAACGTCGGGATAGGGAGGCACGGAACTCTAAGGAGGAAAAGGAGAAAGAAGTAAGTAGACACAAGAGAACATGCGCAGTGTGACAAAATTCTGTCATCCCATCATCTCGCTCCGAAAAGAGATATGATTACTCTATGGCAATATAATTACTCTGTCATAACTTGCTTCGACCCGAAAAAATGCGATGATAAAGCCTATACATGGGCGCATGATAGCTTGGTGGGCTAAAATGGTCTATCTGCCAATCTATTCAGACGCCGGCGGATAATAGCAAATATTTCTAAATAAATAAGATATTTGTGAGTGTCTTAAAGCTGTTATAGTTGACCAGTAATGTAGACCTATTCAATAATTTGATGACATTCCAGGCCTTGGCGAAAGAAAAAGGAATATTGGATCGCAAGGACAGGGAAGCTCGCAACTCTAAAGAAGACAAGGAGAAAGGAGTAAGTAAGACATAAACATATAATAACGACCTGAGTGCTGCAACAAAGTGAGTCAAGGGATTGACAGACCAAGAATATAAGGAGCATTCATAAGGATAAGTAAAAATAGAGGATGGTATCATGCATAGCATAATCAGTCTATAATATTCTCACTGCTGGGACACAGGCCTTCTCTGTGAGAGGGAGCGGGCCGTGCCCACGCGGGCCCAGTGCGGATTGTAGGAGGTCACATGTCTTCGAATTGTTAGTTCTAGGTTCTAGGACATGCCGGTTTCCTCACGATGTTTTCCTAAATTGTTTTGAGAGCAGTGGTGATTAAGTAAATTACACAAAGTAAACCGCCTGTCTGGGTTCGAACTCACGACCTAAAACACAAAGTAAACCGCCTGCCTGGGTTCGAACTCACGACCTGAAACACAAAGTAAACCGCCTGCCTGGGTTCGAACTCACGACCTAAAACACAAAGTAAACCGCCTGCCTGGGTTCGAACTCACGACCTAAAACACAAAGTAAACCGCCTGCCTGGGTTCGAACTCACGACCTAAAACACAAAGTAAACCGCCTGCCTGGGTTCGAACTCACGACCTAAAACACAAAGTAAACCGCCTGCCTGGGTTCGAACTCACGACCTGAAACACAAAGTAAACCGCCTGCCTGGGTTCGAACTCACGACCTAAAACACAAAGTAAACCGCCTGCCTGGGTTCGAACTCACGACCTAAAACACAAAGTAAACCGCCTGCCTGGGTTCGAACTCACGACCTAAAACACAAAGTAAACCGCCTGCCTGGGTTCGAACTCACGACCTAAAACACAAAGTAAACCGCCTGCCTGGGTTCGAACTCACGACCTGAAACACAAAGTAAACCGCCTGCCTGGGTTCGAACTCACGACCTGAAACACAAAGTAAACCGCCTGCCTGGGTTCGAACTCACGACCTGAAATTCGTAAGTCGGGGCTGTTACCACTGGGCAACCATTGCTCTCCGCTCTGAGATAAAGATAATTTTATTTTGCAAATACTTATGGGTATAAAGGTGGTGGTGGTGGTGGTAAGGTGGTTTACTTTATTGATACATGCAATAATGACCAGGTACTGATGACTAAGGACAAAACAACACAAGATCGCAGAGAGTCAAGAAACTCTAAAGAGGATAAGGAGAAATCAGTAAGTAATACTTAATAAAAACTTTTTTGATGCATGTAATATTTAAATAGGTACACTGAGGAGGTTTTATGTCAAGAAGAAAGGAGGAACGCAGGAAGAGATTTAAGGAGAAAACGGAGATTGAAGTAAGATGGGTTATATTATTGATATGTGTATACTAAACAGGTACCAGTGATGACCTTCCAGTCTAATGATGAAATAGCCGAGGAGATCAAGGATCCGGAAACTCGAATCGAGGAAAAAGAAGTTGAGGTGAGCTTTTGCCTTTTCAATTGCTAGTACAGTCAACCGCGCGTACATGGTAACAATTTGAAATTGGACAACGCCTGTATATTGTAGAATTAAGGGCGGTTTTCGTAATTCAAGTGTTACTACTACGTGTGTTTGACCGTACAACGAGGGAGGCAGAATGGTTTTGGCAGGTGGGATTCTTGCCTTTTGGCTCAGAAAGTATAATTTTATTTCTAATGTGAACAGAATGATTTGTTTTTCAGAAAGATTCAAGCAAGGAAAAAGAGAAGGATAAAGATGTAAGCAAGGAGGGTGACAAGAAAGTGATCAACGATAAGCAGTTCCCTATATTCATCATATTCCAAGCTATCAGCATTCAGTTCCCTGATAAGGGGACTGCTCAGGAGTTGAGAGAGAAGTAAGTCGTATTCACTATATTACTCTAAATCTTTTCTTAATTGCATTGGGGTTTTACCATTTAGCGCCAAATACAGGACTCGACCGTAAATTTGGCACATCGGGTTTTAAAAAAGGCTCACCTTTATAGTGCCCTGACTTATACAGCAGGTAGGGGGGGAACGCACTTCGGCATAGCTATTCACAACCATACGACAGCCTATCGTATCGAAAATTACACATTTCGAGAACCTGATTTGACTTTCCCCCGACAGCAAATAGCTGTTGGAAGAATAGCGGGCGTCTATTTGATTTAAACTGACAAAACTTTCGGGTTTTGGACTTGTGAACAGCGTTTAGAAGACTCCTACGATAACATTGATTGATGTTCGATACGATACGGAAGCGTATCGAGTGTTTGTGAATAGCTATGCAGAGCCGACATACGGTTTGAATCGGACTGTACCTGGGTGGCAGTCTGTGTCAGTTTTTGAAGCTTGATATGCCATGTGGACGATATACAAAAGTTTAAATTGTAAATCCTTAGATTTACAATGCCATCTGTAACATTACATTGCATAAACTTAAACAATTACAAAGAAAAAGAACATACAGGTATCACTAGGATTTGGGCTCATGGCAATATGACATAATGCATACATTGCAAGTTAAATAAAAGCTTGTAATAAATCAAGATGGACAATTTTCAGATAAAACAAAGCAGCTACACACTATTTACTATTGTTCATTTTATTGATCTATCCCCAGATACATAGAGCTGACTTCCCGCAGCGACCCAAACGCCCTGCCTCCGGAATGTACGCCGAACATCGACGGGCCACTCGCAGAGTCCGTGTCGCGGGAACAGACCATGCACTCCTTCCACACGCTCTTCTGTCGCCGATGCTTCAAATACGACTGCTTTTTACATCGTGAGTTACCTTTTTAATTGTATTTTGAGACGGTAGTTAGGTAGGTACGAATTTATTTTGCGTTTTAGGTTTTTTTGCCAGCGCCCTAATTGCGTACCACACTTAACCACAATTTTGGAGGTAATTCCTATCCCATTGCTATAAGTTATAAGTTAAAAAATTCGTCTGATCAACAATGGAATTGTCATTTTACGTGTGTCACGCAATTACCCCGCTGATTGGTAGACTTTTCAATGATAATCTTCATTTATAAGTACTAATAATAATTAATATTTGGTAAAACTACCACCAGTTAAAAAATAATAGGGTAAAACTGATAATAAATTAATTAAAGGAAATATTAAGTTGAATTCTGACTACACAAAAGTTCCATTTGCAATCAGTATTAAACACCCAACTCTCTTTTGTATATTTCTGTTGTATTTAAATTCCCAGACGATACCTTATAAGTATACAGTATATTTGTAGCACTAAATATTTAGTATAAGTACTATAAGTATGAAGCTAAGCTGTGTATTCCTAGGGCTGACTAGTGTTTGTTGTTCTGTTTGCGCGCAGGAAGTCAAACGGCAGGTAAGGCCGTACAGACAACCATTACCATCGATATTATTATTATTTATGCTATTGTACTCTATTCCAACACTATGAAAAAAAATGAGACTAGAGATGTATCTTTCTAAATTATTCCTTACTAGCTTTTGCCCGCGGCTCCACAGGCGTGAAGGTCGGAAATTATCCCATGGGAACGTACTACCGGGATAAAAAGTAACCTAGGTCATGTTCTACCTGTGTGTCAAATTTTATCGAAATCCGTTCAGGCGTGAAAGGCGTGAAATAGTAACTGAAAAACAACAGCGGAATTTAAATATTAGTAAGTATGGATTCATAAAAATCTACTTTTTGTTATTTGTGTTTATTGTGTAAAACAAAAAGAGTCATCTTCAGTTTTAAATGACGCAACAATCTATCGTATTCGATTTCTGATTATTCTTTTTTGGCAAATCTAGAGAAATTATTCTGTGGGTGTAATATAAGCAGCTAGGACGCAATATACCGTGTTATGTATTATATCCATGGTTATTGGTCATGTGTTTTTATTCCCCTTACCTTATCCTTCGTATCCCGGAACGTGGATCCACGCGAGAGATAATGGCTTTTTAATTGTTTCTGTAATAATGGCATTCGACCGGTTTATCATCTCTACTTCTCAAATATCAAAACTGAGAGCATCTTCCGCCACCGTGTGGCTTTTATGGGGTTCTATATTTTGAATAGTACATCTCTAGTACTTATACAGAATCCCAAAACATTATTTTGCACCATTATAACTATCAATTATAATTTTTCACGATTATTTTTCTGTCATAATAATATAATCTGTAATACTATGTACGAATTATATCACATACTATCGTTTTAAATATTATCGCAATCATATCATATAATTTTTTTATAAATATTTTTTTATATTCATCATTCTCCTGCCCTTATCCCAATTTATATGTCTTTTTCTTCCATACTTCTTTATTAATCTTTCAGCGTTTTTAAAGTCGTCATCTCGGTCACCCCCTTTCTAACCATATCATCTTTCACACATATAGAAGTTAATTTTCAAAATGTCCCCTAATATTATGCCTTTATTTGCTCAAGTATCATGCATATTATTTTATCCATTTATGTATAAGTTAACACTATTTACACTCACTAAAACTTTAATTATCAAATGCACAAAATAAATCATTAAATTTATACTAATCATAACCAATTTTTCGAAAAAAAAAAAAACTTCATATGCTTAACATATTATTATGAGTGTCATCAATCATCATACCTAGTTCAAAGTAATTTTTCATCAGTTCAGTTCGAAATCGCTGTGTAAAATCAGTTCAAAATAATCAGTCTAATCCTCCATTTGATTCCAATATAATATTTACCAGAAAAATATTTTTAGTTTGAAGCTAAAATCTTTATTACTGCTGTAATCATAAAGTTCTATTTATCGGAATCCATCTTAAATTTACCTAAATAAAAAATATTCAAAAAGCTTATTTTTCTCATCATATTCCGAGATTAATCTATTTGATGTTAATACAAATATTACGGTATGTACCAGGCTTACAGGCGTGCCATCCGGGGCCCAACTTGACAAAGAGAAAGGGGCCCGACCTCAAATCATTCTCTGAACCATGCGGCTCCAGTTGCTACATGCTTTTGGTGAGTAGAGTAGAATAAACTATATAATTGGTTTAATTCCCGAAGAGTTAAGCAAAGGTGTATTTATAATACACTACATTTCACCAGGTAATGTCTTTTATACACGGCACGATTCTTTACGGTACAGGGTATAAACCGTGTAGTAGAAAAAACGTGTCTATCAACAAGCTTCCATAGTGATCCATACAACACTGACGACCGTGCGTACACACGATGAATAAACCGTAGCTATTTACGGCAAGACAAACGTGTTTATTCCTAGTGTGAATTTGTAAGGTACACTTTGGAATGAAAGCGAACGTGACATGTCGAATCAAGACAGACAGACATCGCTCCAAAAAAGGAGAAAATGATGATTTCCAGCTCCATGATCTACTTATCGAAGTATAAGGAGATCAAGGAGCTGCCCCCGAAAGAGAGATTTAATTCAGACAAGGGTGTAGCACTTAAGTAGATGAAGAAGGGGCTTTGTTCCATGTTCAATAGTTTGCTATTCACACAAAAAAGTTGTGGTGCAATCGGCTTTAGTAGTCACTACTATACAGCGCGCGCCGCCGGGTGCGGGGAATGAGCTCGTGGTCACACTGTATTATTCCTACAGGAAGGCGTGCGCGAGAAGCTAGCGCGCGAGAAAGCAGCGGGCGAGGAAGACAAGGGCAAGACGCACGCCATCGACTCGCCCAACGACGCGTCTTCTGAGGACAGCAACGATAGCAACCGCTTCCAGAAAGGTGGGACAGTGTTATTAATTAAAATAATCTGACAATGCTCTCAAAACGGTGAAGGACAACATCGTGAGGAAACCGGCATGTACTAGCTAGAACCAAAAATTCGAAGACATGTGACATCTACCAACCTGCACTGGGCCCCCGTGGTGGATTACAGCCCACTCTCTCTAACCGATGGGAGACCTGTGTCCCAGCAGTGGGAACATTATATAGGCTGATTATGCTTATGCTTAATTATAATTTTTAATGTTAGCGATGAAACCGATAGTTTAGCGGGTACCGGATACTTAGCCATCGCGATAGTCGGCGAACATAGCGACAGAGACCTCATGTGTCGACAAAGAAAATATCACTTTGGTTCTGTTTGCGTAAAACGTAGATTTTATGAAATTTTCGCAATTTATGAATATCCAGTATCCGACGGATATTGGCCAACTAGTATCCGACCCTATGATAAAAAGGGGTCAATTTCCAAAGGGGCGGTTTAGTACTATAATGAATTATTGGGGGCGCTTAAGGCTGGGATGCTTAGGTCATGTAATTTAAAGAGTATGACGCTTAAATAAGCATTTATTTAGAACATTTTAGAGAAGTACATTGTATCAAGTTAAAACTAGCACTGCTTCTATATAGGAAAAAACACCATCAAAATCTATTTGACACACGCTTGAATGCCCGACTGGAACACGTCATCAAATTATTACCAGCCAGTCATATGAAGGAGGTCTCAGCCTCTACATCAGCTACGCCCACCTTCGAATAAAAGGATTGGCATAGCTCAACTACCAAACAAGACTTTTATTCGCCATGTTCGGACATCCAAGCTCTCCCTACCTATCCTAACCATAATTTTACCTAACGACGGAAATTAAATTTACATGGTAAGGTCCGTCTCTTGCAAGAGCAGGCTTAAGTCAGGACGAACGAATCCAACACTATGTTGAGTGTCAGGTAAGTTAACTCTTACAAGTGCCAATGTACACTCATACAAACTAACTTCGTCATGCTTAAACCTCGTCACGCCAAAACCGCCGTAAAGGACGCGACGCGGCCTCCTAATAAAAACAATTGACGTGAGAGTTCACATCAGCCTGAAAGAGGCTTAAAAAATTAAATGATCTTAACATCGAACTCTTTTAACTCCATCGGACGGTATTGAGCCAGAGGGAGGGAAAAGTTTAAGAGGCCAGGGATCATCGACGAAATCTTATCATATGGCCCGTACTCCAGAGTAAAACTTCAAACTCCTACTCCGTTCTCAAAAAATTCTAACTCTATAAAAATATCAGTCTTTACTGACAAAACTGTGTCCTCAAACATAAGCTGAACCAAATGTGTCAACCAAACACACTTTGCGAAGGCTACGCCCCGTTAGCAAAGTTGGTTTCAACTTAAGCTGAGTGTCTGTCACCCCCCCTCTAGGAGTGACCACAGTTTTCAAAAATTATTTCCTCCCATAACTCGCGACAAACTATACTGGAGTACGTCCATGCTATCCCTGCCTATTCGAAACAAAACATTGAAGACGACGATATGTTCCTCATATCGTCGTCTTCTACTTTTAAGAACTTTCGCATTCTAATCTTCTTTCTTATGAATTCTATTATCTTTTTGTACACCACTTTTAAGATTTTATAATGTGTCATTTAAGAGCGGGGCCTCCCAGCACAGATATATCTTTTACTTAAAAGGAGGTCCCTATGTAAGATTTACTGTAAAAGTTGTACAAGTTACTGCAAGATGTAATTTGTAATCTTAGTCTCAATCTGACAAAAAACCTGTAATTTACCTACATTTTTGACAAGTTTTTGACATCGATTGTCGCTCGGATGAGATTACGGCTTGAATTTGAATGTTTTTTAAGTGCGAGAATCGGTCTTCTGATAGATAGTTACTGTATATCCGTTTCATCACTACTAAATTACTTTGTCCGTCCTTGAAATATTGCCGAAAATTATATCTTCTTAAAAGTCATAAACCGAATATTATATGAATAGGAGACTATTTAAATGTAACCCAAATTATTGTATTAAGATGCTAAAGAATAAAATGTTGAATAGTTTGTGTTGTAGGCAGCAACAGTAACTCCAGTAACAGCAACTGGAGTACCAACGGTCAACTCAAGCAGAACGGCGAGGGCTCCGCTGAACCGGCCTACAATGCGCTAGGTGAGTTGTTGAACATCCTTCTTTAGTTTACTCCAGCACACCAATTGAGTAATACACTTTTAAACACAATGCGAAGGATTTTGAAGGAAATTCTTAATCCATTGCTACACACGTTTGATAAATGAATCTCGCACACACGGAAGCGATAAGCAAGCGGGATGGCAATATAATGTGTTCTGCGGCCGTGCTAAAGCACTCGGTTAGAAATAATTAGATTTATCAGTAAGAAAGCCCAGAATGGTAGGAGGCAGACGTGTGTGCGAAAGGGAGGCCTTTGCAGCATTACGGGCTAGATCTATAGATAGATCAGTAAGATAGAATAATAATAATTTCATTACGGGCTAGATCTATAGATAGGTCAGTAAGATAGAATAATAATAATTTCATTACGGGCTAGATCTATAGATAGATCAGTAAGATAGAATAATAATAATTTCATTACGGGCTAGATCTATAGATAGATCAGTAAGATAGAATAATAATAATTTCATTACGGGCTAGATCTATAGATAGATCAGTAAGATAGAATAATAATAATTTCATTACGGGCTAGATCTATAGATAGATCAGTAAGTTAGAATAATAATAATTTCATTACGGGCTAGATCTATAGATAGATCAGTAAGATAGAATAATAATAATTTCATTACGGGCTAGATCTATAGATAGATCAGTAAGATAGAATAATAATAATTTCATTACGGGCTAGATCTATAGATAGGTCAGTAAGATAGAATAATAATAATTTCATTACGGGCTAGATCTATAGATAGATCAGTAAGATAGAATAATAATAATTTCATTACGGGCTAGATCTATAGATAGATCAGTAAGATAGAATAATAATAATTTCATTACGGGCTAGATCTATAGATAGATCACTAAGATAGAATAATAATAACTTCATGTTCCCGGCTTTAAAAAAAATAACAATTTCCTTTGTGTTTCAGGTTTGACAGTTGGCGACATAGACTCTGAGTGGACGGGATCTGACCAGTCTCTGTTTAGAGCTCTGCACAAAGTGTTTCCCTCCAACTACTGCGCCATTGCTCAGGTCATGCTCTCCAAGACTTGCCAACAGGTAAACTATTCACATGTTATACCTAGCATAGTTACCAAGTTTGGACCAACGGCCGGTAATAATCGCCGTCGACCTGAAGGCTAATTCCCGTAATTAAAAACGTTCAAAATCTAATCTCAATCTCATCTCCGCGACAATCAATGTCATAAATGAATGGAAATTAGAGGTATTTTTGACAGTTTCAGACTGAGATTATCCTAATTTTAGATAATAAAATACAAAAAACAGCCTTTTCCTCTACATTATAATGTTAAGGATAGCTTCGTATGAAGATTACAGCGTCCACGATCCTTGTCCACTTTGCTTGGCATGGATCATCTACCTCGGTCATGCCAGCCTCGGCCATAGTTTAGCGACATGTTTAATGTCGTCGACCTACTTTGCTACATAACCACCTCTTTCCTCCTATCTTATCCAGGTCTACACATACTGGATCAACACAGGCCAAGAAGAATGCCGCGTAGAAGCAGAACTAACGCCGCCACGCAAGAAGAAGAAGAAGCATCGCCTCTGGTCCGTGCACTGCCGCAAGATACAACTCAAGAAGGACTCCGCGTCACATCACGTGTAAGATAATTATAGCTTATTTAAGTCCACTGATAGTCAGACTTTGTTGGTAAATTAATCGTTTTTCTTCAGCAGTCACACATTATGGTAATTATTATTGTTTGGCTTTTTTTTTAATTTAATCTCAAAGCATTTTTTCAATTATACTTTTTACAGGCACTTTTGGATTTTCAAAAGAGTCTCCAATTCAGAAAGATGAAGCTATTTGAAATTCAAATTAAATTATTATTAGAGTTTAATAGGAATTCAATCATAAAACTAGACAAAATCTAATAATTAGATCCTCTTTTTTTCAAATCTCAATGTAAGCTGCCAGATGACTTTTTCTAAATATTATTTTATTTATGTCAGTGTTGGCATGCATTGCGTTGAAACTGTAATATAATTTGATGTATTTTATTTTTCCAGTTACAACTACACCCCGTGCGACCACCCGAACCAGCCGTGCGACAACATGTGTCCGTGCTTACAGTCGCAGAACTTCTGTGAGAAGTTCTGTCAGTGCAGTAGTGATTGTGAGTTCATTGTGTCTTTTATGGTGGCGTTATGATGAAGGATTTGTTGATCAAAACACTAGAAGAGGTGTGATCGCGACGATAGGCCGTGGTGGAGTAAAATAAAAGCGATAGAGGACCGTCTAACATGTATAATGAAATAAGAAAAGATATGAAATTACAAGGGAATGGTTGGTTTAAAAAGTAAACAAGAAGATATTATGGATGTTAATAATGCGGGTGCGCGTGCTTGCGTGCGTGTTCGCGTGCGGCAGTTGACCGTGTCTCTGTTGCGCGCGCCTGCACGCGTGATTAAGTTATATGAAAACAATGTATAAATGAGATATTTTCCGACATTCATGTAGGTGAAGTTGCGGGTGAAAGCTATTCCTATACAATAAAGAAAACTCGATGTTTTGTCAAGTCCTAAAAACTATGCGAAGTAGTGGCGGGTTGCTAATATAATAGTTTATAATGATAATAATATAGGCTCGCCCTCTTTAACATAATTGGCAAAATGTGGGTGGACTATAGGTACACCTTTGTCAAACCTTCCGCGGATTATTGACGTGATGTTGTGTTAATCAAGAAGAATATAACAACAGTATACCGTGTCCCGCAGGCCAGAACCGCTTCCCCGGGTGTCGCTGCAAGGCGCAGTGCAACACCAAGCAGTGCCCGTGCTACCTCGGCGTGCGCGAGTGCGACCCCGACCTGTGCAGCGCGTGCGGGGCCGACGCGCCGCACGCGCACGCGCCGCGCGCCGCCCCGCGCGCCGCCGCGCGCTCGCACGCCGCGCAGGTCTTCTGCAAGAATGTGTCTGTGCAAAGGTCAGCGTACTACTCATTACTATATCACTTTGGATCACATGTTGATACAACAACATTTTGAACTGTTACCACATAACTATACAGGATGGATTTTTTAGATAGGACAGGTACCTTAACCTTAACTTTTTGAGAACACAATTTTTTTTTTTAATATACTGGCATCGAGAAAATTGCATTTTCACCAAAACTTTTTTTAATGCTTACGATCCTGTTTCTTATAAGGATCAAAAACTCTAACAACCAACTGAAGTTTGAATACTAGAAAAGGCAAAAATCGCAAAAACTTTTCCCATATATTTCGTAAAAAATTAGGGATTTATTTATAAACGTTGATTAAAGTTAAATGACGTTTAAACGTCAAAAATGTATGATTAAAGAAACAACGGAGAATAAAGGGGTACAAATCCATATAATTTTTTTTATGATGGATAGACTGACTACAAAACCTAGCCGACAATAAACTTCTAATTTCAAACGAATACGAGTCATTCAAACTTTTTACGTTAATTAATTAAAAACAAAATCTATTACAAACCACATGCATCAAACTATCAAAATTTTGCTTTCAACTATAAATAATTAACGAAAAAAGTTTTTAAATAAAATCAACCTAAATCATCCTCTGCCGAGAAGGAGAGGGTCGTAATCCAGCGTGCAGACCCTGTACGTGTTGGTCACTTTCTCAGATATTTATTTGAAATGTCAATTTCCTCACGCTATTTTCTAAAGAACACAATTTTGATATAAACATTGTCATTCACAGAGGCCTCCACAAGCACCTACTGCTAGCTCCAAGCGACGTCGCCGGCTGGGGCATCTTCCTGAAGGAGGCAGCACATAAGAACGAGTTCATATCGGAGTACTGCGGAGAGATCATCTCGCAGGACGAGGCCGACCGGCGCGGCAAGGTGTACGACAAGTACATGTGCTCCTTCCTCTTCAATCTTAACAATGGTGAGTTACTTATTAAGCACAAATTGTCCATGTACACACGACGACATACCAAGCTATACATTAACAGTTTTAGCTGACCTCGCATTGTATAGGCTTCTCGTATAGTGAGACGTCAGCTTATACTGGCAATTCGCTTATGCTTGATAAATATGTCGTCGTGCGTACAACACCTAAGCTATGACCTATCAAAGGTTTTTATTTACATACGAGTATAGGATGCAGTAAAATCCTGATTCCAAACACACAAAAAACAAATGGCGGACGATGACGGTTCAAAATCAATCGAAATCAAAATATTTTTATTTCACATAAACCAACATGGGCACTTATGAAACGTCAGAAGCTAGGTGCACGGTTCCAATTGGTCGTTTCCTATGGAGAAGAACCGGCAAGAAACTCCATGGTTACTCTTTTAAAAATAATTGGCTTTTACAATGTTTTCAAGTTACAGTAGGTATGGGAAGACAGCGTAGGCCTGTCAACAGTAGGGTTGCCAAACGACTCATTTTATATTGTTGATGTATTCACGCTGGTGCTTAGAAATATGTATTAACTTGGTTAAAGTTAAATGTCTACTGCGCCTTAACAGGGTCATTCAATCATTAGTTTAGCCTAGTCTGAGTCTGTAGCTGTATGCACATTGTGCAATAAATAAATCGGTAATAAAACCGCAAGTTACAAATATTAAATATTATTTTCAGATTTCGTGGTAGACGCTACTCGCAAGGGTAACAAGATCCGTTTCGCGAACCACTCTATCAACCCGAACTGCTACGCGAAGGTCATGATGGTGAACGGAGACCATCGCATCGGCATCTTCGCCAAGCGGGCGATTCAACCTGGAGAGGAACTGTTCTTCGATTACAGGTATACTAGCAACACTCTTTACATTTTATATTGCTCCAAGCCAACTTATCAGGAGCCTTACGGAATGAGTTTCGAAAAAAATTATAATAAAACTAAGTTTAACTCATAAACACACGTTCAAAATACATCAGTAAAGTGTGGTCATTTTTAAGGCTGTAGTACAGTCAAACTGACCAACTTTTTCCGAATATTCCCGATCAGTCACACCTTGTCGTTCCGTTCGTCCAGTGTTTTCAAGCCGGAAAGGTCTTGAATCCCATTCAAATGTGGAGACAATTGAAGAATGAGCTGATATTGGCTGGCACTAATGATTTATTTATTTTGCAAAAAAATAGAATAATTAACAAAGTGTAAATGATTGCATCTATATAACATAGATGAATCTCATAAACATTGATAAACCTCTCCGTAACCTCTCGGCGGAAACAGGCGTGATTTTATGTTATGTAGTTCATAAGAGCTATTCTTCTATTGAATAATTGCAATTATGATAAAAATAAGTAACATGTACATTTTTGATCTATTAACTATGTATGGCCAATGTTTATTTCTAGATACGGGCCTACCGAGCAACTCAAGTTCGTCGGCATCGAGAGGGAAATGGAATTCTTATGAGAGCAACCCAAACAGTCCTAGGACAGATATCAGGCAGCAACAAAAGACTTGCAACGTCTAGACACCTGTTAGACGAGAGCGAGTTGGACTGGCGCACTGAGTGTTCCGTACCGATAAACATGCTGTGAAAAAACTAAGATAAAATGCATTATTTTTTTCGAAGTTTCTTGTATATCTCATGACTTTGAACTGTATATATTTTAATAAAATTGTTATTGTTAGTAACCATACTAACACGTATTCCATGTTTTTTTACTGGCTGAACTGTTGCGGTTCTAAAGATACAGCCGTCAGTCGCACATACGGCGCGGCGTAGGCTTAGTAGTAGGGTCCCGTTAGCACTTTTTGGGTACGGAACACTAAAAAGTACGATTTTTGAGCGTCGTCTCTGTCATATTTGCCCTCGGACTGAAGACCGTGAATCTTTTAAATGTTACAATTATTGTAGATTAACGTGAACTGATTACTTACTTACCTTTTAAGTTTTTTTTACAATAAACATTTTTGATCATTTGGTGTTTGTTTTTATTCCTTTTGTAACTAGATCGGTAAGAAACAATTCCTTAATTATCATTATTATCCAGCATGATTTGATCCAGTTAGCCTTAACCGATTCAGTGCGATGGTATTTTTTGCAAACTTTTGCGTCTGGCGGCGAACAAATGTTTCATGGCAGCGCCAAGGACTTACATGGGTCCTCTCGAGCGCCACCCGCCATGAAGTGTAACTTATCGCTTTTTCGTCTGTTTACGCTTGTTTTTATTTTACTCGCAACCTAACAGCGAACGTAAGCGGTATAGTTCGTTTCAAAGTGTTTAGAAATGACTATCTACGTGTATAAACAGAAATGGAAGGTGACTTATTTTTATCAGGTGTTTTAAATCTTGTGGTATTTGTTTTGCTCGATTGATTGATCAATTCATTTTCGTTTTATTGTAGAACTGGATATTACCATGCTAGTCATATATATAACCCTACTGTAGGTACTTATTTTATAGTATTCTTCTATAAATTGAACAAAATAGCTAATTGTAAAATAATTCGGTTTCCATATCTATATATATAAAAGGAGAACTGACTGACTGACATATCAACGCACAGCCCAAACCGCTGGGTCTAGAGATTCCAAATTTGGCACGTACGTTCCTTATGAGGTCTAGGGGTGCACTAAGAAAGGATTTTTCAAAATTCATCCCCTAAGGGGGTGAATGGGGGGGGTGAAATTTCACGCGGACGAAGTCGCGGGAAGAAGCTAGTTAATCATAATGATGTTTCTATTGAAAAGGTTTACAACTCCTGAAGTGTGCGTTTTCATGCAATATGCTGAAACTAACACTGGAATCGTAATCTGTGACAAATAAAGACACTTTAATTTACAGGTAACCTCTGAAAAATGTTATTTTATCAGTTTTTCAGGTAGGTAAACGTTTTTCCTCTCGGGCGCCACACGCCATACATAAAAGATACCCATGGCGTCTCTACGGCGCCATCCGCAGGAGCATAGGTTTTGATTCCCTTGAGTGTCAACATATGCGGCTTAGTCAACCGTATCTTTTGATTGCGTTGACTTAGAAGTTTGACTTTTTCACTGCTTCAAGGGATTGCAGCCCTGAGTATTTGATATTAATTTCAACGTGATAACTCCACGCGTTCCTGAGAAAAAGTGTTGACAGACGGACAACGAAGTGATCTTATAAGGGTTCCATTTTTCCTTTTTGAGCTACGGAACCCTAAAAAAACATCCCCTGTCAATGTCATTCAGGCGCCAAAAGATCCATGTACAGGCCGTTCAGTTATTTTACCTCTGACAAGCAACCTTTTGTGACGAGGATAAAGATCACAATGATTTTAACGGACTTGTCAATGGCAGAAAGCCAAGTTTTAAAAGAAAGGCAACAGCAAACACGAACAAGGTTTACTTGGCTGCGTGCGTAAGCTGGTCACGGCAAAGCGAACGATTACCGCTAGTGAATTCCGCCCATACACCGCTCCCATTCCATGTTAACATAGGACAAATTGTTTCCTCAGATTAGTTTAAAACAAACATGAAAAAATTTGTGATAAACTGATACGATATTGATTATTCTTTTTATATGTTAGTGTAACTATTAGGGGAGCGTGGGTCACAGTGGATCCATTTTCTTTCAATGACTTGTAACTTTACTTTTTTTACCTCAAATTTTCTATCATGTTGACGGAGTCCTAGAAAATATATTTAAATTTGAACCTGTATTACAAAAACAGACCTAAAAGCACTCAGTTTTTTTTTATTATTATTTTTATTTTAAGTGATAAATTATCCACTGTGCCCCATAACAGGGGCACAGTGGATACTGATTTGGGTTACACTGGATCCTGTGAGTCACACTGGATAATGATTAATTTATTAATTAAAAAACGTGTATTTAAATTAAGTGGTTTATTTTTAATCATTAAACATGCGTTTAATTGTAAACATAACATAAATCTTTATTTGAGGTAATTTAGACGTGGACTTTATATTTGGAAAGTACCTATAATACTTTAAACTTAGGTACTAGTTTCACAATATGAAAAAATCAAACGATCAATAAATAGAACACATCTGCTGTCCTTCAACTTATAAGGTTGACATAACTAAACCTCTTACAAACAATAAAAAACAATTACAATCATAATAGTTTAGCTACAGTTTTTATTTTTTGGCCCTCCGATATTTTATGCAAAGCTGCCCGCATCTCCTCTTCAGCGTGCTGACCAATATTGGTCTTTCTTTTCCTGTTTCGTGGCATTATCCCTGAAAACAAAATAATTTTACGATAAATATTTTGACTTGGGGTACAAGATCCACTGTACCCCAATTCAAAACGATCCACTGTGCCCCAGTTGGAGAAGTCTTAATTAAAAAATCCTACCAAATTATTTATTTGTCAAATAAACATATTAGAGTAACAAAAATTCTCTACAGTAACTTTAGATCATATCACATTATCAACACTTGTAAAATTCTAATATACGGAAAGGCAAAACGTTTTACAAAAACACGTAAAATAAAAGTTTGTGGCTTACTTGTCGACGGATGCTCCGTACCGCGTGCGTCCACTCCGATACTAAGCTGGCGACTAGCTCGGTTGCGGGGGGAGTGTAAGAACGGCAACGTCACGAAAGCGTACGCGTCTGTTTGCTTTAAATACACACCTACAATGATTTATCCACTGTGACCCAGGATCCACTGTGACCCACGCTCCCCTACTGTAGGGCATTCAGTCAACCCTTTGACTGCCAGTTGCCGATTCCCTTGTTACTCAATTTTAAGTTCAGTGCATCTTTTTATTTCATGAAGAAAAGGATAGAAAATAAATTTTAGTTTAGTCCTGTCAAATTAATCAGCGCCTAACACTACTCCATAAAAGTTTGGACGTGATTAAAAAGTTGCCTTCTTAAATTACGTCAATTTACGTCAGGCGCTGATTAATTTGACAGGACTAAACTAAAATTTATCTTGCCCTTCTTTTAATGAAATATGTAGAAAGAAACAGATGCACTGAACTTAAATTTAGTTTAGGTTGTGAACAACAGAATCGGCACTAGTGAAGATTTCAAGGTTTATGATATTTTCAGCTTTTATGTTGTGCCACGTAGGAGATGGCGGGACGAGCTGGATAAGTTCCGTCAGAACTGGAAGGAGGACGCGCGGGCTCGCGGAAGATGGAAGGAGTGGAGGGAGGCCTTTGCCCAGGAGTGGGACAACGTAGGCTAGTAAACAAAGAAATAAAAAAATGTTATTCTATGTTAAGTATGCCCAGTAGTGGGACAGTATAGGCGAAAAAAAATGTAATGTCGAAAATAAAACAAAAAAAAATAGTAACAACATTAGGTAAGCTTTAACACCAGATTGTACAAACTGCATTATCTAATGAAAATCACAAGTTTCGTCTACAATAAAATGCTTGATCACATAGTGACTATAAAACACTGAACTAATATTACTTACAATACAACTCTCTAAAACTAGGCACAGAGCCTCAAAGGTTCTTCAACAAGTGTTCACAGACAAATGTCTTAATATATTATCTGCAAGAAGGGGTATTTTTATATATATATAATTATTGACTGTGATTACATTATGGTGAATTACACTATAATCAATACAGTTTCGCAAAGACCAAAAAATCTATAAGTAAAAGTACTAAGTCATTAGTATAAATTTGAGTAACAATTCAACTTGTCAATAATAAGGAAAAACAATAATTTCTATAGGGGCAATCATATCTTTTAACAAGGTATAAAATAAACATGCTAAACTTTAATATCACATTTGTGGGAGCCAACTCAAAAACTCTGAATGCTTATTGGTATATTTTCAACATTTAGTCTGTGAAGATGTTTGTTAATCACAGGAGCCATCGGGCCAGCCGTCTCTCCACCGCTCGTTAACCTTGGAGCAGTCAAACACTGGTTTACCAAGTTTGACGTTCACAGTGTTGTGTCGCTCACACAGCCATTTTGCTAACGCATCTCTGTTTTCTGCACATGGTGGGTATTGTTTTATGCTGGAAATATAATTTCTGATTAAGAATTTAATGTAAATTTAAATGACTTACTCTGCAGTAATTAATCTAGAAGATCCTTATCTTAAATATTAATTTCTACAGAGTAAGGAATTTTGCTTACCTTACTGTTCATTAATGTAAGGTAAACTAAGGGCTGATTTTTCAAACAACAGATAATTATTATTTGTGGAATAAAATTGACCTCTGACAGTTTTTATATGGAAGAATTGTCAAAAATTCAAAATTATTCCTCCAAAAAATTTTTTTGTTTGTGGAAATATCAGCCCTTAGTCAAGTAATTTAATTTGGTAATTCCGTTAAGGGCTAGTCATAAATTGTTTTGCAGAGCCAACTACCAGTAATGTTTTTAGTTTATTTATAAAGTTTACCAAAACGTCTTCATATTTAACATTATACATAACTTCAAAGTGCTACAAACACAAAGCAGGTCAATATTATTATTTTGTTTATACATACTCCTCTTGGAAGTCAATTGCGCAGGGTTCACACGGGTAGAACTGCGCGAAGATGTTCAAAAACTGTTGCATATCTTCAGACTGCTGTTGAGTTGGTGTCTTTGGGAAGTAGGCCGCCATTGAGTGGAGGAAAGACCACGTCGATGTGCCTATCTCATCCTTGTCTAGGGGACAGTCCTTCCGCCGTGCAGGTGGCTGAATAATTAAAAGTTATTCAGTTAGTATAACTACGAACTTTAATTTGTTAATAAGTAGTACAGCTAAGGTGACTGATCAAAAATTGTCATCCAAACTAACAGCAAATTAGTTCACCATGGCCAGTGATTGTGAGATGTCCAAATATTTGTGGAACTTGATCATATTTTAAATCTAAGTGCCACTACAACCCTAACCCTCTTTATAACATCTGTTGTCACAATCAGCTGTTGCATCTAGATTGCATCATCATTCGCAGATCACCATCAGAGTACTATGAAAGCTGCGACTACTAAAGTTATTATTATCTCGAAACGGAGAAGCAATTATGCTGTATCTAAGAAATCTATCCATACTTTGTCTTCAGTCCGGGATAAGGACAGGAACTTCACTAGAAACTTCTATAAATTATGAAACATAACCTCACCTGTTTGTTTACCTGTTTGCTTGGCGTTGCCAAAGTCGCTTTATTCTGTTTCTTGGCCCAACTCTTGAAGTCTGAACACGCCCTACATGGCTTGTCCTCCTCGGAATGAGCATGATCATTAGGCATCTTCGGTGACTTGAGACTACGCTCGTGCCATGTAATTGGTCTTAGTATTGAAAACTTGTTTCGAACTAAAACTACATTACAACCGCTTTTGTGCGTTCAATGAAGACGAGTAATGTACACTGTCGTTTCAAATTAGTAATTCTAGAATATTTTTGTGAAATCGCCGGTTTTTATAATATTTTTAATTTGTGTTACTGCTGTCAAAGTCGATTTGGCATTTGGCACGTGAAATTGACAGTACCGTATAAGGGTTGTCAGCTTGAAAATTTTAACGGAAAAGTGCTATACATAATTTAGAGTGCGTTACCCAGGCAAAATGTTTTGCTTTAGAGAGATGAGACTTAAACAAATAATTAGTGTATCATGAGGAGCAATTTGTTTACTAATAGCAAAATTTGTTTGAATTGTAGTTTTTAAGTTATTTAAGAAAAACAAATTTTGCTGGAGTAACGTTTGAAACGTTACCCAGGCAAAATCGTCTTTCAAAAATTAGTTTCAGCACGGAACCAAATACATGAATAGATAGCTTTTGTTGAGTAGTAAATGTTTATAAATAGCAAAATTTGTGTGTGGTATAGTTCTTTAGTTATTTAAGATTTTGCTGCGGTAACGTTTTGGGATTTCCCAGATCTCGAAAACGGCTCAACGCAGAAGTTTGAAAAAAATACCAATAAAAGACCTTAATTTGTTTAAATTTGTTTAATCATTAGTTTTTGATTTGGTTGACGTAAACCAATGTAATTAAATGGTTTCAAAAATCAGAAGAAGCGGGTTTACATGTAAACCAATACACTTATAACCAAATAAACAGCTGTAAAAAATACCCGTGGTTCGACGCTTGTTTACAGCAGACATTTTAGATTTCATACTTTACACGTTAAGAAGATAAAAACAAATTTGATTTATTTTAGACTGGTCGTACTTTAGCGATCGAATACGCAGTTCCCATAACATTAAGAAACATGGCATACTTTAAACAAATTAAAATGATTCATGAAAATTCTTTCCTGTTAATTTCAGCCTTGAATTACGGCTCTAATGAAAGTTATCTCAAAAACAAGAATATGTCAGCAATTCTCTAATAAGCCGACCAAATTGAAAAGGTCACGTAAAAGCGACTGCACCGTACGTACGGGTAATCTTCGCAAATTAGCAGCTTGGTAACCGATGTTTTGTACAGTTAAGCAGAAAAACGTTATTCGTGAAGCCGATTTTTTAATATTTTTTAAGTGCAGTACCATATTACACAATTTTTACTAGTTAATAAAAGTGTAATATCATAGTGTATAATTTATAGTGTGATTTAAAACAATACAAACATATATACATGTAGCTATATTTTTAGTACTTAATTTGTTGTTTCTGTTAAACCAAATGTTTTATTTTGATACCACAACGCAAAGCCACGCTAAAAACGTTTTAACGTTCTTGATGCTAGTCAGAGCAGCGCGCATCGCTGTGTGCAATGCAACGCAACAGCTATATGCCTTGTCTTACTTACTCTTTAGCTGTGAGTAGTTGAGTACGCTCTATCTATGGGTACGCTAGCTCCGACCGAACCAATGAAACAATCAGTCGTGAACCAAGTGTTTTGGAGAGAAGTGCTTGTGGTTTATGTGTGTGTGTACGACGACGTCTTTGAACGATGTGAGTATTAAATGTTTTTATTTTACAGTACAGTTGTGTTTCAGTATAAAATAGTCATTCAGCGTATATTAATGTACGCTTTTTGGTGTGAATCAGAATAAAGAAAACTCGTCAAATGTGACCCAAAACACAATTAGCCCCGGCACAAAAAAAAACTTTGCCATTTTCTTCATTACAATTAGGATGTCTTTATGCGCAAGTATCCATTCGTGCGAATGTCTTTCTGCGCAAATGGCGAGACAAGTGTACTAGATTTTTAAAATGATAGGTAATGAAAATATTAATGTAAATGTGATGTGTGCCTTGCTTTTTTTTCAGGTAGTTGCACTTCATGGCTTCGGGAGCAGAATGTGCAAGCCTCAACTCACACCGTTGTTCATGTCAGTTCATTTTATATTCGGAAAATCACACATACCAGTGAAGTACCAGCAGGTACAATAAAATGGCAGGCCGAAAAGTAAAAGTGCCCCTTGACGACCTAAGAGTTGTGTTCTCCAAATATAAAGATATATTTAATGTTTCTATTCCCCCAATCTCAAATGAAGTTTATGACCACATACAACAAGAACTGCGTATTCAGTTTAATCACGAAGTCAGCAAAGCAGCCCTGCAAATATCTGCGAAGAGAAATAAAGTTTTATTTTTTAATTCTCGCGGAGATTGTGAAGATAATCGAACACAATTGCATGCAGTTGTAGAAGCTCCTTCTGATTTAACAGTTTCTTTTGAAATGAGTAAATATGACTACTATAAAATTGCGCCTATTGAATCCCACCATCTCGCACAAAATAAGTGGACCAACGAAATGCAAGATCATATATTTTTTAAAACCGATTTAGAATGCACATTCTCGTTTAAAAACAATTACGTGCCTACTGATCTCAAAAATAACGACATCACATGTACAGGAAGTTGTACGCAATGCAAAGCTAGTCTGTTCTTGACAATATCCCCCGAAACAGCTGATAATTCTTATAAAGTAACGCTTATTCTTACAAATTTGAAAAAAGGCTTTCGGCATGACCCTCGAATTAAAAATAAATTAACTTCACACCGGGTTAATCTGCACAAAGAAAAACTTAAAAACATTAAGGCTTTAAGGGTACGAAATTCAACGGCTGATGAAGTTATGAGCATGGATAATCCAAAAGAACCGCCAACTTTGCCTAAATTATTAAATTTGAGGAAATACCGGCATGAAGCTAGAAGCGCTCTTCAGTTTGATAAAAATATTATTTTATCACTGTATGCCATGACCTGTAGCCCACCGTATGACAGTTTCATAAAAAAAATGTCTCTTGTTCCATTTATATTGTATTTTTGGACTACTGAGCAAAGTATATATTACGATGACATCTTGGAAGACAAATATAAAATCCTGTCTATTGATGCCACTGGATCTTTATTTAAACCAATAAAGCCACCCGAAGCAAACGATTTTTTAAAATATAAAAATCCCAAACATGTTTTCTTATATGCCATCGTAGCATATACCTTGGGTGCTAGTGTTCCAATTTGTTATATGTGCTCTGACTCACACACAACAGAAACAATAGCCACATGGCTAAGCACATGGTTAAACAGAAGAGTCCTTCCAAATGAAATAATTTGTGATGATTCTTCTGCTTTAATAGCGGCCATAACGAAAACTTTTTTGAAAACGGACTTGAATAACTATTTAAGACAATGTTTTGCAATAGTTGAGGAAAAAAAAGGCAAGATACCTGCTTGTTACATCAGACTTGATAAGTCTCATTTTTTAAAAAAACTGTATACACAAAGTTGTTTTGACAAGACTTCTGAAACATGCAAATATTTTTATATCAATTGCATCAAATTGATACTACAATCACGAAGCTATGACGAAGTAAAACTAATTATTAAAGATGTAATCACACTTTCTCTTCATGAATATATAAGTACCGATCTTGATTATACGGCATCGAAATGTGAACAAGCATTGAAACGATTGAGCGACCAAATAAAAACATATCTAAGACACACAGACGAAATTGAAAAGAATGAAAGAGAGGACAGTTCCGAAGAAATATATTTTGTAACAGAAGATGAAGAGAGTGAGCAACACGGTGGCCCTATGCCTTTGATAAAATATTATGATGACATTATGAATACAGAACTATTATATTTACAGTTAATTGAATCTACACCAATGAAAAATGCTTTTTTTTTGCCGGAAATTAACAACACTCTTAAAAGACTTTTGAAAAAATTACCTTTGTGGGGCAATATTATGACTGATTATTTTCCTGGAGCCAAAGACTATGCCAGCAGCTCAAATGTAGAAAATCATTTTAAGGACATCAAAACTATATATTTTGAGACCAAAGTTGAACGCGTCCGGTTAGACGAATTTCTTATACAACATTATAGTTTTATTAACGGAACCATAAAATTAAGCTCTAGTCAAATTTTACACGAGAATACTAAGAACAAAGAAGAACAGGCCTTAAAACTAAGAAACAAAAAGGAAAAACGCAAAACAAATTATGAGTATTTCTCACGAAAAATAGTAAAAATTAGAGACAAACACGAACAAAAACGAGATTCATTCTCAGCAGAGTTAATTATATCTGATTCTGCACCGAAGTCAGTTGAAAAAGAAGAAGAAGAAGAGAACCTAACTGATACGTCAGATTTTGATATTCAATCAATTTTTCAAAATAAACCTATAGAAGTTGAAAACTGGCGGGGACTTACCATACCCACTCCTAAATCAAAAAAAGCTACCTCCATATACATATTACAGAATGGTAACGTCGCATATTCTTATGTACACCAAAACAGGGTACTTATAACAAACACTTGTGCTTTTGATTCCCTCGCGCAAGCATTCGGTGTAGCTTATCAAGACAGGCCTGCTTTCAGAGAAAAGTTAAATAGTGCTAGCGATGGTTTAACAACATTCATAAAAGTATTATCTAATACGAGAAAAACTTGCAAAAGATTATATGAACTTCGTGACAAACTATTGATTGACCTTTTTGATAAAACAAAGTCACAGCAAAATATTATCAGTTGTGAATGTAATATAACAATGATTTTAGAACAGGTATTCATGAGCAACATATACTTTTCTGCCACCAGACAGAGGTGTTGCTCAAATGACACATGCTCAAATGCATTACAACCAAAGAAAATTGATTGTAAATATATATCTTTAAATATAAATATTATAACACAAAAGGGTATTGACTTCTTGGAAGAATCTGCCACATCGTGTATTAATAATGATAATGTTTCACTGTGTCCTGTATGCGAGACAGGAAATGTATATTTTACATATGAATTAAAACCATTACTTTTCTTCGAACTACATGACATGTCTGTTAACCTGAATGATATACCCATTAATATAGAGTTAAATGGCCAACAGTATATGATTTTGGCAGTAATTGATTTTGACCCACCATCAAGTTCCACATTGATTGGACATTACAGAGCATACTGTTACAGAACGAAAACTCAACAATATGAATGTTACGATGATCTGTACTGTAAACTACAGAAATGCAAAAACTCCATAATGCCACATTTGATTATATATTCATTAGTGTAGGTAATTAAAACGTTAGAGACTGGAAGCATAAAACACATAATTTTATACGGTCCCAATGACCACACAAATTTTATTGAATTAGGTACGAATCTGTGATTATGAGTGATATTAGTAGTTATTAATGATAAAAACTGTACTGTTTCCTATATTTTTAAATAGGTACATAAGTGTAAAAGTTGTTTATTTTTTATATAATTGTTGGAAGATTTTTATTATATTGTTGTTTTCTCATTTAAAAGTTTTGTGATTATATACATTTTTTATAGAATATGCTCGAAACCGTCCCTCATAAGGGCAAGAAATATAGGCAAGCCGATAATACATATTTTGTAAAAAAAAACATTAAATGTGCTTTGCACATTACACACACAACGCCGACTCAATTCCAACTCAAGTCACACTGTGGTATTGAAATATGAGCTTTATGTCGTGTTACTTAGAGTGGATATTTCAACATTAAGTTAAAAGAAGGTTACGACGCTTTGACAATGATTGGTTCACGGGTTATCCACCTGTGGCAGTCACATGTAATGTTAAAATATTCACTCTAAGTAACACGTAACAAAACTCATATTAAAATGCCATACTGTGAGTCGAGGTGAAATGGAGTCCACCTATCAACCTACGTTATTAGTACCTCCTAAGGAAAATTGTACAAACTATTAATGTATCCAAATATTAAAATTAAGTAAGTAGGTTATAACTTATCTGTGATTTTTCTCTAAAAATGTTGATGCTAAGGCAAAGCAATACATATAATTTGTATGAGACTGATTTTTTAAATAAAAATAATGAATCTTAACCATTTTATTATTTTAACTAACCTGACCAGAAAACTTTTGTATTCAACTGTACTAACAAAACATCTATATTATCCTGTTCATTTCAGATGGTTGCGCTTATGTATGGTGCGGTCGCTTTTATGTGACCTTTTAAATTTGGTCGGCTCATTAGAGAATTGCTGACATAATCTTGTTTTTGAGATAACTTTCATTAGAGCCGTAATTCAAAGCTGCAATTAACAAGAAGGAATTTTCAGGAATCATTTTAATTTGTTTAAAGTATGCCATGTTTCTTAATGTTATGGGAACTGCGTATTTGATCGCTAAAGTACGACCAGTCTAAAATAAATCAAATTTGTTTTTATCTTCTTAATGTGTAAAGTATGAAATCTAATATTTCTGATGTAAACAAGCGTCGAACCACGGGTATTTTTTACAGCTGTTTATTTGGTTATAAGTGTATTGGTTTACTTGCAAACCCGTTTCTTCTGATTTTTGAAACCATTTAATTACATTGGTTTACGTCAACCAAATCAAAAACTAATGATTAAACAAATTTAAACAAATTGAGGTCTTTTATTGGTATTTTTTTCAAACTTCTGCGTTGAGCCGTTTTCGAGATCTGGGAAATCCCAAAACGTTACCGCAGCAAAATCTTAAATAACTAAAGAACTATACCACACACAAATTTTGCTATTTATAAACATTTACTACGCAACAAAAGCTATCTATTCATGTATTTGGTTCCGTGCTGAAACTAATTTTTGAAAGACTATTTTGCCTGGGTAACGTTTCAAACGTTACTCCAGCAAAATTTGTTTTTCTCAAATAACTTAAAAACTACAATTCAAACAAATTTTGCTATTAGTAAACAAATTGCTCCTCATGATACACTAATTATTTGTTTAAGTCTCATCTCTCTAAAGCAAAACATTTTGCCTGGGTAACGCACTCCATAATTGAGTGCGTTACCCAGGCAAAATGTTTTGCTTTAGAGAGATGAGACTTAAACAAATAATTAGTGTATCATGAGGAGCAATTTGTTTACTAATAGCAAAATTTGTTTGAATTGTAGTTTTTAAGTTATTTAAGAAAAACAAATTTTGCTGGAGTAACGTTTGAAACGTTACCCAGGCAAAATCGTCTTTCAAAAATTAGTTTCAGCACGGAACCAAATACATGAATAGATAGCTTTTGTTGAGTAGTAAATGTTTATAAATAGCAAAATTTGTGTGTGGTATAGTTCTTTAGTTATTTAAGATTTTGCTGCGGTAACGTTTTGGGATTTCCCAGATCTCGAAAACGGCTCAACGCAGAAGTTTGAAAAAAATACCAATAAAAGACCTTAATTTGTTTAAATTTGTTTAATCATTAGTTTTTGATTTGGTTGACGTAAACCAATGTAATTAAATGGTTTCAAAAATCAGAAGAAGCGGGTTTACATGTAAACCAATACACTTATAACCAAATAAACAGCTGTAAAAAATACCCGTGGTTCGACGCTTGTTTACAGCAGACATTTTAGATTTCATACTTTACACGTTAAGAAGATAAAAACAAATTTGATTTATTTTAGACTGGTCGTACTTTAGCGATCGAATACGCAGTTCCCATAACATTAAGAAACATGGCATACTTTAAACAAATTAAAATGATTCATGAAAATTCTTTCCTGTTAATTTCAGCCTTGAATTACGGCTCTAATGAAAGTTATCTCAAAAACAAGAATATGTCAGCAATTCTCTAATAAGCCGACCAAATTGAAAAGGTCACGTAAAAGCGACTGCACCGTACGTACGGGTAATCTTCGCAAATTAGCAGCTTGGTAACCGATGTTTTGTACAGTTAAGCAGAAAAACGTTATTCGTGAAGCCGATTTTTTAATATTTTTTAAGTGCAGTACCATATTACACAATTTTTACTAGTTAATAAAAGTGTAATATCATAGTGTATAATTTATAGTGTGATTTAAAACAATACAAACATATATACATGTAGCTATATTTTTAGTACTTAATTTGTTGTTTCTGTTAAACCAAATGTTTTATTTTGATACCACAACGCAAAGCCACGCTAAAAACGTTTTAACGTTCTTGATGCTAGTCAGAGCAGCGCGCATCGCTGTGTGCAATGCAACGCAACAGCTATATGCCTTGTCTTACTTACTCTTTAGCTGTGAGTAGTTGAGTACGCTCTATCTATGGGTACGCTAGCTCCGACCGAACCAATGAAACAATCAGTCGTGAACCAAGTGTTTTGGAGAGAAGTGCTTGTGGTTTATGTGTGTGTGTACGACGACGTCTTTGAACGATGTGAGTATTAAATGTTTTTATTTTACAGTACAGTTGTGTTTCAGTATAAAATAGTCATTCAGCGTATATTAATGTACGCTTTTTGGTGTGAATCAGAATAAAGAAAACTCGTCAAATGTGACCCAAAACACAATTAGCCCCGGCACAAAAAAAAACTTTGCCATTTTCTTCATTACAATTAGGATGTCTTTATGCGCAAGTATCCATTCGTGCGAATGTCTTTCTGCGCAAATGGCGAGACAAGTGTACTAGATTTTTAAAATGATAGGTAATGAAAATATTAATGTAAATGTGATGTGTGCCTTGCTTTTTTTTCAGGTAGTTGCACTTCATGGCTTCGGGAGCAGAATGTGCAAGCCTCAACTCACACCGTTGTTCATGTCAGTTCATTTTATATTCGGAAAATCACACATACCAGTGAAGTACCAGCAGGTACAATAAAATGGCAGGCCGAAAAGTAAAAGTGCCCCTTGACGACCTAAGAGTTGTGTTCTCCAAATATAAAGATATATTTAATGTTTCTATTCCCCCAATCTCAAATGAAGTTTATGACCACATACAACAAGAACTGCGTATTCAGTTTAATCACGAAGTCAGCAAAGCAGCCCTGCAAATATCTGCGAAGAGAAATAAAGTTTTATTTTTTAATTCTCGCGGAGATTGTGAAGATAATCGAACACAATTGCATGCAGTTGTAGAAGCTCCTTCTGATTTAACAGTTTCTTTTGAAATGAGTAAATATGACTACTATAAAATTGCGCCTATTGAATCCCACCATCTCGCACAAAATAAGTGGACCAACGAAATGCAAGATCATATATTTTTTAAAACCGATTTAGAATGCACATTCTCGTTTAAAAACAATTACGTGCCTACTGATCTCAAAAATAACGACATCACATGTACAGGAAGTTGTACGCAATGCAAAGCTAGTCTGTTCTTGACAATATCCCCCGAAACAGCTGATAATTCTTATAAAGTAACGCTTATTCTTACAAATTTGAAAAAAGGCTTTCGGCATGACCCTCGAATTAAAAATAAATTAACTTCACACCGGGTTAATCTGCACAAAGAAAAACTTAAAAACATTAAGGCTTTAAGGGTACGAAATTCAACGGCTGATGAAGTTATGAGCATGGATAATCCAAAAGAACCGCCAACTTTGCCTAAATTATTAAATTTGAGGAAATACCGGCATGAAGCTAGAAGCGCTCTTCAGTTTGATAAAAATATTATTTTATCACTGTATGCCATGACCTGTAGCCCACCGTATGACAGTTTCATAAAAAAAATGTCTCTTGTTCCATTTATATTGTATTTTTGGACTACTGAGCAAAGTATATATTACGATGACATCTTGGAAGACAAATATAAAATCCTGTCTATTGATGCCACTGGATCTTTATTTAAACCAATAAAGCCACCCGAAGCAAACGATTTTTTAAAATATAAAAATCCCAAACATGTTTTCTTATATGCCATCGTAGCATATACCTTGGGTGCTAGTGTTCCAATTTGTTATATGTGCTCTGACTCACACACAACAGAAACAATAGCCACATGGCTAAGCACATGGTTAAACAGAAGAGTCCTTCCAAATGAAATAATTTGTGATGATTCTTCTGCTTTAATAGCGGCCATAACGAAAACTTTTTTGAAAACGGACTTGAATAACTATTTAAGACAATGTTTTGCAATAGTTGAGGAAAAAAAAGGCAAGATACCTGCTTGTTACATCAGACTTGATAAGTCTCATTTTTTAAAAAAACTGTATACACAAAGTTGTTTTGACAAGACTTCTGAAACATGCAAATATTTTTATATCAATTGCATCAAATTGATACTACAATCACGAAGCTATGACGAAGTAAAACTAATTATTAAAGATGTAATCACACTTTCTCTTCATGAATATATAAGTACCGATCTTGATTATACGGCATCGAAATGTGAACAAGCATTGAAACGATTGAGCGACCAAATAAAAACATATCTAAGACACACAGACGAAATTGAAAAGAATGAAAGAGAGGACAGTTCCGAAGAAATATATTTTGTAACAGAAGATGAAGAGAGTGAGCAACACGGTGGCCCTATGCCTTTGATAAAATATTATGATGACATTATGAATACAGAACTATTATATTTACAGTTAATTGAATCTACACCAATGAAAAATGCTTTTTTTTTGCCGGAAATTAACAACACTCTTAAAAGACTTTTGAAAAAATTACCTTTGTGGGGCAATATTATGACTGATTATTTTCCTGGAGCCAAAGACTATGCCAGCAGCTCAAATGTAGAAAATCATTTTAAGGACATCAAAACTATATATTTTGAGACCAAAGTTGAACGCGTCCGGTTAGACGAATTTCTTATACAACATTATAGTTTTATTAACGGAACCATAAAATTAAGCTCTAGTCAAATTTTACACGAGAATACTAAGAACAAAGAAGAACAGGCCTTAAAACTAAGAAACAAAAAGGAAAAACGCAAAACAAATTATGAGTATTTCTCACGAAAAATAGTAAAAATTAGAGACAAACACGAACAAAAACGAGATTCATTCTCAGCAGAGTTAATTATATCTGATTCTGCACCGAAGTCAGTTGAAAAAGAAGAAGAAGAAGAGAACCTAACTGATACGTCAGATTTTGATATTCAATCAATTTTTCAAAATAAACCTATAGAAGTTGAAAACTGGCGGGGACTTACCATACCCACTCCTAAATCAAAAAAAGCTACCTCCATATACATATTACAGAATGGTAACGTCGCATATTCTTATGTACACCAAAACAGGGTACTTATAACAAACACTTGTGCTTTTGATTCCCTCGCGCAAGCATTCGGTGTAGCTTATCAAGACAGGCCTGCTTTCAGAGAAAAGTTAAATAGTGCTAGCGATGGTTTAACAACATTCATAAAAGTATTATCTAATACGAGAAAAACTTGCAAAAGATTATATGAACTTCGTGACAAACTATTGATTGACCTTTTTGATAAAACAAAGTCACAGCAAAATATTATCAGTTGTGAATGTAATATAACAATGATTTTAGAACAGGTATTCATGAGCAACATATACTTTTCTGCCACCAGACAGAGGTGTTGCTCAAATGACACATGCTCAAATGCATTACAACCAAAGAAAATTGATTGTAAATATATATCTTTAAATATAAATATTATAACACAAAAGGGTATTGACTTCTTGGAAGAATCTGCCACATCGTGTATTAATAATGATAATGTTTCACTGTGTCCTGTATGCGAGACAGGAAATGTATATTTTACATATGAATTAAAACCATTACTTTTCTTCGAACTACATGACATGTCTGTTAACCTGAATGATATACCCATTAATATAGAGTTAAATGGCCAACAGTATATGATTTTGGCAGTAATTGATTTTGACCCACCATCAAGTTCCACATTGATTGGACATTACAGAGCATACTGTTACAGAACGAAAACTCAACAATATGAATGTTACGATGATCTGTACTGTAAACTACAGAAATGCAAAAACTCCATAATGCCACATTTGATTATATATTCATTAGTGTAGGTAATTAAAACGTTAGAGACTGGAAGCATAAAACACATAATTTTATACGGTCCCAATGACCACACAAATTTTATTGAATTAGGTACGAATCTGTGATTATGAGTGATATTAGTAGTTATTAATGATAAAAACTGTACTGTTTCCTATATTTTTAAATAGGTACATAAGTGTAAAAGTTGTTTATTTTTTATATAATTGTTGGAAGATTTTTATTATATTGTTGTTTTCTCATTTAAAAGTTTTGTGATTATATACATTTTTTATAGAATATGCTCGAAACCGTCCCTCATAAGGGCAAGAAATATAGGCAAGCCGATAATACATATTTTGTAAAAAAAAACATTAAATGTGCTTTGCACATTACACACACAACGCCGACTCAATTCCAACTCAAGTCACACTGTGGTATTGAAATATGAGCTTTATGTCGTGTTACTTAGAGTGGATATTTCAACATTAAGTTAAAAGAAGGTTACGACGCTTTGACAATGATTGGTTCACGGGTTATCCACCTGTGGCAGTCACATGTAATGTTAAAATATTCACTCTAAGTAACACGTAACAAAACTCATATTAAAATGCCATACTGTGAGTCGAGGTGAAATGGAGTCCACCTATCAACCTACGTTATTAGTACCTCCTAAGGAAAATTGTACAAACTATTAATGTATCCAAATATTAAAATTAAGTAAGTAGGTTATAACTTATCTGTGATTTTTCTCTAAAAATGTTGATGCTAAGGCAAAGCAATACATATAATTTGTATGAGACTGATTTTTTAAATAAAAATAATGAATCTTAACCATTTTATTATTTTAACTAACCTGACCAGAAAACTTTTGTATTCAACTGTACTAACAAAACATCTATATTATCCTGTTCATTTCAGATGGTTGCGCTTATGTATGGTGCGGTCGCTTTTATGTGACCTTTTCAATTTGGTCGGCTCATTAGAGAATTGCTGACATAATCTTGTTTTTGAGATAACTTTCATTAGAGCCGTAATTCAAAGCTGCAATTAACAAGAAGGAATTTTCAGGAATCATTTTAATTTGTTTAAAGTATGCCATGTTTCTTAATGTTATGGGAACTGCGTATTTGATCGCTAAAGTACGACCAGTCTAAAATAAATCAAATTTGTTTTTATCTTCTTAATGTGTAAAGTATGAAATCTAATATTTCTGATGTAAACAAGCGTCGAACCACGGGTATTTTTTACAGCTGTTTATTTGGTTATAAGTGTATTGGTTTACTTGCAAACCCGTTTCTTCTGATTTTTGAAACCATTTAATTACATTGGTTTACGTCAACCAAATCAAAAACTAATGATTAAACAAATTTAAACAAATTGAGGTCTTTTATTGGTATTTTTTTCAAACTTCTGCGTTGAGCCGTTTTCGAGATCTGGGAAATCCCAAAACGTTACCGCAGCAAAATCTTAAATAACTAAAGAACTATACCACACACAAATTTTGCTATTTATAAACATTTACTACGCAACAAAAGCTATCTATTCATGTATTTGGTTCCGTGCTGAAACTAATTTTTGAAAGACTATTTTGCCTGGGTAACGTTTCAAACGTTACTCCAGCAAAATTTGTTTTTCTCAAATAACTTAAAAACTACAATTCAAACAAATTTTGCTATTAGTAAACAAATTGCTCCTCATGATACACTAATTATTTGTTTAAGTCTCATCTCTCTAAAGCAAAACATTTTGCCTGGGTAACGCACTCCATAATTTATTATTACTCGGCACTAATGAATATCTTGTAATACTTTTACCCCCTTACTAATAAACGTAATAGTTACGCACAGATTTCTGTCTTTGGTGTCAGTAATTTGACGTTCGAAACAAGAAGTCAAAGCGTTGTGTAACTATACAGACGCTATACAACATTTAGGTAAGGGGGTAATAATCGAAGCTGAAGATTTTTTAATCTAGTGCATAAACAAAAACCAATTAATAAAACTACTATTTATTTCTTTCAAATAAATTCATTAATTTTCAACACAGTTTCATGGAATAATAATTGTAAGTACTGTCGGATTTTATTCAGTTCTCATTTAACACTGATCTCTTAGGAAAACAGAATTGACTAGGTCATATAAATATAGAAATAAGTATATTATATAATAGCAAATACTAAACTTAAATTATAAGGCATCGTTGGTCGTTTCAAGGGCTCAGCTGGAGGTGTTTTCGCAAGTAGCAACGATTTCTGTAACAATTTTTTTAATATCTTTTAGTTACAAAAAAAAAAAAATGATGGTTACACGACTACCATATCTCGTATGGTGGGGTGCCAGCGAGCCGCCACTGCGCTATGAACGTAAACTTAGAATCGCTTTGCATAAAAACGTAGGTGCCAGGCGGGATCGTCCACTGCGACCCTCTACCTGCACGTTCATCCTAGGCAGCAGTGGACGGTCGACTTTAATTATGATAGCGTCAACTACTCTGTACCGTATTGCAGAAGTACAGTGCTACAATTATCTTTTGGCGATCAAATATAGTTGACAGAGGCGCTGTTGGTAAACATTTGTGAAAATACGTATATATTGAAAAAACAAGATGACGGCATTAGTTCCGATTTTAGCCACGCGCCATAAGATCCTTGTACAGCTATATAATAACTTACTATCTACAATGCCGCGTAGTGCTGTGACAGCGGGCGACGCTGGCAGTTCCTGCAAGAAGTCTCTTCCGTCATCGCAGCAGCGCGCTAGTATCGGGTCTAGGGGCAAACTGCCTAGGAGAGGCACGCCTAGTTCTGAGCACATTTGGTCTGCTCCGCCCGTTGTGGCCGGGAATATTTCGCTGCGGGTCTGAAAACATTAAATTTTTGATAAGACTTTTATTATCATTTTCATGGGCATACGCGTTCTTTACTCAGCAGTGTGTGAATCAAGGCTGACATTTTCTTTTGGTTGGCAAACATATCCTCTTCTAAAGGTCTACAGTACCATAGTATCCTCAGTTGCCCTTGGGTCGCGCGCTCGCAATGCTGAATGTTGTACTGACATTGACACAGGAGTGTGATGATGTTGTTTGTGACATGATTGAGATTCTGTATGATGTTTTTTTCTTGTGTCTGTATTTTTACATTGTTATTTGTCAGCTTTACTCGTTTTCTTTGTTATTTTCGTGCATTGTTTCTCATTGTTATTTCTTCCTTATTGTAAATACGTCTGTTTTACTGTAATTTAACTATGCAAAAACTTGGATTTAGGTCTTTAGTGTTGCATGTTTTCCCCCAATAAATAAATAGTCATCAAAGGTGCATTACATTAGAAGGCAAAGCATCATACCCGCCAAAATCAACACTATTACCTTGCAATTAGGACAGATAAACAGCGACATATTCTCCAGGACTCCTATGACAGGCACTCCGAGTTTGGAACAGAACTGCAGTTCCTTCCTAACGTCTAACAGAGCCACTTCTTGCGGTGTTGTGACTACGAGTGCGCCGCTCAGACCGGCTGATGTCAGGTATTGGACCGCTGATAGGTGCTCGTCTGATGTACCTGGGGAAGAGAAAATAGATATAAAAGCTTGTGTAGCGGTTTCTACAACGCCACATGCAAACAACACGTCATACTGACGTCACGCAAAATCCTGAATCTCGCAAGCAGAGTTTACCGCGCAACTAGCATAGATACAACGGTCCGACATGAACCATCATTGCCAGCCAGACACAACACCCGTCTGGTCAGAGGATCCTCCCTTTTCTATGGAGTATGAGTGATCTTTACACCCTGTTCCTCATACCTTTATACTTGTATAAACAGTTTGTCCATAAACCAGGCTGGATCACTTAGCCAATGGATCAAAACGAGCTGATTATAACCACCAGTTAACACTATTTGATTATAAAAGGTTTTAATTAAAGTAAATAAATAAGATATAAGCAATTAAAACGAGTCATTAAAAACAAAACGATTTGTGGGGCAGTCTTTTATAACCTTAAATGTTAGCAATTTTAGTAGGCGTTTATAATATGACTAATTCAAATATTTACCTGGGGGTGTATCTATTAGCAGATAATCCAGTTCTCCCCAGTCCACTTCACTCAAGAACTGCTTGATCATGCCTGAAAACAATACAATGACTTAGAACATTTGCTTCTTCTTAATATTGTTTCGTTTTTGTGGTAAATATCTGGTGCTTACCATTTTTCTTAGGTCCCCTCCATATGACCGCGTCGTCTGGACTGCCCAGTAGAAAGCCGATAGACATCAATGACAGGTTGTCTGTAACATACTGTGGGCAAAATTTAAAATATTATATTTACATTTTCGCAGAAAAGCAAAGGGCTAATAGAAAGAAAAATTTTGATTTGCGGAAAATATGCGATCCACACAAAACGGTCATCGCTCTCACTGGTTTATACTTCCCTAAGCATTGTGTAAATTAGAGTGTGGCTATAATAATCGAGCAAATATCCATACTAACATTATAAATGTATGTCTATCTGCTACCTTTCACGCCTAAACCACTGGAACGATCGTAATTAAATTTGACAAGTAAGCTAGCCTAGGACATGAAGGACTTTTCATCCTGGACAGGTATTAATTTGTATAAATAAAAAATTATGAAATACAAAATACACACAGTCGAAGTCGCGGGCAATAGCTAGGCTGCTATATTCAAAGACTTTGATTATATAAAGTTCAAAGATTACCTTGACATACAAAAATATAAAGGATCGAAGTCATAATTTCTACAACTTTTGTATGAGGGGTTGTGCACTAGATCCGAACTCTATATCCGTCAGAATTTAGAACATTCCCAATTCGGATTGAAGCCGGGTCTTTAATTCGGATTCAGATCGGATGTAGGTAGGTAGTGCGAAACCGCTCTAAGGCGAAATCCCGCTGTTATGAACTTGATTCGTAAAGTATCATGGTTGCAATCGTAACATGGATGTAAATTAGTTGGATGACTACTACGAATAAGTGATGACTAGACTAGCACATTTTATGACTTTTTGACGTCATCTACGAAATGGTTTTTATGGGTCTGGGCGACAGCGCCAGCGACGTCACTTCTTTCATTTTCAGCCAGCTATCGTATCCTTAGTTTATCTTTGCTCGTGGTGTTTCTTAAGCGTAGGCACACAGTTAGATGCCGCGTAAACGCAGCGCGAACATTAAGACTCGAATTTTCGATACATTGCAGATGGCGCAAACCTTTGCTAGAAAAGGCGGTCCTTAAACGCGATGTATCTTCTTTATTTTTTCATTTTCTTTAATTACATAATCAGCCTATAATGTTCCACTGCTGAGAAACAGGCCTCCTCTCGCTGGGAGGGAGTGGGCCGTAAACCACCACGCGGGCCCAATGCGGGTTGGTAGATATCTGTTTCTTCAATTGAAGCGGTTTAAAACCAATCTTTCATTTAAATACTTACAACAGGTGACCATCCTGATCCAGAGTTGTGAACTTGCTCGCCTCTTACTCCGAGCACACGTGGTTGACTGGGCCCGCAGATGTCTGCGTCTAATATACCCACCTAAAAGTAATCAAGATTTTTTAAGTTTGGACAGTTTAGAAAACATCAGTTACCTTCCATTTTAGTCATCATTTTGCTACAAGGGAAACAATGCAATGATCACGGTCAAGCCAATGTCCAAGGATAAGTGATATGAGCAATCAACAACAACAACAAGCAACACAACAGTGCCTTTGGGAAAATCATCATCATCACCAGAATTTCAGCCGAAAGACGTCCACTGCTGGACATAAGCCTTCCCCAAGCATCGCCACACCAACCGATCCTGTGCTTCTCGCATCCAGCTCAGCTGGTGATGGGTATTCATATAAAATTAAATAAAAATATCTTAGATCCACGTTTTCGTAGAAGTATACAAAACAACCATGCATACAACTACTTATGCATCGACTATAATAAATTACCCCATAAAACCTGACCTATATACGACGCACGACGAAGGTTGTACCAGGCAGTGCCATCGTCTGGCTGTACTGTGCGAATTCTTTGGCACCGCGCCTTTGGAATCAATACACGTGTGTCTTTGCCCAGTTCTCTATTTGAAAAACAAAATATTTTGCCGCGAAAATGGATTTCGGAAACGCGTATGAACGACGGTCAAGATATAATAGGGTAATGTTAACGTTATTTTTTGATATAATAGGGTAAGGTTATTTCAATAATTATTCAACTTCTACTGTTCTCCGAGTACCTATTGTCGCAGCGTGACTTTATAATTGGTGTGTAATTGAACAGCTGTCACAACCATTTCAAATTAATAAACAATCAATTTGGACATGGAACACATTGGTGAAAATAATTAAATCTGCAGTTTTTGGTGTAGGTACCTACAAATTATTTTCATTCATAATTTGTGCCTATAATTAATTTGAGTGGAAACATTATTTTAAATTAGGTACTGTTTTTTTAATATATCATTAGGTTATAACTGCGGTATAATTATAACCCGGCTGATAACGAGAGGGGTTATCCAAGGGGTCAAACACGCCCCCTATCATACGCGTTACAAAAAGTAACGACCATCCATTAAATAAATTAAACTGAAGAAGTCATGAAAGTGTACCTATCAAAGTGCATTGCCTTAAGTTCACTGGCTTCTCAAGATAAATATTGAAATTGATTGATTGACGCCATTTGATTGTTTTTAATAGACGAGAGAAACTATGGTTTACATTATTAGTTTTACCATGCTTGGGTTGTGTTTAATCTATACACCATCACATAAAGATAACACCTAGGTACCTCAAAAAATTTGAAGTGAAAAGTAAATAAACATAGATTCATATTCATTTATTTTGCAACAACATTAACCATTGATGCCAATAACCATTGAAAAAGTTGTTATCTAAATGAAGATGATGAATGATGTTTGTTCCATCTATGGATTAAAGATTAAAAGGTTTTTAACAATGGAATGTTTTACAGCAGGACTATTTAGTATACAATTTGCTGGCTTGTAGAATTGTGATAATTTAATGCTCCAAGGGCCAGCTACATAATTGTCATAGGCTACGAACATAAGACTGCAGGGATGTTGAGTTGTTGATGAATAGATTTTTTTTTAATGTGGCATAACATTACATGCCTAGCCTTTTCTTAACTATTTTGGGGTCGGCTCCAGACTAAGCGGATGCAGCTGAATACCAGTATTTTACATGGAAGCGACCGCCTATCTGTCCTCCACAGACTGAAGACAAGAGAAGACTGTCTTGCCCAGTAACTGGGTTGTGGTAAGACTGGTTGTCAAATGTTGGTTCCGGTACTTTCCTATGATATTGTTAAAACCAAATATTATAATATTCCACAACTATCACACAACGCCATCTAGTCCCAAGCTAAGCAGAGCTTGTGTTATGGGTACTAGACAACTGATAAACATACTTATATATTTCTAAATACATACATATTATAGATAAATTACAACCAATATTATAGTTTAACTTACATTAGCATCAGCATTCCTAGCAGCCAGTGCATGCCCAAGTAGAGACGTGACGGTACTCTTGCCCACGCCTCCCTTTCCTGAGAGGATTAATATTTTGTGCTTCACATTCGATAGCCGCTCCTTAATTATTTGAATTGCAGGGTCTGGTCCTGATACTGCGCCTGGTAAAAAGAAAGCAAATTTTTATATTAGTATTATTTTATGCTGTCTTATAATTGTATCAATGTGTTCAATGATATCCTGTTAATAATATTATGTTAAACAACATTGATTTTGAACAGGATACAATCTGGTAAGGTACTGACATCAAACAAATCTTATTTACAACCATATTTTCAAAGTCACAATTGGCACTATATTTAATCTGTTTAAATTATTTTTTAATACTGTATTGACTGTAGAGAATAGATTAGTGAAGTTATAATAAAAATACATAACATTTGCAATTCAAACATTTTTTCATCTCCAAGCACTGATAACTCTAGGGCACGCCACGATAGTGGCGATAAGACCCCTCTTTGAGGAGTGGCTAGAGAGGCGTCACGGCGTTCTCACCTACCGCCTGACGCAGGTCCTCACCGGACACGGATGTTTCGGGAGGATCCTGCACATCATCAGGCGGGAGGAGACGCCCGGGTGTCATCATTGCGAGGATCGCCCAGAGGACACGGTGGAGCATACGGTGGAGGTCTGCCCCGCTTGGGCGGAGCACCGCCGTGTCCTCGTAGAGGCGATCGGCAACGGCGGCGACCTCTCGCGTCCGGCCCTGGTTCAAGCCATGGTCCGGGGCGAGAGGGAGTGGGAGGCAGTCACCTCCTTCTGCGAAGCAGTCATGCTAGCGAAGGAGGTGGCGGGATGGCTCAGGGAGAGAGCCTCACGCCTCAGCCGCCGCGGGAGACGCTACGGGCGTCGGGAGCCGCGTGACGACTCCCGGCCACCGTAGGTGCGGGCCTGCGGACGGAGAGTAATGGGTAGCTCTCCGCCCGATCAGGACCAGGCCCGTGCCGAAAAAAAAAGATGATGAAAATGAAGTCTAATCTGACAAGATTTTAGACTTCATTTTAATCATCTTTCTTTGTAATAAATAAATGTGCAATTTAAAACTAATCTGGCCCATTTAAAAATTTTCAATCAGCTATTTACATTGATTTTTGATAATTAGATTTTTTATGTACTTAGTTTTTTTTTTTAATTCTTATTTGGGTTTATGATTCATCTTTCTTTCATTTTATTTTCTTTCCCTTCATGGTCATGGCCTTCATGGTGGATTTCCCTTCATGGTTTTCAGGTCGTCCTAAGCCTGAAAACCATGAAGGGAAATTTTCAATCACTAAAATAACATTAACAGCAGGGTTATCATCCATAATTTTATTGCTCTTCATGGTTACTAACTCGCTTTTAATTGATTATTAGCCAAATTATATTAACCGGATTATTATCATTGCCCAACACTAATTATGACCAATTTAAAAGTAATAGGAATCCAGATAGTAGTATCAATTGCATTACAATTAGCCAATAAAAGCGGTAGATTACATAGCACTTACGTTACTAGGACTGAACAATGCAATATCAATGTTTGTTTACACTTACCCGAAGCGCAAATGTTTTGGTTAGGGCATCCAGCGCACGCTGAGGCCTTCCCAGCATCATCACTTTGGGTCCCAGGACAATCTACAACAGAAAAGTGCAGGGTTTTACGAAGGAGTCTAGGGTTTCATGAAACATTATCATAGGTTATTTACTTACGCTGTGGCGCGTTGTCTGGTACACTACTCATGTTTGCTTACAGCTAATAACACATACCCCTATTATTAAATAATAAAAAATGCAGAGATAATCAATTAAACTGGTCTGAACGTCGTGAATCTATGAATCCTAAGAGGAGAGCAGAATATGTGAATGTGATTTATACATTTATACTGACATTGACATTAAAAACTGTCAGTCACTAATTTTGTGTGGTTGGACATAATGGGCTGCGTTCATCATTGAATTATTATTAAGATTTTGTTGTTATTGGATTGGTCTTTCTGCCAAATCATTATTGGGAAGTTGGTGTAAATAATAATATTCCATGTTCTGCAATAGTCCTGCACATGGGGTTGTCTTTGGGTGCACATGCATAGTGCATACAGGGATAGTCGGCGGTTTGTACCTCATCACAAAAATTGGGGCATTTGCGAGTTGGCTTCAGCCTCTCGTACGCCTTCCAAAGATCCAGGACCCAAGCGCCCGAGATATTATGTTAAAGACATTTATAAAATAATAATGTGGTTATACAAAGGCCGACCTATATTATTTTGAAAGTTACCTAGCATTTTTAAATGTGCATTTGCTGAAACCCGTATGCATCGTTTTTAGTAGGATAAGGAAATCCTTTTTTCTATCCGTCAGGTTGTCTAATTTAGCGACACGAAAATTTTCAATTTTGAATTTCTCTTTTTGTTTAATTCAAATAATTATAAAATCTTCAAAATTTTTACACGTTTTCATTAAACAATAATCAAAATGGCCAAGGAAGTATCTATGTGCACGGTAATGTAATATATAACTAGTTCTTAGTTAATTTTAAAATTACTTATTTGATGTAGACTTTTTCTTTTATGCATTTTGTAGCAACTCCAACAATGGTCCCCGGTAAAAGAGATCGTGGGGGCTCCCAGTGTGCCCCCACAAGTCGGCTACTGCTTCCACTCACCGAAGAAACACCCATGGAGGCCTATCATGGGCTACGAGGAGATCGAGGTGACTCCTATGTAAGACTCTGCTTTTTACTTTTATCAATCTCCGATAACTACAATACCAATTGCCCTACAACTGCTACGCGATAACGGAATCTGTAAAGGAAAAAGTAAAAAAAATAATAATGTGAATAGTAATGAAATGAAATGATATTTATTTCTGTAAATAGGTTCAGAAAAACACTTGTCTGTCTTTGAAGTACCATATATACCTATGGAATTTCTACATTTATATCTGTAATTTATATGGATTACATAGTAATAAAGAGTCTATTTATGTAACTCTTCAGCAAAGTAACACGAATCCCATTTGTCCACCAGGCCATCACAGCCCATAACCAATACCATGGTGGACCCGTGCTATACTCCGGCTGGCATGGCCGCGGAGCCGCTGCGCTTCCCCAACCTGGTCACCGGGTTCGACCGAAGCCCTGAACACGCTGCCCGGGCAGCTCTATACACTCGATACACGCAGTACGAGTGGAACCAGAACAGCATTAAGAACTATAACGAGTCTGATGCCAAGAGGAACTTCTCCGAACGTGTTAGGAATGATATCATGAGGATGCTGAGGTAAGGACCACTGCTTGGTAAAAAAAATGGAAAAATACCTACTAAAACCCTTCGGTAAAACATGAAAACCAAAGCTTAGAACTTTTAACGCTATGGCTCCATAAAATACGAAATATTACTGAAAATTGTTTGTGTATGGAACTACAGTCTAACTGATGCGGGAGTATTACAGGGAAACCGATGAGATCGGCACACAGGGACAGAGAGACTCCGGCAGGAGGATCGGTGAACGAATCACCGACACTACCTTTTGGAGGAATGAGGTAAGTCAGAGATATCACACGATTTTATGGCACGCGTCCTCTTCAGAAAGGAAGCAGCGAACTCATAAGTAATCGTGCTGACCTACTGCCACAAGAGTCCTCTAACCTGCTAGGTATATAAGTTAACTATTAATTGCTGATCAATCTTGCGTCTTCACGTAGAAGATCCATGGTTTTACGGCACCGCACAAAGACATGACTTACTAGAGGACTGCAACACTTTCAGACACAATACATTACTTGAAAACATCTTGAGTCTCTCACACTAGAAAAATTGGAACACTTTCCACAATCGTTTTAGTCCATCCTTATTAACTGAAGCTGTTTTAATAGGTCTCAATAGAGATGGAACGTTTAGTATCCACGTGTGAGAAGCTCAACGAAACTCGAAGGCAGCTGGAGCGAGCCATCGCCGGCATTGAGGGCCCACTGCATATTGTGCAGGAGTGCTTGTACCACAGGGAGAAGAGGCAAGGTAAGTGCGTGACAGAGAACGGCGGAAACTTTCAGAAATTTATTTGACATGTCTTTTATGTGCTACTTTTTTTGGTTATACCTTTAGCCTTTGACCGATTCATAATATCATTAGTCCAACCTCCAACCTCAAGGCTTGCTGTGCTCAAATCTTGGAGCATTTATGTTGTATCTCGGCAGCTGTCGGTGCAAATAGCATAATATCATCAGCGAAACGAAGGTTGAAGAGTTTTTGCAACCAACTGTTGACTTGACTGGAGCATAGGTCCGCTAGGTTTTTACATACCTCTTCAAGAGTGCTGAGCGGGTCGCCCGGTTTTACAACATTGTCTATTTTAAAAGTTTGACCGGGAAAATTGAGTTTAATGTTGCTATGCTATTGTTATAAATTATTTTATTATATCAATGTAAGTTTGTCCGAACTGTATATTTGTATTTTATAAATAAGCATAAGTGTATGGCTAAGTGTTTTACGCTGTCAACTGCCTTTGTATAGTCTAGAAAGGCCAAATAAAGTTATCTAAATTCTGTGCTTTCAATGATTTGATTTAAAGCATGAAGATTCAAATCAACTGAAAACTTGAGCGGAATCCAGCTTGTTCGGGTGGCTGGTGGAAATCTAGTTTTCTGTTAATGCGGCTATGTATAAATTTAATAAATACCGTGTATAGATGCTGTGAAACTAAGTTTATTGGTATGTAATTATTAACATCGCTTGTATCCCCCCTCTTGTGAAGTACCTATCACATCTTTACTGGCACTAAGCTCTTTTCTGTAAAATGTTGTTGAACATGTTGGTGATATGAAGAAGAAGTGTGGGAGAACCGAGTTTGAGGGATTCCGTTGCTACGCCGTCTTCGCCTAGAGTTTTGTCATAATGCATACTAGTTAAAACCCGTATTACTTCATAACCAAGGACTATCTTCGGGATCGGGATAGCAGAGATTTAGGAACCTATATCAATGAAGGTCCTCGTTTGTCAAGTGGTCGCAAGCGCTACTGCTGAAATATATAGGACCTGGGTTCGATTCCAAACTTCCATCTGGAATATCAAAGCCCGTAGTCTGGATTCGTACCCCGTTGATGGCAATAGACTCGCCCCCTATTACATGAGTAAGTCCCATATAATAGGGGTCAACACTCAACGTGTGGGTGTAGTGTAAGTACACGTTTGCCTAACGTTACACTGCGGGGATTACAGGCGTGTAGGTATGTGAAGGTCCTAGATAAGCCTAAAATTATAAGTTTGCTTTATGTCTGGATATATCTATACCTAAAACTAGTCGATGTAATCACGTACGACGAAAACACTCATTGCTCAATGGCTCTCTTCAATACCCCTACCTACTGTAGTCCATATCATACCACTCGGTCACGAACACACTGTTCGTGACTAAACAGCTAAAACACTAGAAATTAGTGAAGGGCGTTTTGGGGGTCGTCCTATGTAATTTTGCCGTTCAAAAAGTGATGATTCTCAGCCTAAAGTGAATAAACTAATTTAGATCGCTCATTGTTCTGCCGGTAGGTCTGGAGCAGGTGCACGATTCTGTGGAACAGTCGTTACTCAGAGAAGTCGCTATTCTGCGCGAGTGCCAGAACAAGTTCCGGAATATGCTCGAAAAGGTATGAGTGCCCATACACACGTTACTTACTGACTGAATTTGGACGTAGACGAATGAACTAAAAAAAAATCCGTGAAAAATCAAAATGTAGACCAGGCGAAGAGAATTAGGTGGAACCTAGTTTTATCTACGCTACTCTAATCAAATTAGCTGGAACGTTGCCAACAGATTCTTGGACTTTTATCAACGACAGAGGGTCAAAAATTAAAAAATGGCGTTTCGTATAATTTAGTGGCTGCGTTTGTCCTACAGGTGCGGGCGCAGTCTAAGAACTGTCGTGCGACACAACACGAGCTGGAGACTGATATGCGCAACAAGGAGTACGCGCTCGGCATCGACTCTATGTGCCATCAGCTCAACAACTTCTCTAAGGTAGGTGAAAGAATGGAATCTAGATCAGATGGTTTGGAACAGTTAATAAGTATCCAGGATGTGGATAAATCCACCTACAATTTGGATATCATCTGTGTCCATTCAGTCGCCAGGTTATTTTTTGCAGAATTTATAAATTATTAGTACAGACGCCAGCATATCAAGCTAACCGAAACGGTTAAATCCCAATAAACTTTTAACCTTATGCTTTAGAGCTTGATGTGTTGGCGTTTGTACCTGACCGAAACACAATTTTAGGCTGAAACCGGAAATATTAGGCTTCTGCACAACCATCCGACAGGCTATCGTATCGAAAATGACACATTTCGATAACCTAGGCTGATCTGCCTTTCCCCCGACAGCAAACAGCTGTCGGAAGAATATAATATAGCGGTCGTCTATTTGAATTAAACTGACAAAAATTTCGAGTGTTGGGCTTATGAACAGCGTTTAGACTTTAGAGGACTGCTACGATACCATTGATTGATGTTCGATACGATACGGACTTCATGCATATCGAGTGGTTGTGCTTGTGAATAGCTATGCTGTTCTAGTTTTGGCCGAAACCTAAACTTATGAAGTTAATTAGTTAAAATGACATTATTTTGTGACACCCACCGTTTTTCATACACACACGGAATTACTGGAGAGCATATTCGAGGCCTGGGAGAAGTCGCAAGATGCTCTTGGCATTTTGTGACTTGTCTAAGACCTGCGATTGCGAACCACATGATACGCTCACCAGAAAACTGTACCACTATGGTATGAGTCCATGAAATTGTCCGGAAAAGAACCGGAGTCACCGACATAGCTTGCAGAGTAAGAAAACTGAAGTGGCAGTGGGCTGGCCATGTTTGACGGAGGACCGATAGCCGGTGGAGCAGACGAGTCCTTGAGGGGCGACCGCGTATCGGTAAGCATAGTGTGGGACGCCCCCCAGCTAGATGGACGGACGACCTAAAGAAAGTGGCTGGGACGGACTGGATGTGGAAGGCGGAGGACAGGGTGTTGTGGCGCAGCCTGGGAGAGTCCTATGTCCAGCAGTGGACTGCGATAGGCTGAGTTGATTGATTACGTAAGCGATAATAATAAGATTGTATTATTCGCAGATGGCACTTCCCTTATTTTTAAAATCAAAAATCAGATAGTCTTTGAACAACTTAACCATGCATTCTCTAAAGTTGTGCATTGATTTAATATAAATAATCTTCTCCTGAACGAAAAAAAAAGACTAAGCTCATAAAATTTTCAACGCCAAATGTCAGGCAGCTAACCACCAATGTTCAACGTAATGGAATAGAGTTGAACTCTGTTGAGTCTACAGTTTTTCTTGGAATAACTATTGACAGTAAATTATACCCCATATCTATAGAAAAATTGTCAGGAAGACTTAGTTCGGCCGCATTTCCGACCATTAAGCGATTTAAAAGCTGTAGGTATTAAAACCAAACTTTGGGGTCACTTATTTTGTTTTTTTTTTCTCTGTTAGTTTTATTGTTGGTGTGGCTGTTTTTGAGTAGGTACTTTATGCGGCCTACCCAAATGTCCTTTCTTTGGTATTATTCGTCGAGTCGTTGAGCTCCTCAAGTTCCGAGTTGAGCCTCACGATTACTGACAAATGCTTGCACTGACTGGACTGGTACACTTAAATCTGTGTGGTACTTTCCTCAAAAGATCATTTCAGACAGATTACCTCTGAGTTTGTTTCTGCCTTTCTTCTCGTAGTCATATAGGAAACACCGACCTCATCTAGCTTTTTGAACTTTCCGTGTCTCACAAGTCGATCCGTATCATTTTAAATAATCACTTGGGTATGAAACATGTTGCCGCTCGGCTAGTCCCAAAAGACCTGAATTTTCTCCAAAAACTCAATCGCATAACAGTAGGTACCTAGCTGAAGACATGCTAGAACGAGTCAATTCCGACCCAACATTCATGAAACGCATTGTTACTGGCGACGAGACGCACGGGTTTACGAGTTTGACGTGAAAACTAGTCAACAAGCTTCGGAGTGGCGCCTTCCAACTGAACCGAAACCGAAAAAACCACGCCAAAGTCGATCAAAAGTCAAAGTCATGTTGACTGTTTCCTTTGACTATCGCGGTGTTGTGCACTCTTAATTCTTACCGGAAGGTCAAACGGTAAATAAGAGCGAATTCGAAGAAAAAGGCCAGATTTGTGGAAAGAAAATTATTGGATTTTGCTCCACGACAATGCACCTTCGCACAAGGCCGTCATTGTGAACGAATTTTTGACCAAAAACTAAACAAATACCATCGAGCAACCACCTTATTTACCAGATATAGCTCCAGCCGACTTCTTTCTTTTTCCGAAACTCAAATTACCACTTCGTGGCACCCGTTTTCATACGGTAGGAGACATAAAGGAGAATTTGCAGCGAGAACTAAACTCAATTCTGGAAAAAGCGTTTAAAAATGTTTTGATGATTGGATTATTCGTTGACGTTTAGTGTATCGTTTCTGAAGGAGCATACTTTGAAGGCGATATAATAAATTTAGATGAATAACTAACATGTTGTGTATTATCATATTTTCCCGGTAGGTACTTTTTTGACAGAGTAGTAACTTAAAGAGCCGCAAACCCTCAGGGCCTGCAATTCTACGCGGGCATCGAGCGCTACGACCCCACCGTGTGCGACACGGCGCGCTGGGCCGCCGCCTCCGCCGCTACGCTGCAGCGCTCACAGTCCGAGCGTGCCAAGGCCATACAGATGCTGTCAGGTAACACACATACAATACAGATGCTGCCTGGTAATAAACAAACATACAGATGCTGCCAGATAACACACATACATACAGATGCTGTCCGGTAACACACACATACAGATGCTGTCCGGTAACACACATACATAGATGCTGTCCGGTAACACACATACATACAGATGCTGTTCGGTAACACACATACATTCAGATGCTGTGCGGTACCACACAAACATACAGCTGATGCTGTCAGGTAACACACATACACACAGATGCTGCCCGGTAACACACATACATACAGGTGCTGTCCGGTAACACACATACATACAGATGCTGTCCGGTAACACACATACATAGATGCTGTCCGGTAACACACATGCATACAGATGCTGTCCGGTAACACACAAACATACAGATGCTGTCAGGTAACACACATACACACAGATGCTGTCCGGTAACACACATACATACATACAGATGCTGTCCGGTAGTTAACACACATGCATACAGATCATCATCTATCTTAAGCCGAATTTACATTACTGTGTTGTGTCGTGTCGTGACGCCATTTGACGCAATTTTAGCCAATCAAAACTCGTTGTGATTTGACGTAGTCTTTGCCTATTTAAATTTTTAGGGTTCCGTACCTCAAAAGGAAAAAACGGAACCCTTATAGGATCACTCGTGTGTCTTGTCTGTCCGTCCGTCTGTCACAGTAAATTTGCTCCGAATCTAATGGACCATTTGGTGCACATAAATTAATCTCTGTGACCTAAACACAGACATATAACGTAAATAAATTAATTTTGAATATAGGGGTCATTTTTGGTGGGCAAATAGAAAATTAAAAAAAAAAATTTTGCAATCTCTACCGTGTGACATACCGAAAGGGCTTACTGTGAGGATCTCAAATTTTTTTTTTCATAATTTTAATGTAAATCAACTACGGAACCCTTCATTGTGCGTGGTCCGACACGCACTTGGCCGGTTTTTGTATTAACATGTTTACAAAATTATGGATTAACAACCCTATCATCATCATCATTCTCTTGCCCTATCCCAATTTATTTGGGGTCGGCGCAACATGTCTTTTGTTTGTTTTGCTATTGTGTTCTAAATGTTTTCTTTTTTCAACGCAATCTTGATCCCGTAAAAATGCAGGTCCCTTAACTTTAATTGTCTCGCACCGTTTACCCCAGATACGGAGAATCTAATCAACGTGTCGGCGACGGAGATCTGGGACCAATGGAGCAACTCCAACAGCGCCTTCACTCGCCGCATCGCAGAGACCATCGAGATCAAGAATAAGCTGCAACTACATCTGCACAAGGTAAAGTATCCAATTTTTAGATACTACTGTTTTCTTAATTTTTTTTTATTAATTCCGGCACAGTCTGAACCGACGGGGATGGGTCTAGAAGTATGAAACTTTGGACAAGGAGGAATTATTGAAAATTAATTTCTGAAAGTTAGTATGGACGTTCGTGATTTTCGCCGATGGGAAACCCCTTCGGGTGCACGGCTTGACACAGAAGAAATCACATTTATTTAATTTACTAGCTGTGCCCGCGACTTCGTTCGCATGGATGTCGGAAAACAATAATGTGTCGCATAGGAAAGGTGTAATTGCCACTCCTTCATTGAAAAGGAAGAATCTTCCGATCTTACCTGGTAACGCTTCCCTTACCTGGGGTTCTCTACCACAGCCCTTTCGACTGCAGTCACTGCGTCTTCATGGTTCATAATGACAATGTGACGAAGTGTCACTTTGATTTTTGAAAATAAATGAAAGTGCCTGCTTGAGGCTGATTATCTGACCAAACAGCCATATGTCCATTTTATTTTGCGTCTGTATTAGAATACTAACTTGCAAAATAATACCACCATTTTATCTAAAGTAAGTATAATCTGAGATAAGTAGGTGAAGATTGAAGTTAGTTTTTCTAAGTGTTGGTTTCTTCTCTCTCTCTTGGTATTGTAGATATCTTACATACCAATATAATGCCTTGTAAAGCGTCGAGAAATCAAGAAGATAAAAAGAAAAATTCATCAATGGTTTTTAACCAAGACAATGGCCAAAAATTTAGTTATTGTCTCTCTTCGAGAATAATAATCTACAATACCTTTTTATGATATTGGGTGTTCAACTGCTGTACCTACTCAATAAATCAACTGCCCGTCTGGCGGAGTGTGCTGAAGCGTTATCATGGTAAATTATGGTTAAAATTTGAAAGTAGTTATGATTTAAACCTTATGTAAGTAAAAAAATGCCTCTCTGTAAACGATGTTAGAAATGTTGCTTGCCCCTCGAAAGAGCTTCTACATAAGGTTGCCCGTGTGAAAAGCAAGTACCCATTTACTTTGGTTGGAAAATTTTTGCAACCGCCATCTTGGTTTTTCATTTTACTACCTCACGATCGGCTTCAGCACTCTCGAAAACCATGAAAACGACACCCATGACGAAAAATTTTAAATTTTTTGCAACCTCCATCTTGGCTTTTCATTTTGGCCTCACTATCAGCTTCAGCACCCTCGGAAACCCTGACAACTATCTCTCTCTCTCTCTGTCTCTTTCTATTCCTATGAAAAGTGAGGCATAACGCTTTTTCGTTACGTGACGATTTCTCCCATTTTACTCCTACCGCAAGCTCCGTAAAAGAACTTCGTTCCAAAACTTCACCGCGATCCAGAATATGACGACATTTGCTCAACGCCATCTATCGAACAAAGTGGTTAACTCGAAACTCGCATTGCATTAATCAACTTTCATAAAAATAAATAATTATCTAACATTGCATTCTTTATCACTCAGAACACCACATCAATTATTAGATATTATCTTACATTATCCTCACTTTTTATTTGAAATTCTTTTAGCGCCACAGGCGCCACTAATAAACCATCAGTGGAAAGCGATTTTTCTAATATTATAATCAGTATCATTACTTTTTAAATAACACAGACATAAGTATCTGTGTTATTTCGTCATAAAGGTAAGCCTAATAGGACGTGATTATTCACATACTTACTTAATGTTGTTTATATCACAATAATAATAATACGGTTTCGTTAGTAGGTACCTACTATATCGCGCCAATAGATGACATTACGTGTTTCAAAAAACATGAAAAGTTGTTCTAGAATACTCTAAATTGATTATATCTTTTGATAGAGTGAAGCGATTGCAATGATTCAAAAACAAATAACTGCTCCGAGTTCTACACATTTGAGTTTAAAAATTAACCATATTGATTTGGTACTTTTTACGTTGAACCTATTCAAATAATCTGTCACATCCAATCATCCAAACAGACAAACCGACAAACAGACAAAAATGCCAAAAATGTATGAAATGGCATCTGTTGGTTATCCTTTAACACCCCAACAATTTTTTTTTATATTTTCAATGTACAGAAACGCCTCGTCTACAGATTTATTATATGTATAGATATAGATGATGGCACTCCAACGATTAATTCATAAACATCAACAGAGAGCTTAGAGGCCATCTCCACAAGCGAGAGAATCGCGGCGATATTATCGTCGGAAGTAGGTGTCGTTGGATCCGCATTTTCGTTTTTTGACACCGACTTCCGAAATTAAAGTTATAGCATCACTTTGTACTTAGTGTTTTTTTTTTTTTTTGAGTCTGTTGTGTTTTTGTAAAAAAGTTTTTAATTTTCACTTTTTAGTTGTACGGGTACCTACCCCACATAAATTCAATGACCATTAGTGCATTGAAGAATTGAAGACACCAACTAGAAGAATCATTAAAATTCGCACAGAAATGCCGGAGATGCAGTACATTTATGCATATAACTTCGTACATAAGAATAATTACCTAATATATTATATACTAAAACCATAGAAATGTAAAAAACAGGAGAAGTGGCAAGGGGGCGTGTCTGTGTCAAGAAGCTTATAGATAAAAGTGGAGGCAACACTCTGAATACCTATCTGAAGACGACTGTGGGCTGACGCTCTCTTTCTAAATACACACATAAGAACGAGACAGTGATATGTGCTTTCTTTGTCATATGTATGTATTTAGAAAGAGAGCGTCAGCCCACAGTCGGCTTCAGATAGGTATTCAGAGTGTTGCCTCCACTTTTATCTATAAGCTTCTTGGTCTGTGTCCACGCGCCATGAGCAAATTAAGCCTGTACTCGGCAAATGGCCGTCTCCGCGAACTAGTGCGATTTCGACCGTGATCGTGGTAAAATATAAAAATGCCGAGTTGTTCAGTGGTTTCCTGCAAAAACCGAAGTCAAAATAAAAACTTCGTATCTCACGGAATCACTTACCATATGTAAGTAAAAGTATTTTCCTGTATTTGTCATAAAAATCATAAAAAACAACAAATCGTAAAATATTCCTTGCTTTTACTACGTTATTTTTGTTTTCAAATATCGCAGCGGCTGTACTATTTTTGCAGCAAATACATTGCTCCTTAACCACTACCTTAAGGATTTCGCTAAGCGACTCGACAAGCAATGTAAAAATAACAAAACGATAATTTATTTATGCGGAGCGTCGCATGGTACGGCCGCTGTGTCTTGCGGCGAGATAGTGATGTAATTGGTAATGTCCACTAACGTAGGCTATCGACAACAATGTCGATTGCCCAACGAATATATTGCTATTATAGTTAATTTTTCAATTTGTCAACCTTTTTAACCCGGTTTATAGAAGACCTGACAAGATGACGTTTAAATCCGTATGGTAGACCCTTGAGAAGATGTAAAATAATATTAACTTTTTTATTTACTTCAATTTTTTTTTTTAGCTACATTTTATTGATTTATAATATAATATGCTCTGGACATATCGTTTTTTATTTATTTTATTTTCATGACCGTACATTATTTTTAGTACAATAATGAATGGAAGAATCGATAATGTTCCGATTTAGTCAATCACTAGCGTATATGTAAAATAAATTGCTTTTGCACAGCACAACGATAGCGACAGATGTTCTTGTGTGAGTAAGTTGTACGGTGCTTGGTAAATGCACGCTGTGGATGACGAGTTAAGGTTTATAATTGATTGTGTAGTACGTTCTGATTTATGAATTGCAAGTGTGTGCGCGACTTTGTATCTATTGCTTTTACTGAATTACATGTGTAGTAGTGGCGCGGTGGTGGGGCCAACCTAGCGACATCGGGTTCTGATACATTTTCAACTACCGGGCATATCTCCTTCTTTCATATATCTATGACTAAAACCTTCCTGAAAGTATTATCAAAATTGGTTCATTCGTTAATAATAAAATCAAATAAATTAATACTTTTAAAATCAAACTTGATAGAAGATAGGGCCAAAACAAGCTCTTTAACCATGGTTAAGAAAGGGGGTAGTTTGACATTATTAGGTAGCAAAAGAGAAACATTGTGTGCAGTGACATTCTCAAACTGTGCTGAGACATTGGAATATCCCTCAGAAATTCAGAAAACACATCGATGGGAAAAACACTATAAGAAGCATAATAACACCTCATAAGAAGCATAAGTTCTACCAAGGTTTATTTCTCATTTCAGATCCAACAAGAGATCTTCGACGTGGAGAAGACCCTGGAGCTGCTGAACAAGGCTATCGAGGACAAGCTGCAGCCCATAAAGGTGGCCCACACGCGCCTGCAGGCCAGGACTAACAGGCCGCACCTCGAGAAGTGCCGCGATGAGGCACAGAACAGGTGAGCGAGTAGTAGTTAGACAAGCTGCAGCCCATGAAAATTCAAGCACCAAGTCCACCAAAATAGATATTCATTAAACGTAATTTAACGCACGATTTCCCCAACTATTGTCAACTATTCGTGTTAAAATTATGTCAATTCTGTACTTATACCTACTGTAATTTTGAGTATTATTGTTTTTGCATGCTGTGTCTATCGCTTTATATTGTGCACTTTGCTTGTGTTAATTTGGTTGAACAGTGTAACGATTGTAGATAGACCAATACATAAATAGCAACCTTAAGCGCAGGCCACACCGCCAGCTGACGGGCGGGCGGGCTAAGCGGGCGAACATCGTTTCACCTCTTTACATACTTCGGTTCACACCGCTAGCTACCGACTAACCTAACGAGCTAAGCTAACGAAATATCCGACGATTCCAGCGAAGCTACTCGTTCACCTCGTTGGCGCGCCCCCGCTTCGCTAGCTTAGCTCGCCCGCCAGCCCGCTCGCCCGGTTCGTTCGCCGACAATGGACAGATAGAACGCTAACCTCTCGCTCTCCCATCCGCGCCATCCACTTCGCCCGCTTAGCCCGCTCCGCCCGTCGTCTGTCCGTAGTTTTCGGTGTGAACCCCACAGTTTAGCTCGCCAATATTTCGCGTAGTTTGTATAGTTTCCTTCGTTCGCTTCGCCCGCCCGCCTAGCCCGCCCGCCCGTCAGCTGGCGGTGTGGCCTGCGCTTTATTGTGACGATAAAAAGATCTCAGTGAATTTGACAAACTTAATTGTCAATGGCAGCAACCTTATTGCAAAGGCAAAAAAGATCACCGTGATTTTAATACTGATACAAACTGTGGTGGCCTACGATCTAATTAAAAACGATTTAAAAACAAGACATTGCAGTTTAGGTTCCAAAAAACCAAAAAAGTATGAATGAAACCAAAACTTGCGACTCAGTTTGGGACAATCGCTGTCAGCAGATGGCACGGCCTAAACTGAATCGTTAAACTGACGTCATGGTACGAATTAGAAGAACAGTTCAGTTTAGGTCCTAAAATGGATCGCATTAAGAGCTTGTGGTAGGCCTCCAGAGGTAGAATAACTGTCAACGGACTGTAATTGTTTTGTGAAATGTATTGAAAAACAAGTAGGCGCTGTTAGTTCTGATTTTGGCCATGCGTCAAAAGAACCTTGTAGCGTTATAACTAAGATGACGTAGAGAGTTTTGAACATGAATGTGGTTTATAGTCCGCGCGGAACTAGTTGGCCGCTGAGGTGCGGACAGACGTTAGGCGGCGGTTCGCAACGCACGTATTGAGTAATGCACCCCCCCCCCGCACTCACACCGCGACCATACCTCAGGCGCGCACAACTAGTTCCGCAAGGAGTATGGAGAAGACCAAAGAAACGATAGGTGGATTAATGCGAAAGATAATATAACTAAAGGAGGTCGTCGAGATTGGGAGAAATCCAATCTGTTTACGACCACCATCGAACTTTTAGCGAATTTTTACGAAAAAAGAATCGAACTGTTTAATACAAAAGAAAATGTATGAAACAGCTGTTTTTTTTTCGTGATTTCAGAGTTGGTCACATAGTGACAGTTGTTCATATTCATGGGTAGAACACCCTGTAAAAATCTGGATGGTGATAAAAAAATCTTCCTGTATTTATAAAATCCTTATCGCTACAAGGTTCGTTCGGCGCATGTCAAAATCGAAACTAACTCCGCCATTCTATTTTGTCAATATAATTTCTGTGACAATTTCACAAAAGTCTATAATACCAGCAACATGGGGGAGCGTCATGTAAATGCCATTGGAGTGCCAAAATGAACGGTATCTTAATAAAATATTTCTCCACTAACAGACTAATAAAAGAAGTATGCGACCTCCAAGAGACAATGGAGACTCTCCGTTCAAAGATCGCGACAGCCGAGGGCACGCACCAGACCCTGCTGGGCGTGCGCGCGGGGCTGGAGGCCGAGCTGCGCAACAAGACCACGACGCTGTTCATCGACCGCGACCAGTGCATGGGGCTGCGCAGGGGCTATCCCGTCACCGCGGCCATCAAGGCTTAGGACTGAGTCACACGGTGCGATGTAATTGTCTGTGGTATACCATAACTTGAAGCAACAACAAAAGTTGCACCGTCTCAATGATATTTAAATGATGCAAGTCATTTTTTGTTTGAATTTTATCGTTTGCCACAGGCAAGAAACTGGTGCCACGTAAATGGGGTTTTAGAACATACCTGTGTAAAATTGTTCAAAATATTGTCTGTCTGGTTTTGATTAGGAGAAATTTTAAGTGCAATAAAATGTATTTAATATCGTTTTTTTTTTTCAGTTTTTAGTAAATACAAGTCGTGTGACTTCTCATCGCCAAAAATAACGAACTTTACCTTTCCTCCCCAGCGGTTTGAAGCTTATTGGTTAGTAACCAAAATAGTAGGTAACCTGCACGCGGGCTAAAACGGCTCCACTGTACCTCCACACCCATTACACACTAAACCAACATAATATACAAAATAACACATTAGTAATGACAACTTAGGATGCAAGAGCGAGCGAAGCGAGCTCGGGGTGCCCCAGCGAAGCGAGCTCGGGACTTGGGGCACCCCGACTCGGACAGGTTAGGTTAGAAGGGGATCGCCATCCTTCGTGGTTATTTTTTTTCCTACTACGCCTTTTAAGCAACTTTTATGTTTTTTGAGGTTAGGTTACACACAAATACCCCGCAAACGAAAAAAAAAAACTGGGAATTTTTTTCTCAGCCCCTATGGTTTTTCAAAATTTGCGGTTTTCAAATTTACACTAAAAAGGATGTCCGTGACCACCGCAGGACCACCAACGCCAATCGCTTCCATATTTGGTGAATAATTAGTACTCAATTGGTACTAATTAGTACTCTAACAAAAAAATTGGTACCTTCGTAGTTTTCGAGAAAATCGACTTTGAAGGTGGTCCTGCGGTAGTCACGCTCCCTTCAGCAGGACCACCATGAGCGCCGAAAAAGGGGGCATGCTACAGCTATTCTAAGTATACAAATAATTAGTACCCACAAATGTGATTAATTTCGTAAAAAAAAACAGAACCGAAACATTTGTATTTACCGAGAAATCAACGATGATAACTTTCGCGCAATTGTTCAGCAGGACCACGATTTTGAATGTTGATTCCAAGTTTGAGAAGCTTGTCGCTTTCCTCAAACCTACATAGAAAATTAGTACCCTGCAAGATAAAATTAGTACCCAAAATTCAACATTAGTACTCCAGTAGTTTACGAGTAAATCGACTTTGAAGGTGGTCCTGCGGTGGTCACGGTGCAAAATTTTCATTTCAGGATTTCCCTATTAAAAACCCTGTGATTTCTTCCCAAATTTATAAAAAAATTAGTACCCATAAAGAAGTTATAGCGACCAAAAATTCAGATTCCTAAGTGTTGTATTTCAAGAGAAATTAGCTTTCATTACTTTCCATACTAAAACTCCGCGTATAACCCCACCAAATTAAGTTGTCAATCTAACTTAACTAAAACTTTAAAGAAACTACATATAAAAGTATAGATAGCGTCGAAAAATTCATCCGCATTGCTGTCATTTTTTTTTATTAAGTATTAGCAGAGAATTAAACGGTATTAGGTATTAGTTATTATTTGATTATTTTACTATTTGAATAAAAGTTGTTAATGGTATGGAGCTGTTTATGAAATGTAAACTCATGCAGATAAACTTATGGATGTCGGAATAGTAGGTAATAACAACAGTTCAATATCTAAATTTTATACAAACTGTGTATCTAAGTACATATAAAAAATAACCTATCGCTACCTTTGTTAATGACGTGAGTATGTAGGCACTCGAATAATTATTTTTCTGTATTGTAAGCATTGATTATATAATGTCTAGATAGAGCATCAAGTGCGCGCAAACGTGTCAAAAAATACCGGCCAACTGTTGGACTATAAGTACTTACCCGCCGATTAGTGCCGATCGTACCGCTTTGGTGTCACTACGTATTACGCGCGCTAAGTAATAAACAAATAACAGCGATAAAATGACGGTATGTGCTATTAAACTGTGCCGAAATTATAAAGGAAGGGTAAAAAACACCAAACACATCACATATCATCAGTAAGTAACCAAAAAAACTACGTATTTGTTTTTTATTTTTATATTTACCAAATTACGCCCTATTACGCCATATTTTATCAGTGTTGCCAGTTTCTTTTTCCATTCTCCCAACTTAACGTCCTTTATTTGTGGGTATGTTCGTTGCTTTATGGTTACGTTTATATTATTTAGTTTATGTACTTTTATTATTCGATTTAAAAAATGGTGAAGTTTTTCAATTCGTCTGTACTTTTTTATAATAATATAATGTTCGCGTATAACTTTTTTGTTTATGAGCCCATTTTAATGATTATTGTTGCATTGGGTCCAATAAACTGATTTCAAAGGTGCCAAGAGTAATTTTAATAAGATTAATTTATTCCATTCGTATTATCTGTGATCTTTCATTTGAAATTTCCAAATACAAACTGCCTAAAAAGTTAAATATTCTAATTGAATTAACTTAGCTGATTTAATATAACACAACATTCACACACACAACTCTAATTCAATTAAATAGTGTTTTTTATTTATAAATACAAGTAAATAAAGACACTACTAAAACTGAATAATACTACAAACATACACCTAAAACTTACTTATATTATTTGTATAGTAAATTTTTTTAATATGTGATTTATGGGAGAATTGTAGTAGCTGGTATCATTATTCACGCACACAGAGACATAGATGCACAGTGTAAAACACCGCCCGCACGCACACATGTTTGAAATTGTTGGCTCGTTTTCTTTGTTTTGATTGTAGGGCGACGCTCTATCTAGACATTATATAATCAAAGATTGTAAGTACCTACCTATTCTCTGTGTTGTTATATGAATAAGAGCGATAGGTACCTATGTCTTATTTATTTCTTTCTTTCCTACTAATTTACCGTTGATGCAAGCAGTACCTAAGTATTAAAAACCTAGTTTACTGCAGTAACAATATGTTGTAAGCAAGTATAAAAGGATTACATAAGTAATAGGTACCTATATATTTGAATAATATGCATTGCAAAGAGCACATCACGCATGTTTTTAGGAAATATGTGTTTTCATATCAAGGTGTACTACTTACCTATTATCTTCGACAAGCACATACCTATATTTAAAATACCTACTATATCTATTTATAATATCGTTAATATCGAAATATTTCTGTAACTTTCTATTGCTAATTAGCCCTAATTTAAAGAAACTTTTTTTTTAAATATATATTATACTTCCTTAGGAAATAATTATTAATTATATCGTTTTCGGAAACCTTTAAATATTGAGACATTTGACCTTTTGGAAATTGCATATTCATTTATTTCTTTGCTTAAAAAAATCTTGAAACCATAAACGAATAAAAAAGAACTCGATGTACCCCGCACAACACGCTTCGCGAACGCTTTACTTCGATAGGAGTGAGGCGTATTTATCGTAAAAGTTATTGTATAACAGGTATCACAAGATAATAGACTGTAACTGTGACAAACAAACAGAAAAAACAGCTTCTGTTCCACGACCGACGAGATAACAGAATCCATCCAGTCACAAGCTTTTCTCTATTCATGCTTATGACAGTACCTTAGTTAGAATAAGATAAAAAATGTTACTGTTACTGTGACACCCTGTTACATCGTCCGTTACAAGCGCTTTCCTTTTCTCGCATAGGTGTACACCTTCAGAAAGAGAAGTACCTACTCGTATGACTCAGGTTTTTTGGTCCTGTTAGCCGGTTACATGTTACTGCGATCGGATACACACTGCATGAGTTTACATTTCATAAACAGCTCCATACCATTAACAAATTTTATTCAAATAGTAAAATAAGCAAACAATAACTAATACCTAATACCGTTTAATTCTCTGCTAATACCTAATAAAAAAAAATGACAGCGAGGCGGATGAAATTGAATTTTAAATAAACTTGAGCGTTTGCAAAATATCTGTATTCGTTTTGTTTTTAATCTTAAAAAGTATGATCACGTCTCCAACTTTCGCAAGATACTCAAGTGGCTCCCCATTCGACTTCGCAGGAACTCTCGGATATTGTGTCTGCTATTCAATTTCCTTCACAATCCCAAAACACCATCCTATCTACGGGAGCGTTTTTCCTACGCCCGTCCTTCAGATGCGCCTTGCAGGTCGCATCTTAAAAACCTTCTCAAGTCCCCTCCCCATTCCACTGACTTCTACTCCTACTCCTTCACAGTACACGCGGTGCGGCTGTGGAATTCTCTACCGCCTGCAATTAGGGACTGCCAAACTGTTGCAGCTTTTAAAAGAGGAGTAAAAGAACACTATCTTTCCACTTCATCATAGTTGTGTATGTATTTATTATTTTGATTACTTTATATATTATGTATTTTAGAAGTATGTATGTTTATTTGTATGTATGTAAGTATATTCTCATATTATTTGTGTAGTTTTATTTAGTGAATTGTTTTTAGTTTTTATGTATTTTTTTTTTGTCTCCTTTACTCTTTTACACGCTGTCTACATCTCTTTATTTCTTGTCCTATCGCAGGTATGCTGGAAGAGATTTCTTATGAAATAAGCATCACCTTTGTACCTATTTTTCTGTTCTGTTCTTTCTTGTCTGTTTATATATGTGTGTACATAAATAGTAAAATAAAATAAATAATAAATGAATTTTTCGACGCTATCTATACTTTTATATGAGTTTTAGTTAAGTTAGATTGACAACTTAATTTGGTCGGGTTATACGCGGAGTTTTAGTATGGAAAAGTAATGAAAGCTAATTTCTCTTGAAATACAACACTTAAGAATCTGAATTTTTGGTCGCTATAACTTCTTTATGGGTACTAATTTTTGTATAAATTTGGGAAGAAATCACAGAGTTTTTAATAGGGAAATCCTGAAATGAAAATTTTGCACCGTGACCACCGCAGGACCACCTTCAAAGTCGATTTACTCGTAAACTACTGGAGTACTAATGTTGAATTTTGGGTACTAATTTTATCTTGCAGGGTACTAATTTTCTATGTAGGTTTGAGGAAAGCGACAAGCTTCTCAAACTTGGAATCAACATTCAAGATGGTGGTCCTGCTGAACAATTGCGCGAAAGTTATCATCGTTGATTTCTCGGTAAATAAAAATGTTTCGGTTCTGTTTTTTTTACGAAATTAATCACATTTGTGGGTACTAATTATTTGTATACTTAGAATAGCTGTAGCATGCCCCCTTTTTCGGCGCTCATTGTGGTCCTGCTGAAGGGAGCGTGACTACCGCAGGACCACCTTCAAAGTCGATTTTCTCGAAAACTACGAACGAAGGTACCAATTTTTTTGTTAGAGTACTAATTAGTACCAATTGAGTACTAATTATTCACCAAATATGGAAGCGATTGGCGTTGGTGGTCCTGCGGTGGTCACGGACATCTAAAAAGGGTCTATTCTATCCAAAAAAAAATACCTAGTATCAAAATGCGCCGGGTGTGGAGGTACAGTGGTTCCCTGCACGCGTAGCATGACCACCATAGAAACGGGTTTTGCCGACGGAAGAATTGACAAAATGACGACTTGTAGAAACATTTCTACCGTTTGAATATGACGATGAAGAAAAGAAATGTTTCTGTTCTTCATTCTACAATGGTGCCGATTTTGTTGTTCACAAACTAAACGAAATTTAAGTTCAGTGCATCTTTTTCTTTCTCTTTCATTAAGAAAAGGACAGATGATAAATTTTAGTATAGACCTGGTCAAATGTATCAGCGCCTGACGAAAATTCACGTCATTTTTGTAGGCAAGTTTTTAATCACGTCTAAACTTGTATGGAGTAGTGTCAGGCGCTGATTAATTTGACAGGACTAAACTAAAATTTATCTTCTGTCCTTTAAAGAAAAAGATGCACTGAACTTAAATTTCGTTTAGTTTGTGAACAACAGAATCGGCACCATTGTCAAGCAAGACAACCAATGTTTCTCTACTTTTGAAACTTGGGAGTAGAATTTTTTTCTCAACTAAGGGTCGATTTATACTAGCGCAGAGTCGAAGCGCAACGAAGCGTCAAATTTTTTACAACTAAAGCGAAGCCGCACGAATGCGCGTGTATTCGCCAGATGTGATTGTGATTAACACCGACGCAGGCCAATTTCCGACTGATGACGCGTTGGTTCGCTAGTGGGCGCGTGGATACACGAGAATGCGCGCGCACCAATCAGCGTTATTCGCGCGCAGACGCGCGAATTCCGACGAATGCGCGCGTCTTTTTAAAATCTCCGAAGTAATGTGTGCGTTACGCTATGGAGTTAAGGTTGAATTTGTTATGTTCAGTTTTGGATAGACGCTTCGATGCGCTTCGACTCTGCGCTAGTATAAATCGACCCTTAGAGTCCTTCCGTGCTCGGCCAGAAGATATGTCAGAACTCTGAACTTTCAGAACTTTGTCTATTCTTGGTAGAATAGAGATAGAATTGGTCATGCTACGCGAGCAGTAGGACAGATAGAAAATAAAAAACCGAAGTGAAAATAAAGACCAACATAGATGCTGCTGATGCTGGCTTTCGTCTATTTCAATAATAAAACTTAACAAAACAGTAGCATTTCTGTACACAACACTCACTTGCATACATTTAATCTCAAATGCTGCCAATGTATGTTCATATATTAGCTTCACATATTTTGTAGTAAGGACAGAGATCCTAAATCTAATTTCTTGTCATCTGTCTGGCTCTGGGTCACTCCAAAAATAACATGTCATACGAATCTGTGACTTTGTTTCATTAACATTTACAAGTGAGTGCAAACATAATTCACTTCATATCACTATCCTAATCTAACTCTTTACTTGACATACGAAGGCACAGGCAGTTTCATGCCTTCCTTAGCCTCAAAGAACGTGTAAGATAGCACTATCTCGTCCACAAACTCCATCCTTGGGTCATCAATGAATTCAGGATCGATGTAGAAGAATACTGGCATGTCCACCTGGAAATTATTAATAGAATCATTGTTTTTAAATAGAAAAGGTAATTCGTTATATGAATTAACATTGCTTAATTTAAGTTATTTATTTAGTTTTGAATTATGACAAAATGAAATTTTGGGGAACATAAAAAACTTAAGGACGCTATCACATTTTTCCACGAATAACAGTACTTTTCAGGTACCATTTTAGTGAACTTGGAGTCGCAACTGCAAGGATATCTTGGTTTCAAATTAAAGATAATATATTCATCTCCAGAATGGCTCCATAATAATTAAATAGCCCCATACAAAATTTTCACACAAATACGTTTTTACCATCACAGTAATCGCAAGAAATTTAATAAAAAGGGGTTTGAATAAGGACCTATATAGCTAAATCCACTGCATATTTTAACTTAAAAATAAGAAGATATTGTTGCTTATATAGTCCTCTATACGATAAGCTAAATATTTTGTAGATAAATAAATAACTTTTTCATTTATGAGACAAATAAGAAACGCTCTCAAATTTCTCCATACATTTTCTACCCGCGGACACTTGCGGTTCGTCATTCCGCGCTCAGAAGCGCTCGTGGAAGCACGTCTGTGTCGCTTTCTCGCAAAAAATAATTACGTAAAAAAGTGAGTTCCGAGTTGTGTACTGAGGTCGGACGAAGTTGATACTTTTTCGGACCGAAATAAAATTAAGTACGATTATTGGTATTTGTTTCAGAAACAAATACTTAGTTGTAATTTTTACAAGCTTTTATTTAACTTGCAATGTATGTATGTATGTATGTAACTATGTTTGTTCGGGTGGACTCTTGCAACTAAATTTTGAAGCAGATATCTTCAACCGATTGAGCTGAAATTTTGTATGCACGTTTAGTTTGGATGACAATGCATGGTTAGCTGTGTGACGTTATTCTAAATCCAAAATGGCGGAACGCCCAAGATGGCGGACTACTTATTTTTAAGGCACTCCTACAATATGGATATCAAATGAAAGGGATTGCTGAGAATAACTCGAAAAATAAAATGACGTCACTCTAAATCCAATATGGCGGACTTCTAAAGATGGTGGACTAGTTATTTTTAATGCACTCCTACAATATGGGTATCAAATGAAAGGGATTGCTGAGAATAACTCGAAAAATAAAGTGACGTCACTATAAATCTAATATGGCGGTCATCTAAAGATGGTGGACTAGTTACTTTTAATGCACTGCAACAATATGGGTATCAAATGAAAGGGCTTGCTGAGAATAACTCAAAAAACAATGTGACGTTACTCTAAATGCAATATGGCGGACTTCTAAACATAGCGGACTAAGTTTTTTATGCTTTCCTACAACATGGGTATCAAATGAAAGGTCTTGCTCAGAATACGTATGCGAGTTAAACTCCACAAAAAAACCTGTCAAGCGATAACTAAAAAGTAAAAACAAATTAAAAGTAAAAACTTTTTTTTAAAACAAGCTTTTAGTTAAATGCGCTAAAAAGAATAAAATAAAATTTTCCTTTAAAACTTTTACTATCAACTTATAACGTCAATAAGTACACAAGTTATATGATATAAAAGCTTGTTGCGAGATTTACCTGTGTAGATAAACAAGTAAATAAGATGATCTGATTGATTTTAATTTTTTCAATTTTCAAACTAAGTAAATATGAGTTCTTAAATCTGAAAAAAACTTTTTTACTTTTAATTTATTTATTTAGTGGATATAGATGACGGATAAAGATTGTATAAATATTTATTTTATAATCAAATTAAAATGATGGAAATATTTTTTTTAGACATTCGATATTAATAGTCGATTTTGGGGTTTTTCGGGGTGATGATTACGAATATAACATCCATTTTTTATTCAAGGTGGCGGATTTTTGTTTGTGACAAATCGACTTACGGCCAATTTCTTCATAATACCAGTATATCCAGTTGTCATGCTACGTCACAGTTTTACTCTTCAATTCAGTAATTTTTTTAGTGAATAATAATGTTGCTATATTGAAGAATACAATTGTGACGTAGCATGACAACTGAATAGACTGGTATTACGTTTAGTCGGTTAAGAAAGTCGCGTGGTTTTTTTGTTTACCTTTATTTAGCTACCTAAACCTATGGAGTATAGTAGTAGTACAGACGCCAGCACATCAACCTACACCTAACTGTCAAATTTTCCCAATGAACATTGAACCTTATGCTTTAGTAATAAAGTTGAAAATCTATTACAGAAATCTGACAGATTGTAATAGGTTGATGTGCTGGCGTCTGTACAATGAAATATTTTCTATGTGAAAAGACAGCTGTGCTGCTGGGGAGTTTGTTGCGCCACTTCTTCCCAGCGAAAGCACTAAGAAGTGAAGGGCGGGCGTTTTGGGGGACTGTCTTTTGTAATTTTGACATTCGAAAAGTGCTGATTCTCAGCCTAATTTGAATAAATTACTTTTGATTTACTTTGTTTTAATTTTTAAGTAAATAAAATACTTACTGTTTTCATAAGGGAATGATTATTTTTAAATATCACAACGAAACTCTACGATAAACTCCCAGGCTAGTATTTGATTATGAAATACTCCAACAATTGACATCAAAAATAATATTTAAAAGTACTTAGGTACATATTTTCAAACTAACAGCAGACTGTGGTATAAATGTGGATGTTCCGTGTAATACTAAAATGTTAAGGTCGTTTTTGGGTACCTAGTAATGAACGTATTGACTGATGAACTTCAACAATACTAAAAATATGATTATCACGCAGATAGTAAGTACTAATAACACTTACCAAATTCGATTGCGAACTTACAACTAACTTTACTAAATAAATACCAGCAAAATTAAAAAAAAATATCTTCAAGTACCAAGATTAGTTAAGTTACGTATAAAAATCGAGCGAACAATGGTTTCAATGTGTGCGTGTGCGTAATGTTGCTGTGTTGCGATTCAGATACCTAAACTTGAGCGAGTTCAAAATGTGATAGCGTCCTTAATTTAAGTTATTTATTTAGTTTTGAATTATGACAAAATGAAATTTTGGAGAACATAAAAAAAAATTACAAGTAAAATGATAATTACTCATGTATTTATGATTTCAATGTATTTATAAAATACCTTTACAATTTACATAATTTTCTTCTACTATAATATCAGTGTCAGACCAGGGAAGCATGCGGCACAAAGGTCCAGCAAACCTATTCTCAGCAGCTATACTCACGGCTGAGAATAGGTCTGCTCCCCTTTGTCTGCCTCAAAAAGTTTTACCAATACACATTGACAAGAATTTATTTGATTGTCAACATTTTTTGTAATGATTTTCTTGCAATCTATTGTTCTTAACTTCTTACATATTCAGAAATATGTTTGGTATTGGACCCATTCCACTGCCTTGCGGGACAGCTTGGATAATATGTAAGAAAATTAACTCCTCTCCTTGTTTTACAAAAAAGTGTCTGTCACTTAAATATGACTTTACAAGGTTGTAGAGTTGTATACAGATAGCGCCATCCACTAAGACGCGCCCCACTCTTCTTCCTAATCGCTTACAGTACAAGTGTGCAACATTCCACTAGTGTTTTAGTTTTGTCGATACACAGTAATTACTTATTAATTTCGATTCCCGTGAGTAAGGATGATATAACAGTCGCTACCTGGAGTGACACTTATTCCCAGGAGAAGGCAAATACAATAGTAGTTGCCTGTTCCACTGAGGTTAACGCTGGGTTTTTCCACCAGCCATACACTCGTTATTTATTTATTTGTATTTCTTTGTAGTGAGGTTTTCTTCCTAAGAAGCCATCCATTTAAACCGAACCTCGTAGATGTTCAGAAATTCAGTCAACTTTTTGTGTTTAATAATACTGTATCAATGTGTAGCTACAATGGAGTACCAGTAGCTAGTAAGTATAATACAATATTTTGAATCAAAGATTGTGGAGTATTAAATTAATTCCTGTCAATACAATAAAGCTATCAATGGTGATAATATTATTATGATTTTGCTTTCTCTACAATAACAACATAAATATTTTTACCATCACAAATAAAAAACATATTTTTGTACCTTCTCATGTGGATTGAGCTGTTGCTCCTCGAAACAGAAGCACTGTATCTTGTTAAAATACTGGCCAGCCTCGAACGGGATCACATTGTACGTACTGATGCCGGTCACCGGCTTGTCTGTGGGGTTGAGGGCAGTGTAAAATGCAAGAGCGGTTTCACCTGGTACTACCTGAAAATTTAATTATATTATGAAGCAATGGTATCTATTTTTTTTGTTAGGGTTCTGTTTGTGTGTTAAAGGTGATATGGTTAGAAAGGGAGTGACTACCGAGATGAGGACTATAATGGAGAAGTATAGGAGAAAAAAAGACATGTTGTGCCGACCCATGCTAAATTGGGATAAGGGCAAGAGATTGATGATGATGTTCTTCTGTTTGACCACTATTTATTTAATTAAGACTGTTTAAAACCCATTACAAAAATTGAGACACAGTTTATATGTCACCTGAAGGTAAGTGAAGATGCAGTTGTTGATGATGATGCTTTCATGATTAATAAATTAATGATTGCTGTACCTTGCCTACAGGGTCCATAATGATCTAAATTATATAGTTACCACCTAAGTACACATTCTGGTAAAGCAATAAAGGTATTGAGTATTGAGTAATAAGTCAGTTTTTTGTAACACAGGTTGATGTAAGAATAAACTTCACTATTGAAGGCAGAAAAGCACTTAAAAGTTGACTAGCTTAAAAATCTATCTTTGTATTTTGGGAATGTTTGAATCTTTATGTTACATTAGGAAATAAGGTTTTTTTATATAATAAACACATGTAATAAGTCTACTTACTGTAATGTCAAGTTGCTGAGGTTTAAAGTTCCACTGCATAGATGAAGCGGTGTCTGCATTGAACCTGATCTTCAGTGGTCTACTCTTGATAGCCGTCATGTTGCTAACATTGTGATCAGCCTCTGCTAGACCAGTTGTCCCACCATAACTGTATGCCTGGAAATACAATGAGTGTAAAATGTTTTATTGTTGTTGATAGTTTGTTTATTAGTACAGTGGACCATGGCAGTCATGCAAATGGACACTGAAGTATTAAAGTAATGAGTTGGATTGCCTGCTTGTCAGCATCATAGAATGCATAGTTTCAACATCATTGGCATGATTATAATATAATCCCAAGATACCTACTATATAGCAAGGGTGGGTCGGTGGGTCGTCTTAGGGGCTGTGTAACTTAGGGAAGTAGGGACTCATGCCAACACACAATTTAAATGTTTACCACATATGAACTAAATGATAAAACGATTATCTAACATAGGTTATCTTTAGCTTACCTGACAAAATATTCTGTAAAGTGGTACAGCAGCATAACTTAAGCCTACGGTCATAACACCGACCGCTATCATATAATTGAGTGTAGATCTTATCTTATGCTTCTGGTCATGGGCTCCGCGACTAATAAATAAACTTGCTTGTATCGGTTTTTTGGGAGCTAGTATCGGTGAACTTATAACCAAATTACTTCTAAATGTATTGACGTAACATCGGTTCATCCACACAAGGCGGTTCATTTTGATATTGTTTATTTAACTCTATATTATACACGTACTACTGTCATATATTTATTTCATTTTGCACATGAAATTACTAAAATCGTGCAAAAAACATTCTCCTCAGTCAAAATTACAAGATAATTTGACTTTATTTGACATTGACACTGACAGGACAGTTTTTTTTTTATTCGCCCAAAGGGCAGGCTATAGTTTGTCGACCATACCGCCTCGTCTTCCGTGTAATTGACAGTCACCCAGTTGGAGCAACATTTATTTTTATGTCTAGGATACCCATTTTTGGGTGATCGATGACGACATTATTGCCATCACGGGTAGAACTTGGATAAGGCTGGCTAGTCAGGAGCGTGGAGAACAACACAACAAAAAAAAAAGAGATACCTATGCCACCAGCCGTGAGTGAAGTGGGGCTGTGGATGATCATGATATTTGATACTCATTTTTGGCAATGTTTTATAGAATACTTTTTTATTTAAAAACACGAGTTCACTAATACGATCCTCGAATATTAGTAGTATATAAAACCATTTTATTATGGCCTTTTTAAGCTAGTACCCACCACAGATTCTACAAGACTTATTGAAATGGGGATAGGAACTGCCACTTGCTCACTTCACATGTCGCTACTATCACTAGTTCAAGAATTTGATAGCAGTCTAATTACTCTAAGGCTGTCACTATCCATACATTTTTGTTAACAAGCGACTTCTTTTACGCATAATTTTCAGTCTATCAAAAAGTACTCTGTGATATGCCCCGTTGCGCAGCTGTCGACTGAAAAATACGGGGACCCATCTATTTCCCAAAGATGTTAACAGATGAAAAGACGTGTGGGAGAAAGGTCTCTGAAGAAAAAATTAGAAACCCGATATTTCGTCGAGACTATTAGTGCTACCTACCTGAAGACTTATGGGAGAAATTCAGATGCTCCCACGACAACTGTCTATTTTCATTACCTACACACTTATTATGGTGTAATATTATGTAAATTACAATGAGGGTGTGCTTGTGTGTTTATGTTGTTATCTTATCACATCTCTGAAATTTTCAGGGCAGGATGTCAAGAATATCATGCTCGAGTTCGTGTTCAACTTCGATCAGCATAGCTATTTACAATCACTCGATACGCTTCCGTGTCGTATCGAACATCAATCAATATTATCGTAGGAGTCCTCTAAACGCTGTTTACAAGTCCAAAACCCGAAAATGTTGTAAATCAAATAGACTACCGTTATTCTTCGTCGGGGGCAAGGCAAATCAGGTTATCGAAATGTGTAATTTTCGATACGATAGCCTGTCGGATGGTTGTGAATAGCTATGCTGGTAATTCCTGTCGGTATGTAGTACGTACACTTCCCTTTTCTTTAGCTCGTCTATTATGTTGAAAAAACTGAAAAGCTAAAAACAAGCGCATTTTAAATTAAATAAATGTTGGAAGCAGGCGGGACCCATACCATCTATACATACATACATATAATAAAATTGTAGAAAAGTGGTGTCTGTACAATGGAAATATATAAAAAAAAAAGTAGCAGGGGTTGTTATTATATCGATGCCGAACCCGAATTTGTAATTACATTTTTTTTTGTCTGTTTGTCTGTTTGTCGGTTTATCTGTTTGTCTGTGTGTTTGTGCACGCTAATATCAGAAACGGCTTATTCGATTTAGATGCGGTTTTCACTAATATATTATAGTAAGCTTCACTTAACAGTTAGTGTTTATTTCATGTCAATCGGTTCATAAATAAAAAAGTTATGTCAATTTAAAGAATCACGGCGAACATTAATTGTTAAGGTATTCTATCAGAGTACGTACACGCCTCGCGCCTGCGCGTCCGTGGCTATATAAAGCCAGAGTCATGGAAGAAGGAGAATCTACAAGCTACCCAGTAGAATTTTCAGAATCCCTCAATGCTCCTGGACTACCAGCACATAAAATAAAATTAAAAGTAGGCGTACCTATAATGCTTCTTAGAAATTTAAGCCCCCCAAAACTTTGCAATGGCACCAGGTTAAAAGTGATCAATTTACAACAAAATCTGATAGAAGCAGAGATTTTAACAGGGTGTGGAAAAGGTGAAAGTGTTTTCATTCCTCGGATTCCTCTCACTCCAAAAAATTTTCCATTTAGTTTTAAACGAGTCCAGTTTCCAGTCAGCCTATGTTTTGTGATGACAATTAATAAAGCCCAAGGTCAGACGCTGAAAGTTGTGGGTGTAGATCTAAGTATCAGCTGTTTCTCGCACGGTCAGTTGTATGTGGCTCTGTCACGGGTTAGCAATCCTAGGAGCCTGTACAAGCTACCCAGTAGAATTTTTAGAATCCCTCAATGCTCCTGGACTACCAGCACATAAAATAAAATTAAAAGTAGGCGTACCCATAATGCTTCTTAGAAATTTAAGCCCCCCAAAACTTTGCAATGGCACCAGGTTAAAAGTGACCAATTTACAATAAATCTGATAGAAGCAGAGATTTTAACAGGGTGTGGAAAAGGTGAAAGTGTTTTCATTCCTCGGATTCCTCTCACTCCAAACAATTTTCCATTTAGTTTTAAACAAGTCCAGTTTCCAGTCAGCCTATGTTTTGTGATGACAATTAATAAAGCCCAAGGTCAGACGCTGAAAGTTGTGGGTGTAGATCTAAGTATCAGCTGTTTCTCGCACGGTCAGTTGTATGTGGCTCTGTCACGGGTTAGCAATCCTAGGAGCCTGTATGCTTTCATCCCCGATGGCCATACGTCAAATATCGTATACAGAGAAGCATTACTGTAAAGTAAATTTTTAGCTACTCAAACGACGGTATATGTAGTTCAAAATATGCTGCCCGAAAAGTCACTATTCCACGTGGACGAAGTCGCGGGCACAGCTAGTTTTTATTATATTTTCAAATTCAAATGGGTCCCGCCCGCCTGCTTCCAACTTTTATTAATTAAAATGCGCTCGTTTTTAGCTTTTCAGTTTTTTCAACTTAAGTTTTTACCGCAATCGGGTTTTTTTTAACCATATGTCCTTTTAAAACCCTTTATTTTGATACCCATGGTTTTGAGAGAAAAAAAATGTTTTTTTGAAGACAGTATGGCGCCAAAAATCAGCAATTCTGTTTTTTTTTTAATTTTAATATACCCAGTGTCACTCTCACAGTAAATATCTACGAATCTAACGACACCTCTCAAGCTGAAATCGATCAAGTCGTTTAGGCTACAGAGCGTGCCAAACAATTATACATACTCTCGAAAAACAACCCTCCTTCTGTCGGGTAAAAATCAAGCAATTCGCAAAAGGACCTTTAATAGCTGCCATGGATGGCGGGAAACTATAATTTTTTTTCATTGCACTCTCAGACCAACAAAAAAAGATAGACAGCGCGCCGCGAACATTAAAAGTGAAGCCACCTTTTTATCTATGTGTGTATTGAAGGGTTGCCATTTCTTAAATTTTTTCCCTATAATTTGGGGATATTTGTGTGGGTAGGAACTAGTATAATATTGTACGAGTATTGTTGAGTATGGTATAGTACCTCAATTGTTTAGATTTTAGAAGGACTTCTATTAAAAAAAAACAACTCATATTTTCAATCAACTTTATTACATATTATTATATTATTTATTTTTAATTTCATTATTAATTGGAAACCTAAAATATTAAATACATATAAAAAGAAAATGGGAATATAACTCGAAGTAAGAAATCATATTTATATGTATACTTAGATTAATCGAATGGGGAAATTTTAAATCGTCTTATGGCAACTTCCGCACTTTATGTCACTGCTTTCGTTCGTTGAGGTTTTTTGTTCCAAGTAACCTAAAATTCATAGATAAATAATAAAGAAACGATGTTATTTCAAGTACTTATAAGTGAAAAGCGATTCCGTGAGACTTTTTGTGTGATTTTGCAACTTTTCACTACACAGGAAGGCATAATTATATTTTTTAAATCTATGTTATCTTGACGACGACTTGTGACAAACTAAGAGCAATGAGCATGGTTTTAGTGTAGGTGTGTGCGTGAGCGTGTATGTTTACTTGCAGGAGCACGGTTTTATGGCTTCACTTTTGATGTTTGCGGCGCGCTGTCTATCTTTTTTTGTTGGTCTGAGATTGCACTATACGCTCTTAGTTTTATTTAAGTAGGTAGGTACCTAGTTCCAGTTGTCAACATTTTAGTAATACTGTAATATCAATCGATTAAATGAGAAAAGCCAATCCATAAAATATATCTGAGGTGAAACTATAAAGGAGATTTTTATAAGGAGATGCTCATGAGAAGGAAGAATTGACCCGAGATAAGAATTAAACGAATTAGATTTCAACACCGTACCATGTGTCCACAAATTATTATACATTTCACTTCAAATAAAACTCCCACGTTCATTTAAAAATAATTAACTTTTAATATCACAATATTCTTAATACTTCTTTACGTCCATGGATCATCGTTTGTATTCTAGCGCCAGTTTGTGTTTCGTCTTGATGTGAGCGTCTGTATGGGTTTTTTGGTACGCTTTGTATGTACAATCGAGAAACGGACATCTAAACATTGGTTCTTTACCGCATTCGTATGTGACATGCCTTCTATACGTGCTTTTGTGCCTGTACTTCCGTTTACACTTCTCACATTGATAAGACATGTCGTAATGCGACCAATAGTTTTTTGTCTTCATTGGCATAATCGGCAACATGTTTTGCATCATTGTTTTAAAGAAATCCACATCACCTGCAACAATGAGATGACAATCTGATTCTGTTCTTTGGTGTTATGCTGGAAAACTTGTTTTTGTGCTTGAACGCGTTAACTTTTATATTTTTTTCAGTTACTTGGTCTCTAACGTGATCTTCTTGGTCTGGAAGCAAATGATTGGTTTTGTTGAATAATAAAGATTCATAAAATATTGAAAATCAAGTTAACGCGTCCAGACTTGGGCCACTTCGATATTTACAAAATCGAAGACGGTGATTTACCTACCTATGAAAAACATATAACAATTTAGAAAAACAATCCATTTAGGCCACTATTCTCGAAGAGCCGAAGTGGTTAAATGCGTGTAGATAGTCACTTTATGCAAGCGTTATTATTTATAAGTAATCAAATAAGTAAAGGCTGGCTCATTTGGATGTCAATATTAGATTCTGTAAGTAAATATAATTACATTAATTAATTTGATATAGCCTTTAATGGTAACGTTGGTAGAAAGTGACTCAATCGGTAGTCCCAGGACGTGTTTGTTAGACAAACAAGTTGTTTATTGAATCAAGAACATTTATTCACATGCATAATCCAATTTAAAAGAACAAACCAAACACACTCGACTTCACTGAAAACAAAATAAAAAATACTTCAAACATTAATAATAATTAACATTATTTTGTGCTGCTCTCACTAAGATGTAATATCCACTTTATTACCGAAACTATGCTTAGACTTATATGGATTATATTTTTCTAGACCAAGTATCAAACAATTATTAATATTTTTTGTGATATTTTCAAATACTGTAGGCAGGCTTGTACAGAATATTAAGGAACTTCTTCATTAAAATATAGATAATTATATTGGAAATTATAGTCACTTTATGACATATTTGCAAAATGCACGTAATTAATTACATTGGTTCGCATCTTTGGATATATTTTTGGAAATATAATTCTTTGGTGATATATTTATTACAATTGACCTCATGGTCGTAACATATTTTATAATTTATTGAATAAAAAAATAATTGTGAGTCAGATAATCTACCACCGATTATGTTAATAAATCTAAACTAATTTGTTGGTGGGTCTCTAGGTTAAAGTTCGTAATAAAATATAAAATTCTAATCTATAGGTACTCATACCATGAACACTCATAATTATTACTTCTGATGTTACATTCATATTTCTCAACACCGCATATTGAGTGCTTAAGTTTCTCTACAAAAACTTAACATTAAATAACCATAATAATTTACTTAACGATAGTATATAAAATAATTATTATATAAGGCACTAATTTCTTATTATGGCTAAGAATCGACTGGAAGATTCTTTGGTTTATAATATTGCATGATTCAAAATTTGAACTCTTTAAGGTAACTTATTTAACAGTAACAAATGCAAATAATAAAATAAGACATTTTTAACAGAAATACTGTATACGTATCTATAGTACAGACGCCAGCACATCAAGCCACCCGAAACGGTCAAATTTTCCCAATCAACCTTGAACCTTATGCTTTAGCGATAAAGTTGAAAATCTATTAAAGAAATTTGAGAGATTGTAGTAGCTTGATGTGCTGGCATCTGTACCTACATTGCTTCTGTCACAAATTTTCTTGTAGTAATAAATTTTCTTTGGTAACAAGGAACACACACTAAACAAACATTAATAACAAGAACAAGAAATATAACAATCTATTAATATTATGCTATATTTATAATATGAACGAAAAACACTGATGTCTTACGTATAATTATACTGTTGTCTATATCTTAAGATTTATATTCTTCTGAACTGAATCAACATATTCTTGTAAACAAGTATATTTAAATAAAAAAGCTGCCTTCTAAGCTACCGAGTTTCGTAGACAGGAACCTTAAATATAAAGTTAGTAATATTGCTTCTAGTTGTGACGTAATACTTGTGTTATTGCTAACTTTATGATACATTAGGTATTATGTTGCTTCAAGTTTTGTCTTTCATATTATCGTTAGGTACTGAAATTTACTAAATAACACTACTTAAATATTATTTCGCTTTGAAATAGTGGTGATTTCTAACGTAAATATTGGTAACTGACGTCTTTCGAAAATATCTAAAGATTTTCACTAGCGCCTCTAACGGTCAATCGAAGAACTAATAAGTTAATCTCAGCACTAGGGATTTCATAACAAATTATAAGTTGCAATGCAACTAACATAATATATAATAATAAAAAGTTTTAAAACAGATGTCAATAAAAAAAAATTAAGAATTTTCACTATATTCAGCAGTCTCTTTGGATTGTCCTGCGAATTGCTTTTGTGTTTTAAATTACATTGAATAAGGCGAGAATTATGATTGACCAATAGAAGCACCCAGTGATTGCACAGCACAACAAAATCAAACTTTTTTTTTATTGCATAAAATTTTTTAACGGTTATTTACTGACTTCGAATCTACCCTCAGTTTTTATTGTATCAGCTCGAGTTTTTGTAACAGGGTGAACGGTTCCACCAAGGTAGTCAGACTATGGAGGAACGATTCCAGGGCGATTATTGCTGGAGTATTCAGAGTAGCATTTCGCCGTTCAAAAACAGTTGAAAATCATATAAAAGAAAATTCAAGTTTGTATTTTTTGTAAGGTAGTACAGTCAATATAAAAGAATTATAAAATTCTATAGATTCGTATTCGAAAAAATGACAACCATTTATGCAAAGGTGGGTCAGCTAATTGCTATAACTGACTGTAACTTTAAAAAAAAAACACCCTCCTTATAGTTTATGATCTAAAGCTGATATAAAAAAACTGATAATATATTTGAAATTATCGTCAAAAAATTCCTTAGAATGATGTAAAATATACCATGCAACAGACATGACAGTTACAGTTCAAAAACAGTTCTCCGACATTCGTTTCTCCGATGAACGGTTCGCCTATAGAACGATTCACTTTTCAGTATATCTCCGATAGAATTTTTCAACGACGAACGGTTGTCGGACAGAACGATTCACTTTTTACCATTTCATCGATAGAACCTTTCACCAGTGAACGTTGAAAAATTCTATCGGAGAAACACTGAAAAGTGAACCGTTCATCGGAGAACTATTTCAGAACGAACAGACATGCTGTAGCGGTGTGATCTATATCTTTTAAGTATAAAAAAAGTAAGTTTTTCCATACAGACAGCTAACCAAAAGCGGAGCGAGGCGAAATTAACATTCTAGAAAGTTTAACTTACAAAAAAACTGTAGGTCAGATTAGATTGCTATTGGTGCGCTGTCCGTGTGGTGCAGTGTAGACTGAGAAACAGCTGCACTGTGCCGGTATATCATTAACTATCATAAGTAGGTATTGGTTTCGTAAATAAAACATGGGTAATGAGCAACCAGGCCCACGCAATTTTCCATATAAATACTTCACGGCACGGTGTAGCTTTTGTCAGTCCTAACAGTAACATTATTAAAAAAAAAACCTTTTGATAAGTTTACAAAAAATAAGGCAAGATCTATAGTTACATGCCTACTCAAAATTCTTTGGCACTGAAGATTGCACTGGATACAAAATAAAATTAATGCTGTTTGTATTTTCTTTATATTCTCACCAATCTCTTGATTCGTTTGAAGTCTTGAGTTAAGTATAAGGTCCAGACGGTTTGCTTCATGGTAACAGTTACAGCTGCAACAGATGAATTTTTAAAGGCATTAATAATCCCATCATAGGTACTATTGACATAATTTGTTATTGATAAGAAACGATATTGTATTTACAGATATTTATTTTGTGTAGGTAGAGTGCTAAGCAGAACTGTTTTATAAGACATAAATATATTGCATGCAACTAAGTTAAAAAAAAAATAGCAGAAATTTGTCGCTTTACAAAAATATTTCTTGATATATTTAAAGCCCATGGGAAAAGATCATCTAGGTACATGATCACAGTTGAGGAGCTTCAATTTGAATCAGAAATCGAACAATTGAAGATACTTTCGCTAGGTACAGTTGCATACAGATATGCGAAAATTTTAAGTCCCTAAAATGTGATACCTATACAGTTGGAATGTTAAGGAAAGTCTCACTACCAATCACAATCTGATTGTCAGTAGTCAAAAGTAGTATGATTTAGTTCTCTTGGGAGTAGAATTAGTAGGAAATGTGGTTATTTGAAACAATCGCAACCTTAGGATTAGTTTGGACCTAGACAAATTCTCATCAAGAATAAGTAGGTAGGTAACATACTTTTAAATCGAAAGTACGGCGTGATCGGACACCGCGTTAGTAACAAACGCAAAAAGTTAGTTAAGGAATAACAAAATTACTGACATTGGAGGCCTTTAGCGGCGGGTCATTCTGATACGAAATCCACCTTCTCCGGCATATCTTTATGTAGATGGCGCTCGTGTAGCAACAGATTGTGTTTCTGATACGCCCTGTACACACAGTACGGACATTTGAAACTTGGCTGTTTTCTACACTCGTATTTTATATGCCGTTGGAGTGAGCCCTTGTGCTTGTATTTGTTCCCGCAGTCGACGCATTCGTACAGTGTCCACCCAGCCTTACCGCTGCTCAACCCAGGCGTACCATAACTCAATATATAAGGAGTGTACAACTGTGCAACTGAAATTAAACGCAAATAAAAATAAATACGTGCACATAACAGCTACCACCGTGTGTAAAGCGAAGCCACCGATAGAAATGTGCTACCGTGTGAAAGCTAAGGAAAATGCACCATGTCTCCCATTAATTTGCTCATGTACTACTGGTATTAATCTAATACTAGCTCCCTTATAGTCTATTTTAAAGTAGCATGCAACCAGTTATGCATAGTACCATTAATTAGTTACAGTACATAATATATTTTAAATGTGAATTCATTGAAATTAATAATTCACCAAATCCTTCATTTTTGAGAACGAAGATTCTTACATGCATATTATAGTTATTATTGACATACTCAATGAAATAACGAGATTCACGACATTCTACAATCTCGCAAGTCATTGAGTAAGAAACCCAACCCTTTCATCACAAATATTAAAACAAATACATACCAAGAATAGCAACTTTATTTAAAATACAAAAAAGGTTATAAAAATACAATCAAATGCATTTTAATCACTGTAACTTCTTATTGACAGTAAATTGTATCTACAATAACTACAAAAATATTCTAGGTAGTAATTTCTTATACGATAAGAGTAACTAGATTTTGTTCGTAACATCACTTGGGTCATGATACAGATACGCGGGGCGTAATGTTTGCTAAAATGTACTCTGTTCTGCGTCATCTACCAACAGCATTTTCTTTTACTTTATCACAGCTATTTGTGTATTATTGAGTATAAAAATAAGTTGTATGACGTATATGGTTTGTCAATAGTATATATTTTCTATAAAAAACTACAGTCAAAAGCACATTTACCTTTTTATATATGACGACGTTGTACGGTTATTATATCACAACCTAGAAATTTTGCAATAATAAGTTACGAGTCATCCTTGATTGATCCGAACGTTTTTACTGAAACATTTTAAACCCTAATGACTAACTTTTTGAAGGCACTTAGTTTTATACTGACAAGATTTATATGGTTGTACTTTGTGAACTCTACATTTTGATTGTATGATGGTAACTCCAGCGGATAATAATCTAATGTGGTAGTTTGTCGGTAAAATCACTCAATTGTAACTCGCTATTTCTGGTGACTGTATATTTGTAAACGGTAAACTAGAGCTACGACGGTATGAGTTTACATACATGCTACCACTTCCTAAGCTTAAAATAATTTCTAAATGGTAATGTATAAAAATACTTAAAACTATGTGGAAGATAAACGGAACTTCCTTGACATACCAACATGATTGTGCTTAATTTATTCATTGTAACAAACCTGTAATGGCAGTGTGTCTAATTTCAAAAGATTCAACAATCAATTTAAGGCACTCTCCTGGCCAAGTAATCACTAATAAATTGGCCCCAAATATAACATCCAATATAGTACTAACAGATATTCATCTCGAGGAACTAAACAGTAACTAATCTTCACACATCAAAAACATATCAAGCTTAAATTAAAAATAAAATAAATGCATTAGATGTAAAGAGATCTAAAAATAAATTGAAATAAAAAAATTAACTTATGAGTATTACAATAATAATGGAACATGCATTTATGGCAAAGAACTAGTGCTTGCTAACTAAGCGAAAATAGCTTCATTTTCATTAAAACTATGATATACAGTAGGTAGGTATAGAACTTATACACGATCGTGTGTTCGTCAAGTACACCCGAATACAACATTATCAATTCCAATCAAAACACGACCAGCTGTGCTACACAAATTGAATACAATTTGGCATATCAAGTTCCAGTCATAATAATATCTCAATTCTCAGTGTTGTATCACAACTGAATACCCATAATTATCTATAAATTCAGATTTAGAAGATAGTAACTGCAATTGGTAACAACATAAATCCAAAATCAACTTGTATTTACTCAAACTACCGCCTCAAACTACGTACACGAAACCAGGAATGATAAGTTTACAATATTAAATGCTGTACATAAAAAAATATAAAAAAGAGAGTAAAACCGTAACTATAGAAAATCACTTTTCGACTTAACATACTGGATAAATGCAATAGTTGCAAACACTGCTACAATAATGTAACAGCGTGAATACTATTAGTAATTCGTCAAATTGTTCAAGTTCATTAAGGTATCTATATTTCGTCATCATAACTTCGATTGTTACGTTAATTACTCGATTAGGTAACGATTTAAGGCACTGTTTGTGACCTCACGAATGGCGATTATATCTAACGTGACTGTCTGACGCCACTATCACAAAAGAGATTTCATCACATTTATCACAATAGGGATAACTTGGGAATTTGTAAGAACTTCTCTATCTATACGTGTTGTATATATTTTAAATTTAACTAACGATCCGATAACGCCAAAATAGATATATCAAAAATGGTATCTACTCATAACTGTATCAATAGTAAACTTTAATAGACAATTGATATGTAAAACCTAATCATCATTGTTTCAACATTCTTATCAAATATGGAGTATTTATTTAGTGACTAATATTCACTGAGTGTGTCGAGCTATGTGCAAGCGTCGACGTTGTCCTGCTTTATGTATTGCTCGGGCTTCATGTGCACTTCTCGGTGCATTCTCTCCATGTGGCGTGCGATATGCATTTTCTGTTTGGCGCGGTAAACGCAGTACGGGCATTGAAATTGTGGCTCTTTACCGCACTCCCACTTCTGGTGATTCCGGAGTGAAGACTTGAGTTTGTAGACTCTTCCGCAGTCAGGGCAAGTGAAGCTCGGCTCGCCGGGCGTGGGCGGCAAGGAAGGCGCCGTGACTCTCATGCCGGCGAAGGGCAGCGCGAGCCGGGCCGACCACTGGTCCCACGACAGTCCCCCGATCCTAGTGAATGACACGTCTTCGGGCCCGCCGCCACCGCCGCCTGAAATCGCGGAGATGTATCATAAAATGGGCACGTGTCGCGGCCGCGCACACAAACGCAACATTCAACATTCCCGTGAGGTTAACAACAGTTACAAGCAAAACATAAATACATGTTATATACATAATACATACATACAAATAAATAGATGTATAGGTATACATATAATAAATAAAGATAATATTCTACTGTGAGTGTCCACCGAGTGCTGTGATGAAAGCTTTGCAAAAAGGAAAAGTAAAAAAAAGAACAAAAAAAAAGAAATAACGTTTATTTTTTATAACTATATCCTTTTATATCGAGGATTCACTGTTTCACAATATACTTTCTTGTTTACAGTGGTTTCTGAAGCGACTCACAAATTCTTTGAAAATGCTAGGCATGTAAAGAAATCTCATGGCGTTACTGGAGCATTTTAGTCACACAGCTTTTGTCATTGTAATAAACATTTTGTTAATGAAATGTAGTCTCCCGACCCATGGGCTTTCTTGTCTACCTGAAATTATTAATTATATTAGTATGAACGAAAAAGGAAAAAGAAAATAATGCATCATGCGCAAGTTGAAACTCAAGCAAGTGGGTTTTGATGTTTTTTATTGACGACCATGCGTACATGCGCTTGTTAATCGACGAACAGATATAATATACGGGACAAAACGACTTACCTAATAACAAGTTACAAACGTGATACATGTAACATACTGGAATTGGCAAAAAAAGTGTAATTAAGCAAGGAAAACACATTTGGTTCTGATATACTATAGCTATATTTGATTAAACTTTTCTACCAAGTAAACCCCAATATATTCATATAAAAATCACACTAATCGATAACTACTCCAATAACATTAACAAACAACATAATAACATCCAATTTTTATATAAATCCATACATCTGTACCTCATACCGCAATCGTAACATGATATGAAGGGAATATTGCATATATCAAAAACATTATTTTTCTATGCTTAGCCATGACTTGTTTCAACAACAAATAACATTCTTTATTTCTTATCATCACGTTAATAATCTAATACTGACTTTGGTCAAATAGCTTTGTTATCCTAGTTTAACAAAAAATATCAACAGTCAATATGCTAAACGAAACATGAAAATATGTTATTGCATGTAAATATCAGTTAATATCAAGACAACACGTTTAAACAAAAATATAAATTTTGAACACATTTTATATCCCAGTTCACCAAAAATTCTAACCGAAAATATTGTAAAATATCAATAAATATGTTTTTATAACTACAGGTAACATTGTAGGCACATTATTGATGAGCTTTTAACTAACTAATTTGCAAATTATTCCGAATTTTGATGCGAATGGCGACAAGTAAACTATCGTAACATCGCACTAAAATTCGGAACAGTGCATTACACAGGACAAGAGTCCTTCAAAACATTATCCTAATAAATAAACAACATTAAAATAACTTTGGGTTTGCTACAAAGAAAGTAAGGAAGACAAGGTAAAATGGTCCCATGTACTAACAAATTAATGGAAGAAAACAATTTAAATAAATTATAAACATGAACAATAGGGTCGATAATAGTCGATATAGCGAGACTAACGATTCGTCACGACATGTTATGTAGTCGTACATTATAAATAAATCTACCCGTGGTGGAAACTACCGTGGTTAATGTTACAGATGCCTGACGGAGCAGGTCAAGTGTTAATGTAATATCAACTAATATTTAATATCATTGCACTAAATTATCAATTTGGAATTATTCCTTTCTAGGAATGATAGGTCATTAAAACTAAACAAATTCGAGTTAAATAATGGAAATTCCAAAAATTTGGCTGTAATGACCCTCCTAAGGGTCTTAGGTGATTACACAGTTACGTCGAAATCACTTTGGAAAGGATAGCTCCTACACTAGTTTCCATTTGTCTAATATTTAAAATTACGGCGACCTTGGGTCATATTCTTCTGAATAAAATACTTAGGGTCAGTCTTAACTACCATAATAAACTCTAAAACAAAAACAACAAAATTAACACTAATGCCGTTAGGGAATGTGCACATTACAACTATTTCTTTAGTGTATATTAAAATGTCTTCAACAAAAAATAATGTAAATATAAATAAAATTATTGCAGTACCGATTTGGTTAGGTATCTACTTTGGTCTAAAGATTTTTTAAATATATTTCTCTTCTTATGTAACTAAATAGACGTTTTTTTATTCCGCCTAACTTTGTTGCTAGCGTATATGTACCACTCGTTGTTGTGGTGCTTCCTAATGTGTACGCCTAGGTTGCCCCTCTGTTTGGCCTTGTAGGAGCAGTAGGGGCATTGGTGGGATGGTGCCTTTCCGCCGCACTCCACGTTCTCGTGGCGCCGCAGGGTGGACTTCCAGCGGTACTTCTTACCGCAGTGCTTGCATTCGAACTGCCGGCTCGCGTCGTCCGAGCTGTTGCCGTCTCGCTTCCAGTGCCCTTTCATGTCGGGTTTGGTATCGTACACGTCGTCACCCGAGTTCCCCGAGAAGCCACCGTTGCTGTCGTAGAACGTGTCGGACTCCTCTGGCAGCACTATGTCGTCGGTATCGTCATACTCCGCGTCTGACTCTGTGTCGTCTTGTTTGATGGGCATGTTGTTATTCTGCATGAACGCTTGCTGCAAGAGATGCGCCTTAATGTTCTCCGGAATGGAGTTGAGCGTATCTAGTGGCAGCTTGGGTAAGTGCAGAGGCGAAGCATAGGGCACGAGGTCTTTAGTGGTGTTGGGCTTCATGATATTAGTGACCTGGATGCAGGAGGGCACCAGCGACACCAGCGACTGCGACTGCGCCTGCTGCGCCGACAGCAGCGACAGCAGGGCCGACGGCAGGTGGCTATCCTTGTGCAACTCTGAAATACAATACATTAACGGTATTGCAAATAATAAGTTAAGCGGAACTACATACTGAGTCTTGTTAATTCTACCAAAGGCTAAAATAAAATTAAGGAACCAAAGAAATGCGTTATAATAATAAAAAATAAAAAAAAAAATAATTTCTGTTAGAAATTATAAAAGGCGAAGCTTCTAAATTCATGCAAAACATGCACAATCCAAATAACAGTAACTGATTTTAAAACTTATCTTCCCATAAGAACATTATCGGAATGGACTGGGTGACATTGAACGGATACAAAATTAAAAGTCTCTGAACTCTTTTATTGTTTAATAGCTCAAAAAATATTGAATATCAATCATTTATCAATACATAGGTAAACATGACGCATATAAAATTTAACTTTAATATTATCTAAAGGAAGATCAAATAGTTTTGTAGTAGTAATAAGGCACTAGTAAAGCACTGTGGTTGATATCGGCGCGGTTACATTCACTTGGGCTGGTGCGCGCTTGGGTGCTTTTTGTCGATGTGCTTCTTGAGCTCGTTGCGGCGGTGCTTGCTGTAGGCGCAATAAGGACACTTGTACTGCGGGTCGCGCCCGCACTCCAGCGTCACGTGCCTCACCAGGTTCTTGCGCGCGTTGTAGCATCTCTGACAGTTGGGACACTTGTACCCTTTCTCAGTCTTGTACTGCGCACACGCCAGGGCGGAGTGCGTCGGTAGTATGTTGTACGGCGACGAGGACGAACGAGACTTGCCATGCGGCCGATCAGGTGAAGATTTCGGTGAAGATTTGGGTGAAGATTTAGTTGAAGACTTAGGTGAAGACTTAGGAGGCGACGGTTTCGGAGACTTGTTCTCCACCACCTTTTTGTTTTCCTTGGCTTCCTCGGTCGCACTAACGACGGGCGGCAGAGGCGGCGGAGACTTCACAGTTTTCAGTATCGCTAGTGTAGTGGTGGTTGTCTCTGGTGTGTCGTCGTCTACTTTTTTACTACGAGTCACGATATTATTCCGCGGCGACGAGTTCCCTGCAATAAAAATTTAAATACAGTCTGTTTATCAGCCTTCGAATGTTGCGCGTTATGTAATTAATTTCAAGTTCAAAATAAATAAAAACAAAATGTATAATAACGAAAAGAAATATATTCAAAAAAAAAGGAAAAAATATGAAAAATAATTATAACGAGATAGTAACTGGCTACAGTATAACAATTTAACAAAATCAAAATGCTATGACTTTCTGTTGTAACCATGTGGTAAACAAAAAATACTGCAAAAAATAAACAACAAAAAATCTCAGAGGGGAGATCAAAAGGACTAACTAAAGCTTAACAAAAAGTAGTCAAATCTAAACTTAATATTCTTATTCTTAACAATTCATGTCTTATTAACTCTTTTATAAAGAAAAACAAATACTAATTGATAACATAATCAAAAAAATCAATTGCTTCAAAAACGAGTGTTAATTATTTTGCCGTGTGATGCTCCTTCATCCAGTTGGGATGTTTCTGAGCAATGTGCGAGATCAATGTCTTTTTCTGAGAATACCTTTTCCCGCAATTCTCACAACAAAATTGCGGTCCAGTGACACATTCGTACTTCTCATGTCTCAATTTGTTCCTTCTATACTTGTAATGTTTCTTCTTGCATATTGAACATACGTATAAACGATCTTTATTCTCAATTCTACGAATCCCTGCCTTAGTTGTGGCAAAATCTCGTTTCTTTTTCGACCTTTTTTGTACTGTCACCAATTTGTTTCTAACAATCTTTCTGACTTTCTTTTTAACACTTTGGTCACATCCATCTTCGAGCTTAATGTCGTTGTTCTTAAAGTACCCACGGGTTAATGGAAAAGGGGTTTTGGCGTAATGAGTGTTAAACATTTCTACCAGTTCTGGAAGTGTAAATGAAATGCAAGAAAAATGATTAAAAAGCATTGGTGTAAGTGACACAGATACACAGGTTCGAAAGGTAGCTCGCAATGAAAGGAAGCCTTAGATGTTAAGATGGTGACCTGTGTTTTTTGTGCTTACAAGAGTCAAGATTTTGACTTGTAGTTGATGTTGTGCTTACAAGCGGGTGTGGTTAAAGTAATGTGCGAGTAGGAGATAGCAGACAAAAGTAAGCGTAAGGTATTGTTAGCAATGTCGTGTATGATGACGTAAAAAGGTGAAAATGTATACTTCATTGTTTATGCCCCATGTTTATGTCCTGTTGTAGTCTGGTGTCTTGGCTTCAAACATTTAATTTTTTAAATGTCCTATGAAATAATTGCATAAGTATATCAAAAAATGAAATGCGCATCCACTAGGAACTGGTAGTGTCTCACCATGCTTCCGATAATTTTGTTCATTCTATTATATGTAGGTAGACCTAGTGAACATGCATAAATTAAACGAAACAATTTTTTCTTATAATTTTGAACATGAATTGCTAAGAAAAGACGTCTGCAGTGAAATCACATGTGAATGCAAAAAAAAAAAAACGAAAATAATAAAATAAATAAATAAGCCACATAACCATCAACTACGTGGACAATGTAAATAATTCACATTTACCTTCATTTGGGGCGCCGCGTGCAGACAGTCCAATCTTCTACAAACATTCAATTTCACACTTGTGCTATAAAATGTTTTCCACGATATTTTTGCTTAGCGAAGATGAACCAACTAATTTTCAACACCCAATAAAACATGGGCGAAGTGAAGTGTCGTGCTTATTTAAATAAATTGTACTACATATTTAATAACTAAGATATAATTGACAATAAATACGTAAAAAATTACTTACCAATAAAATAAACCATTCCACTCCAGTGTTAGACTATTAACTTGTTTAAATAGTAAATAGTTGCACTAATTGCCAAAGTTAATTGCAACGCGTGCTTTCTACGACAATATTACACTACTGAAGCATGCAATGATCTACATTCACTAAGATCCCATATCACAAACATAAGCGTAACAATTTCTGTGTATTATTATCGTAAACCTATACTTACCTTTCAATTACCTCGCCTTATAAAGGCTACATTTTATAAAACCTTATTACCAAAATTAAAAAAACCTTTACCTGATGCACTGCAATATGTTTAAAGTTTCATAACGTAATAAAATATAGAACTGTAATAAGATTAGTAGTTTATAATAATATTAGATACTAATTAATATAAGATTGTAGTTTCACATGTGAAAACACTAGCACTCTCATATCCACTGTCGTGAAAATATAATATTTATATATAACATAAATAGATTATTTTAAGCAATGACTGTTTGTCTATTTCAAATTATGGGAAGACATTGCGCATTTCATCCGTTCCTTGTTTGTCTGGGACAATTAACTTTTCATATATTTTTAATATGACAAACAGACCAGTATTATGAGACAAAATTTGACAGAAAAAAGTTAATTGTCCCAGACTATCAATTGAATCCCATGTGACATGTCGCGTTGTTTATTGAAAGGTACATTATATAATAAACATCGAAAGCAGTGTCAACGCAACATGTTGTCTGAGCGAGGCACCGACGCAGGCAGGCAGGCCGCGTGCGACGGTGCCGTGGTACAGGTGTGCGAGCTTACCTTGCGACTCTCGCGCGCCATCACTCGAGTTCATAATATCATCTTGAGATCGTTCCATGTGCCATTGGAAATCTGTAATGTTAGAATGTGGCGCTGAGTGAAACATGTCATATGAACATATTTTTGAGCTTCAGCGCACAGAAAGCGATTCGAGCCTATCTGCAGAGCAGTATGTGATATACTATGCAATCCAAATGCGCATTTAGGTGTGAAGAAGCTCTTAGAAAGTTAGATAAAATATTACAATCAATTAATATGTAGAACCAATCAATAAGCCTGAATAAAGTAAAACAAAATACCAGTATGCAAATCTAAAATTAACTACTCCAAGATATATTTTTAACCTCCATCATTACTTATTTGAACATGTTACAATAAAATGTTATGTCCACACTTCTGTTTGTTTTATTTTATGAGGACATGTATTATGACTAGTTTATTTAATTTTTTGATGCCCTATGAGCTCCTGTCTTTTTTTTTTCCTTATTTTATTAAACACTTGTATATAATATATATATTTTAGATTGTACTTAATTATGTTTTTAGTTGTTTTTCTAATTAAGCATGACTGTAAAATGGGTGCATAATCATTTGAAATAAATCAATCATCCTGTTGGCACTTACTAAGTGATTTAACTTTTAGACACAGATGTTTGGTTATGGAGGTCAACAAACATTCTATTACTAAACATAAAAAGCCACATCTGGCCGATCGGAAAAAAAGCTGGAAAGGGCTAATATTTCAAACTTAATTGCTCCTTTAGGGTCGCGGATTTGTTTGCCCAGGCGAGTTTCGCTCGCATGCAAGGCACCCACTATGCACATTTTTTTTAAATACTTATTTTACGCACGCAGGGCGCATTGTATAGTTTTGTATATCGGGCTGATGTCAAACTCCACGTCCAAGCGCGGCGTATGGGTAGGAGACGCGGGATGCACGCGTATAATGTGGCAAACGCATGCGGGCAAATAACACGAAACAATAAAAGCGACCTTACTAACTGTATGAAAATTTAAATTAACCTCTTAATCACCGCTACTGAGACACAACTTTTTGATTTTCTATTTTAATGGGCCGCTATCGTACCACGCCGGGATCGAGTGGTTAAGACCATGTCTGATTAACACAAAAGTTAACTAACTTCGTCAAATCTTATGTTAACTGCTGACTTGACAACAGATTAAATTCGACAGGCTCTCAGAAAGTGGTGAGTAAAAACATTACAATATATTCTTTGCAATTGTCTACAAAGTCAAAGCTGTATGCAACAAGTGCATCTTAGTACAGTTTGAAGTGATATCCATTAGCAGATTTTGCCATTAATTTAATATGTTCGTTTGGCAGTAATGACCCTACTCACCATGCTTGCCAGGGCGCTATTCTCATATGCTCAGGAAGCTATTCTCATTTAGTTGAGTGTCGTCGAATTTACTCTCTAACCTCCACCTCCTCCTTTCTAATCCATTTATTATTAAATTAGATCCTTCTGAATACCAAGGACATATATGTGAAAATAAACTAGTTTCCTTCCAGCAACACAAAATAATGCTTTTAGGAATCTAAATGGTCAGTCTACATACGCTGATAATGATTTTTTTTTTGTAAGTTGATTTGTACAAACCACTTGTACATGTAAATCATATTTTTAAAACTAGATGAAGTTTTCGTTTCTTATCCGACTACTGCGAGAAGAAACACCGAAATAAACTCAGTAGTCAAAAACACTGAAACTAAGACAAAGGAAAACTTCAAAGATATTTGGGCGTTTTTCAAATTTGTTGACCGTTACTAACCGGAACGCTATTTTTTTTTAATAATTTTGTATTTAATTTTTGGATAGCTTATTAAATGAGCTTTTTGAAAATACCAATTGTTTTGTAATTGAACAAGTAGTTGAGCCAAAAAATGAGTTTGTATAGAGCACTGTAGTTCCAGTTAGTAACACTTTTATTATATAATTTTATTATTTTGATATAACAACCAGTTAAAAGACATAAAAAACATAATTTCATATTGTTTTACCACGAGCCTAGTGATTTTAATTATATATTTGGGGATTATACACTTCAAAGTTAGGAAAGTATGCATGGGACATCGTGAAATTGGGGTAACTAATGCTACATATTAATTTTTTTTTTTTAATTGAGTGTATATTTTAAATTATTTTTCTGTTTTAATTTACTTTTTTTGAAATGTGCTATCGATTGCCATTTTAAACATGATATTTTGACTAATAATTATTTAATAAGTTAATTGATAAGTCAGTAGACATTATGTTTTGGCAATGGTCAACAAATTTGAAAAACGCCCATTTGTGTCAAGGAGAGGGGGGGAGGGGGGCACTATTGTCATGACGTCATAATAAATGGAGTATAACTATTAAGGCGACTACATGACCTAAAGCGCGGTTACTGTCGGACTGTATATAAAAGAAAGAGAAACGCGATGACACAATGCTGGTAATTTTTTGCTAAATATGAAGCAATTCTATTTACAAAAAATCTATTGTTTGGACTAAAAAATTATAACACTAGTGCTTTATAATGTTGCTTGTAGAATAATCTGACAATAAATCACAATGATTGTATGTATACCTGTTAGTATGGTTTTTATTGAGAAAAGAAAGTTTTTAAGAACTTGCGTTTTTTGCGTTTAGGTCCTATAGTCCCCTAAAATAGGCAAGATGTAAGAAAACGCGATACTTACTGCGTACAACATCATTGTGCGCCACAACGGGCTGTTCGTCGGTTTCCTCGTCGAGCGTGAGATCCTCGACGCCATCTCTCTGCAGTTCCTCCTTGCATGCGCCGTCGTCTCCGTTGCCTTGCGCGTTGTCGTTGGGCGGCGGGATCGGTACGGGCGGCAACTCGTTGGACATACGACGCGCTTTCTTCCGACGCCGTGTTGGACTCACTGACCCTTCACGGCTGCTGTCTATACTACCGTCTCGGGCCTGCTAACATAAATGACTTTTGTTTATCATCTTTGTATAATTAACCATGAGGCATTACCTGAAAACTGTTTATTAAATAATGTCATAAGCAGATGGCTCTTTTAGTTTAAATCTAGGTTTAAAACAAACTCGCTGTGTCTGTCGGCGCCGGGAGCAGGGTGCAAGAGGGTGCACTTGCACCTCTAGCTTCAAAATAAAATATAGGTGCAAAAACATTCAGAACTAAAAATATCCGAATACGACTAATAGAATATAATAGAGAACTCAACCTATTTGAGGCGAGATCCTAAAATTTTTAAATTTGTATTCTGCAATCTCTCGATTCTAAACCTTTTTTGCATTTCAACAAAGTACCGAACTCCTATTTCCGAAAATCTAGTCGCCTAACTTACAACTCGCACCGAGCCCGCGTGGTAGATTACGGCCCACACCCTCTCACAGAGAGGAGTCCTGTGTACCAGCAGTGGGAACATTATAGGCTGATTATGATATTAAGATGTTATGTGTAATATCGGAAAATGCTCATTTTCCTGCATGTTTGCATATGCATGAGGGCGGGAGGGTGGGACCTTTCTTGCATCAGCATATGTATGAGCGTGGGAAGGTGAGATTGCTTCCAGCATCCAAGCCTGGGTTTTTATTACACGGAATTAAAACTAGATATTACACATAACATCTTAATGTCATGGAATTCCGTAAAGTAACGCTTGATTCCATAATATATGATTATGATATGCTAAGCTATGCTTATGTAAACGACTTAAGTCAACAAAGTGACTCCTTGTATGTATGGATAAACAATAACCTAACATATCCACTACATCATAGGTGAAGTGCAAAAATGATCGAGCTTGCTTCGTTGAGCTGAAGATGCACCCCCCTGAAAATAAACATGCTGGCGCCCATGTCTGTGTGTCCGCTTAGATCGAATTTAATGCAGTTCTCACCATCTTTTACAGAATTTATTCTTGAAGGTTTATGTGTAATCTGTTAATATTTTACTTAGATATAGCATAAATCTCGATATTTTCACGTATTATGGTTATCAGTAAATAGTTGCAAACATGCAAAACAGGCGCAGGTCAGTCCCCCATGAGGGCTTAAATGTGTACCATAAATGATTTATAGTTTCATACATCTTATTTCCTCAACTGATTGCATTCTTGCCGAATATAGAAATAGGCAAATATAAGATAAAATAAATTGTAATGACATTTCAGGCACCTTTTTTGTAAAATAAATACTACAGAATTATTATTAAAACATAGTCATGGTCTTGAAAGTTTTAAAATAATATAATTTTCATTCAAAGTAAGCTTTACAAAATATTTCATGACTAATACTAAACAGACTGCTATGTTTTTACATGTGTTCTGCAGTCCAACTTTATCTTTTGTTGATGAATTGCACATAACAACATCTGCCAACACATGAACTAGGTGCCAAGGTTTAACATTTGAATGTTACTATAACTTGTGATTTTCATCCAATCATGTGAGATACAACTTTTTGTCAACATTCCAAACACATCTACTGTGTACCCACTTGTATTATTAGTAGTTCTAGAATTTATTTGCATTTTTCATTGTTTCAGTATGAAATATGATCTCATAGCTCATAGAGAGTAGAATATTAAAACACTGAATAGTGTTGTTATCACAAACCTGTGGGGGTGGTGAGGGGGCACGAGGCGGGTGTGCAGCTACAGCCTGCGCAGGGCGCGACGGTGGCCTTGAAGGCTTATTGTCAGAGAGACCCTTAATCTGTAGGGACTCGGCGGCTTTCAGCAGTGCGGCCAACTGGTCTTGGGATATGTTGACCTCACCGCGATACATGTAATCCATCATTGCTCTCAACTCGGCATATTTCACATCTTTGAGGATAATTATTGGATGCTTATCAAACTGCTGTGATAGTACACTCTGAAACAAATCATCCAACCATTGTTCACTTTGTTTACTTTTACTACTGGCTGTGTTTGTAAATATTCAAATGAAAGTTAGTCTCAAATAACAATTCATTGTTAAAAGTAAAAATTCTCTTGCAATATCAGTCTCAATAACATGAGACCAAAATCAATTAAATGTAATTAGTCAATGCACCAAAACAGTAGCATGTCATTAAGTTAACAACTGTTAATGGCATGATGTTAGGTAATGAATAATTGCAAGCAGACATTTAGAAAAAGTAGTAGAGGCAACTTTCGGTTGCCAACTCATCTATGCACTGCCTAATTATTAATACATGAAAGCTAGAATGGTACAAGTGGAATGTTTATTAGAGCAAAACTGTGTTGCCTTGCAAGTAACTTAGACACGATTGTAATTGACCTACATTGTAATGAGTTTACGTACCTCGAAATAGGGACTGCATGCCGATAGGACCACTTTGTGTGCCTTGAGCGTCTGTCCTTCTGCAGCCAGGGTGCAGTCCACGTGCATGCCCTTCTCGAGGAGAGTGTCGAAAACAGACACCAGTGTCGACTGGTGGTTGTTCCACCTCAGGCAGAACTGTTGGTCGTCGTCCATGATGCCGTCTAGCCACTCGCCGCGCCCTCAGCCCTACAATGAGCAAATCAAAGCAACGTCTAAACAAGGTCTAATAAAACACCACGCAATAACTAGGCCATTAGGAAAACTTCACTATGACTACACAAACATTGGATTCTGAACGATTATCACTGTATAGCGTTAATTATCTCACCGAATCACTTCATACGATGAGATCACGCCCCAACTTAACTAAATTAACTTTATGGACCACATACGAGTCGTCGTAAGCGACGCGGCACAAAGAAAATGGCCGCTTTTCCAGCGCGACAAAAAATAAAATGGCGACGAAAATTCTAAGTTTTACTATTTTCTGGGCAAACTTTTCATGACACACATTAACTGTTCAAGTTCATCGCGTTGCTAAGGCACGACGAACATCGGAAAAGTTGAAAGTCAACAAAGAAACTTCTGAGAACTTTACTTCGAAAGTTCACGAGTGGAAATTTTCAAGATGAAAAGTCCTAGCAATAAGTAAGCCCTTATCGGAGCCGTAACGCTACACCAAAAGATTAAAATGCTTACCTTGACTATTGCATTAACTGTTTCTAACGTATTTTAACACTTTTATTTCTTCAATAATTTATTGCCACTTTAATTTTAACACATTTGCACACCCGCCAGCTTTCTTGAATGAAATTGAAAACACTAAACTAAAACTATGCTATGTTGCAAGTTTAGAGAAAGGCACCTCTACAAAAATCCAAACGAAGTACAAGTTGGAAGCGACGCGAATGACCCAAAATAAGCTCCATAAATGTTGCCATTAGCAAATAATTAGAAAGCTTGAAAAATAGTAAATACGTTAGTTAATTGAATGCCCAGTCTTCAATTAATTAGATAAATAAATACTTTTAGAATTAAAGATTTGTATTCTTTATTCTTTTGTTATGGTATGCCACAACTGCCATTATGTATTTAGAACACCTTGTCCTTGACCCACTTTTTGACGGAACATCTCGTGATTACAAAATGTTTGATTTATTTCATATAAAACTTTTAATTTATTATAGTTTTTCGTCAAAATATTCATCTATACACTCATAATTTTAAATTCGTTTAGATTTAAAACTGTTATTTGTAGTAACAACATCATTACAAGTAACGTATAGCGCCATCTACTGGTTCTCGAGAAACCTATAACTTCAATGCGTCTATCGTCTCGTCGCGTCGTCGTTTCCTCTATAGTTACTTTACTCTTTGGTCGTCGTCTGGAAGACTTGTTTTGTTTACTTTTTACGTATGCTGTGATTGTTGCAATCGCTTTATAGGCAGCGTTATGTTCTTTTTCTCATGAAATAATTCTTCTATACATAATATACTCTACAAACTAATACTAAGAATGTTCGGAAATACCCTACTGCATAATAGGTAGGTACCTACCTACTTACTAGTAATGTCAGCCAAACAAGTTAGAAAAGTCTAAATGAATAGTAAACAAATGACCGATTGGTTCAGTTACTAATTAATGGCACCATTTCATTGCATCTTGCACATACTTGGACAAAGCGAATTTACCATCATCGTCATGTTGACTGAAATGGATGCTCCTGCACAATGTTAGCCGTTTGAGCTTATACCTACCTAATAAAAACACTATACTAAATGATCAGTAGGTAATGGAAAATATTGAAATAAATAGCTACCAGTAACATCCAGTTTTTGAAACGAAAATTCAACACAAGAATTAACAGCCAATCCGATCACTTGACATAAGTTTCAATTTCGACACATCGTTAATTTTCATCCTAGAAACCGGACGGAGGGGCAATTTTCGTATTTTTAAGAACGTTCGCATTCTAATCTCAGTCTCAATCTGTAAAATATACCTATAGTTTCCCTATTATTTTTGACAAGTTTTTGACATTGATTGAGGCTGAAAATAGATTGCGACTTGATTTTGAAATGTTTTAATTACCTACGGGAATTGGCCTTCAGGTGTTGTATTTGGCGTTTGGGCATTATTTAGACAAAGTTCGGTCAGCGGTCTATCCCGCGATCGCACATGCTAAAACAGAAAATTTTGCTAGAGGTCTGAAAATTGATATAGGGACTCCTTGTTATAAATATTAAAATACATAGCTATTTCAGGATTTTAGTAAATCACCCAAAAAAAAGGGCGTGTAGAATTACGTAGAAGCTTGGCTCTACATGAGATCTGTTAACTTTTTGACAGTGCGAGCCACATGGTCTCGTCTTGACAACATTTTACATGAAAATGTTTTTGGTGGGATTTTACTTCTTTTTGTAGTAGGTACCTATACTTAGCTTTTTTTTTTAGTGCGATTTACTAAAATCCTGAAATATGAATTTTATTATTTATAACAGGGAGAGTCGCTATAACAATTTTCAGACCTCTAGCATCAAAATTTGCAGAAGTCTCATTCATACATTAAACTTCAATCACCTAGGTTAAGGGGTTGGGTGGTAAAAGTTTCAAGTTTTAGAATTTTTTTGTTGTTTGTGTACTAATACTAGCTTACGTACCAAGTTTCAGCTTTCTAGGACTTTAGGAAGTACTACCCTAAGACTTTTGATGATCACCAGTGAGTCAGTGACGAAATCGGGGTTTTTTAGATATCAATAAAATCTAAAGTATAAGAGCTATGCAATTGAAACTTTACATGATGTTTAATAAGTCTACTGTTGACATCATATCTCGAGAATTTTGTTTATCTGGTATAATCCAAAGCCAAGTTATAGGGTTCAAAAAAACGACGAAGGGCTTCGAGAAAAGGTAGGTAGTGCCTTTGCGCTTCGCTTGGCTCGTCTTGGCGGGGGCACTCCTGTGCCCCCAGATATACTTATAAGGTGGAAGAATCTTTGAATCCTGTCTGCAATAACCGATGTTGGAGATACTGCAACGACCTTCGTTCGCACACAATAGGTCCATCAGTCGCCAGTAATCTACCAATTGGCGATCAAGTGTATGCAATGCAATTGTTGTTGTGTCAAAGTGTTGAATATATCTAACTACAGCTGTATCTGTGTACCTATATCTATAAAAAGTGGTACTTGAACAATATCATTGGGAGGTGCTATGTAACTAGCATTAGTAGGTATCGTACTCTTTAGGTTTTTGAACAAACCATATTCGTAACACCACAGTATGTGGTCAGATAGGCAGTGGTCAGTAGGCTCCATGTAAAATACTGGTATTCAGCTGCATCCGGTTAGACTGGAAGCTGACCCCAACATAGTTGGAAAAAGACTAAACAGACATTAGTAATACCACAGTGTATTTACCAAAACACCCTGACACATAGGTTAACGCTCCCCGGCGGCGGATGGCGAGACTAGCTGGACAAAATCACTTAGAAGATAGCGGGATGAGCTGGACGACACCACGTGGAAGATGGCGGGATGAGCTGGACAACACCACGTAGAAGATTGCGGGATGAGCTGGACTAAATCAATCAACAATATTCCTCATTAGCTCTATGCTGGAAGTCTTGGGAGCAGGCCTTTGTACAGTAGTGGGATGATGATGATACAGGGTGACAGTAACCAGCCACCAGACCTTTGTCCTCTATGTTAGTAGGTAGGTAAGCAGTAACTGATGATGTGATCGATGATGCTGCATTATAGCCTAAATGTACCCTATTTACTCGAGCTTGAAGACTCCCAGGTTTAGGCTATCGGGCAACACGGACTGGCAGAAAATTCGTCTCTAGGCGATAAGTCGAGTAAAAAGTTAAAGCAGAAACATCAAGTCCTAAATCCTAAACGTAGGAATCAAGTAGAAAATGGAAGCTTGAGAATGGAAAGGGAAATCAAAAATCAACCCAGTTTGGTTTAAAATGCTAATCATAATCATAACCACGACCATATCTGTCTCACGGCCTCAGCTTAAAGTCTCGCGAAAATCCAATTAAGTAACTAAAGCTTCGTGATAAAACAAAGATGAAATCAATTTTGTACGTCAATGAATATGTTTTAGAAATACCGTAGAGTTTTTTAAAACTACCTTCCAATTTGTATAAAAATTATTGTACTCATAAAAAAAACATTCTTCAACAAAATACTTATTACAAACGAGGAAGTGAATACTACTGAGACTTTTCCTCGTAACTTGAAGATACAGCCAGCACTGGTTCCCTCCGCAAGCTTTGTCGCTTCGTTATAAAAATCAATAGTATTAGTAAGTTCGTACAAACGAATTATACGAATCTCTTTGTGTGCGTCGCCAGGCTTTCGGTGTGCGGGAAACAAAAAAAAACCACGAGCGAAATTCTTGTAATAAAAATCAATCGGAGCGGAGAGAGAAGGCGCCGCGCGGGGCGCCGACTGGTCGGGCGTCCGACCACCCCCTGCCTCCTCCCTGCATACCTACATGTGCTATAATGCACCTACCCTCCCTGCCGACTTTGTCTATCGCCAATTTTAATAGTAGCAGCCGTTTTACAAAACTTCCTCAATTGAAAAACAATGTGTCTAAAGTAGTCTCGAAACTTTAGGCAGGCTCCTGTATGAGTGCTAGCCGAGTCTGGCTGTGGACTGTGGAACACAACGGCGGCGCGGCGTGAGAGGGAGCACCGCTACAGCGCGGTGCGCGGCCGGTTCCCGGCAAAAAGGCGTTTGTTTTTATTTCTTTGGCGCGGAAAAAAATGAGCACGCGCCCGCCCTGCACCTCCTAAACATGCGCCACGCAGCGACGCAGACTCGGCCGGGTGTGTGCCGAATTCACTTTCATTTGCGACATCTCATCGTTTCCCGAAGGTCACCGTGCAGTCGCGGGTGTCGGGACAAGTCCGCGGTGCATGTGTGGCGCAGGCGAGTGCTTGCGGCGGCCACCGCTGACCGACTAGGTGAGTCGAGTGAATTTCGCGCCCTCTTCTTCGGCAATTCCGTTTCCCTCGCGTTTATCGGCACCCGTTTTGCACCGTCCTTCGCCGTGTGCCGGGAAGACGGTGAAAGTGAATGTGTTTTCGTATCTCGCGGTGTGTCGGGGTCGCGCAGACGTACGCTGCGGCCGCCGGCTCCTCAAATGGAGCGATGTGAACCAACGAGAGAGGGTTAACCGCGCAACTTTACATTCACTACTTTCCTCCACCTCTGTCTGACAGGTGATTGCGCACGAATATACACGCTAACGACAATCTCTTAAAGTCGCTTATCCTAAAATCTTATAAGTTTTCTCTATGTACAAAGTTTTGAATCAGTTTCGCGCGTTTGTTTCAGTTGGAACTTTCTGCATCGAACTTCAATACGTTAGCGGCATGCATAAGGGCTTTAAACAAACAAAATTAAAAAAGCTCGTGAGACGGTCTGGCTCGCGAGCGACTGAGAGAGAGAGAATCCAACTTTGCACTCTTCATTTGTGCACCAATCGAGAAAAAATTCAATAAAGCTCGCTTCCTTTTGTCTAATTGCCTATGTAAACCTACTTATAACAAGGCGATTGTTCGATTTCTGCGACATTCCGGGGAGAACATGGGGTGCCACGTTGTTGTTTACACACTTGTACTCACAGGAATCAGGATATATTTAGCGCGCTTTTGTTATTGTGATAAATACGATTATATCGTCAACATAAAGTATTCATAACTCGTTACTGTAATACTTCAAGTTTATCGACGTGAAAGATTTATTTCAAGAAACAGGATTTCATTTTGTAGAGGAGGCGAAATTATTAGTTTGTTTTTTATTTGTTTCACCTAGGAAATGCCCGGCCACGGACTGTCGCAAGTGAAATGCGAACCGCTCTCGGATGAAGACGACAGCGACTCACAATTCGCGCACAGTTATCTATCCAGTCAGGTAACTTTAATTAGCATTTTATTATTTAGTTGCACGATTTTCGCGGGCACTTCAATGATTTATCGATGCCTACTTTTTAATACCTAGCTTTACCTAGAGTTTGCAGTTATTTCATGCCATATCTTCTTTATATTAACTGCTTTTTACTTTGAAGTTAACTTTACCTATAGTTTCCGTACCTAACGGTCGGCTACTAAACTACCTACTTACCAAGATTGAAGATGACACTACAATTGGGCTATTCTGAAACAAAACTTGACATGTCATAAAATAAATGCAGTGCTCTCAAGGCTCATTTAATTACGAAAAACTAGTTTCCAACGCAAACATTAGAACATTTTAAGCTCATCAAAAGTACGCCGTTTGGAATGAGATTGAACAAAATTGCTACAGTAATATTATCTGTGTTTTTATTAAAATTCTCTGCTTCTAGCATTAGGGTCACTCAACACTGAAAAGCAGCACGCGTAACCACATCTCGTAAAACAGTTTTTCAACCGCTAATCAAATTATAATAAAAACTTGTTTCATATTACCTACTTTGAAATGTGTCATATTTATAACTAGCTTATGCCCGCGGCTTCGCTCGCGTTAAGTATTATTATTAATTAGGTATATTTTTTGCGGCTTTACTCTTAATTTATTCGTTCCGTTATGTACTGATAGTTCAAATTAATACATTTACATCCTCCATCATCCCTTATTTTATCCCCATGGGGGTTGAATTTATCAAAATCCTATTTAAGCGGACGTCTTCATCATAGTAGCTCCAATCTTTAATTTCAGTTCAATCAGTCGAAAATCTAAGAAGATTTATACAAACTTTCATCCCCTTGGGGGTAGAATTTATCAAAAGCCTTTCTTAGGGGATGGCTACGTCATAGTAGCTATATGCATGCAAAGTCTCAGCCCGATCGGTTAAAAATAGACAATAAGTTTCATACAAATTTTCATCCCCTTTTTATCCTCTTGGGGGTAGAATGTATCAAAATCCTTTCTTAGGGGGTGCCTACGTCATAGTAGCTATATGCATGCAAAGTCTCAGCCCGATCGGTTAAAAATTGACAAAGTTTCATACAAACTTTCATCCCCTATTTATCCCCTTGGGGGTAGAATGTATCAAAATCCTTTCTTAGGGGATGGCTACGTCATAGTAGCTATATGCATGCAAAGTCTCAGCCCGATAGGTTTAAAATTGACAAAGTTTCATACAAACTTTCATCCCCTATTTTATCCCCTTGGGGGTAGAATGTATCAAAATCCTTTCTTAGGGGGTGCCTACGTCATAGTAGCTATATGCATGCAAAGTCTCAGCCCGATCGGTTAAAAATTGACAAAGTTTCATACAAACTTTCATCCCCTATTTATCCCCTTGGGGGTAGAATGTATCAAAATCCTTTCTTAGGGGATGGCTACGTCATAGTAGCTATATGCATGCAAAGTCTCAGCCCGATAGGTTTAAAATTGACAAAGTTTCATACAAACTTTCATCCCCTATTTTATCCCCTTGGGGGTAGAATTTATCCAAATCCTTTCTTAGGGGATGCCTACGTCATAGTAGCTATATGCATGCAAAGTCTCAGCCCGATCGGTTAAAAATTGACAAAGTTTCATACAAAGTTTCATCCCCTATTTATCCCCTTGGGGGTAGAATGTATCAAAATCCTTTCTTAGGGAATGGCTACGTCATAGTAGCTATATGCATGCAAAGTCTCAGCCCGATCGGTTTAAAATTGACAAAGTGTCATACAAACTTTCATCCCCTATTTTATCCCCTTGGGGGTAGAATTTATCAAAATCCTTTCTTAGCGGATGCCTACGTCATAATATCTACCTGCATGCCAAATTTCAGCCCGATCCCTCCAGTAGTTTGGGCTGTGCGTTGATAGATCACTATGTCAGTCAGTCACCTTTGAGTTTTATATATTTAGAAGATAGATAGGTATATTTTTTGCGGCTTTACTCTTAATTTATTCGTTCCGTTATGTACTGATAGTTCAAATTAATACATTTACATCCTCCATCATCCCTTATTTTATCCCCATGGGGGTTGAATTTATCAAAATCCTATTTAAGCGGACGTCTTCATCATAGTAGCTCCAATCTTTAATTTCAGTTCAATCAGTCGAAAATCTAAGAAGATTTATACAAACTTTCATCCCCTTGGGGGTAGAATTTATCAAAAGCCTTTCTTAGGGGATGGCTACGTCATAGTAGCTATATGCATGCAAAGTCTCAGCCCGATCGGTTAAAAATAGACAATAAGTTTCATACAAATTTTCATCCCCTTTTTATCCTCTTGGGGGTAGAATGTATCAAAATCCTTTCTTAGGGGGTGCCTACGTCATAGTAGCTATATGCATGCAAAGTCTCAGCCCGATCGGTTAAAAATTGACAAAGTTTCATACAAACTTTCATCCCCTATTTATCCCCTTGGGGGTAGAATGTATCAAAATTCTTTCTTAGGGGATGGCTACGTCATAGTAGCTATATGCATGCAAAGTCTCAGCCCGATCGGTTAAAAATTGACAAAGTTTCATACAAACTTTCATCCCCTATTTATCCCCTTGGGGGTAGAATGTATCAAAATCCTTTCTTAGGGAATGGCTACGTCATAGTAGCTATATGCATGCAAAGTCTCAGCCCGATCGGTTTAAAATTGACAAAGTTTCATACAAACTTTCATCCCCTATTTTATCCCCTTGGGGGTAGAATTTATCAAAATCCTTTCTTAGCGGATGCCTACGTCATAATATCTACCTGCATGCCAAATTTCAGCCCGATCCCTCCAGTAGTTTGGGCTGTGCGTTGATAGATCACTATGTCAGTCAGTCACCTTTGAGTTTTATATATTTAGATACTTATGTGGAAAAATATTTTAGACACTCGATAGAAAGTTATTATTTTTTTATGCTGACGTGTTTATGAGTTTAGAAAGAAATTAACTTTCATACAGACAGTTTCTGGCAAAAAAATATAAGAACAGCTTTAATTGCTATTTCTTGCCAAAATGTTATTGTTTTGATGCTTTCATTGGTTCTAATCCTATTTGCCGACTAAGTTTATCACGGTATGGAATAATGGACGGTAGGCATGTGTAAGCGTGGAGTAGATAGATTGTAATTAATGTCAGGGCTTCCAGTACGAGCACGTCACATGTGTAATGATGTATTTCCTCTCTCACGCCCAGTGTCGGTGTACATCATTTATTGAACTGCTTGCTCAATGTTAAAAGAATTGATTATTTCTAAAATAGTAACATTTGAAAGTTTAAACACTTTAAATGATCGGTCGTTCAAATACCTTGGAAAAATTTGCTCTTTAGCCAACTAAGAAATGAACAACGAGGTAAAAAGTACTAAATACGCAGTAGTAAGCACTAAGAATGTCTTCTGTAAGATATTAATAAAATCCTAGAATAGAGCCTTGGGGAACACCAAATCAATGCAAAACTTCTCTATTACATTTCGCTGTCAACACACGAAACAAGACTCTGTTTCTTTTTAGTTAGACGCTATAAGACATCTTAAAATAAATTTTCCGTAGATAAAGTCATAAACATAACGAAAATATTACTAATTTGTTAATTAACATAGACTTCAAAGGCCTCAGCTAAATCACAAAATAAAGCACCTACAGTTCAAACTTCAATCTGATAACGTCCAATTTTCAATCCTCCTACCTGACGGTTCTCCAGGGCAGTGGCTTGGAAGAGCTGGCACCGCTGGCGCCGGCGGGCCCGGCTGCCACGCCAGTGTGTGTCAAGCAGGAGCGAGCCGAGTCACCACCAGCTACCACGCTAGAGACGCTAGAGTCAGCACCACATAATGCCAAGGTATTTGGGAATTTATGTAGATTACGAGTACCTACATAAATCAGATTTGCATGAGAGCTTTCACCAGATGCTGATATCAACGATGAGTTACATAACTTTTTTAATAACTAGTAGCGCCCCGCGGTTTCATCCGCATATGTATCGATACCGTGGTAATATCGGGATATATACATAGTACCTATTCTATGTGTTATTATGTGTATTACTGTAAAGTTTCATCAAAATCCGTTCAGGAGTTTTTGCGTGAAAGAGTAACAAACATCCATCCATCCATCCTCACAAACTTTCGCGAACCACGTTTATAATATTAGTAGGATTATTTATAGTAGTAAGTATAGCAGTCCGCCTTCATTTATATGCGTATTTTGTACAAATTTTATATTCAGTGGATTCATTTGTTGATTTCATTGAACAGACCTGTAACGTAAATTGTATGACTTAATTTATGTAGATGATGTTCTATTTACCGGTAATAGATGCTACCTATAATAGTAGCAGTAAGCGAAATCGGCATTTACATGTAAATTAGTTACCTACGAAACTTAACTTTCGGTCTGTTAAGTTTTTTTTTGACAAGAATAAAAAAATATATAAAATCGTAAAGTTTAATTTTTATTTACGGTTCCTGCACTGTTTCATGTCAGCAATATGCCACGTCCTAATTGTATTAATTAGGGACGTTTGAATTTAAATAGTTAAAATACAAATTCTGGCTAGGCTATAAGTTTGATGAACCCAAGCTATCCTAACTAAGATTTTAACTTGAATATCGTCAATATCAAAAGAAATAATGTAACATCTACCTTTTGGATATCTGGTTTGATTTAGAGCTCGTCCCTGTTGGATCGCCACATGGACTTTATTAACGTCACCGAAGTGCCTGACTCCATCACTGACTTCATGCCGCTGCTGGTTGTCAAGGATGAACCCTCGTCCGAAGGTGGTATGTATAGTGTAGCCATTACCCGATACTATAAGTTATATATGAAACTAGTGATCTGATGCAATCTGGAAAAGGCCGTCGACTAGCACATTGTATATTTGCTATTTGGAATGATTTATGGCTAAAAAAGTTAAGCTATGAAGAGAATTTTGAATCAGACAAGTATTAAAGACCTCTTACTATATGATTTAGTTCAATCTTAATAATAGAGTTTTATCTGATTGTGACACTAATTTTATGCAATCACTCAAAATATCAGATTTCACACAATTTACTATAGTATTTTTAAGTGCATTGTTCTGAGGAAGTTATGTGTCATGTGTGTTCCATAGAGGTATTGATTTCAGCTACTGTATCTTCTTACCCAACAAAAGGCAAAGTCGACATTTATTTATTACGCGGAAAAAGTGAAAAATGTATAGAAAGTAATACCTACTTATTTTGATAGTCATGGTAATTTATTGAGCATTAATTGATGAAATGACAGGGTAAGCTGCGTAGTTACGCACGCTATTTTAGAACGGATCAAACCTGTTTTTTCACTCCCTTTCGCGTGCGCGAATATTTCTATTTTTATTTGAACATGAGAGATTGATGGTTTTGTTCAAAACCTGTTATCGTCGTCATCGTGAGAAGTGCCATAAACTTTTCAAACCGTACTTAGCTTGAATTTAAAGAGGAGTACTTTTAATTCAAGCTAATTAATTAATTTAACGTCTCTGCCTAAATTGAGAATGTAAAGAATTTTATATCGCGCTAGCTTGCAGAAACCAGCCTGCTGGCAGATGGAATGTAATAAAAATTACAGACATTAGAACTGCAAATCTCATTTGTTCCACATAAAGAAAAAGGCCTAATCCTAGACCCTGTGGGACGCCGCAGTCCGTACTTCGTTTTCCAACCATGATTAGTAGCTTTTGTAAGAATTTAGGGGATATAATAACCTAGGAGTAAACTACTGGATGTTCCAATAAAATAGCCGTAACATAACTCACAGAACAACCACATCTTAGCGGTGAAGACACGAGTGACTCCTGCGGCCGGCAGGCTTCACCCGCGCCACGACACAGCCCCAAGAGTTGGACCCAGCATGACATGGAACGAGCTTTGGATGCTCTCAGAAACCACCAGATGAGCCTGACGAAGGTACGTAGCTTGTTCATGCGTGAGGTACTTAACATAATATTTTGTATAGGTACGAACTTAATTCAAGCATGCAGTACATAAGCACAACTACGCAATAAATATTATTTAATTATGTTTACCGAATGTACATTGTTGTGTAAGTAGTATTAAGACCCTGATGGCTTATTAGATTGAGCTTTTATTAGCTCAGAAATATACCTACCTAAAATCGTTGGGTTATACTCGTAAATATTATCTAGAAATTGACACATTATTGTAGAAGGTCGGTAGGGGCGCACAAAATTTGAATAGCCAGTAGGCTATTGAACCAGCAACCTTTTTTGCACGATCTAGACTTACTTTCCGATTTTTATTGCTAAATGCAAGCAACCTAGATCATACTTGAAATCCGGTATTAGGAAAGAACTTCCCAATAGTTCAGTCATGTGAAAACTTGCCGTGGGCACTTACTGATGACTTTCTCATCTCTGTCTATTCCTACTCCTTCGCCAGTATCCTCAACAGGCGTCCGCGTGACATAACTCATACACAGTGGCGTAGCTATCGGAGGGCTAGGCGGTGCCGTGCACCGGGGCCCCCAAGCTCAGGTGGCCCCTCGGCCCCTGACCAGCAAACTTCGAACTGACCTAGCAAATAATTTATTCCACCTGCAGAACATAAATATTACTTACAATAAATTATTTCTGTGTTGTGTAAGTTCTTGTGCTTACCCACTTCAACCAATCGGCTGTTATGCGACCGATTTATGAATACTATAGCTCACTCTACTGAAATATTAGCATAATGAACTGCACTCCCTTTTTTGGCAAAATTCCATATCCTTGACATCTTCTACAAAATATTGTTACGGTACTCATACACCCTAAACCATATATTGTAAGTATTTATGTTTTTTACTTGATAAAATAAAACCTAACCTGTTTAGATAGAGCCCCAACTTTTTGTTTGCACCAGGGCCCCTGTGCTCTTCTCTTAGCTACGCCACTGCTCATACAAATCCTTTAAATAAGTGGTATTTGTTTAAAGATTTACTACTTTTATTATAGCCGGTAACAGCAACAGCGGTCACGGTTGGAATCCTACAGATTACATGCGTGACGGGTGTACCTATGTAACCTTCAGAAACGTATTGTACACTTATAATTTATTTGATGATGACTGTATTACCTACCTACTTAGTTTCTTAGTTTTACTATGAGACTTGTAATGAAGTGAAGTAAGCCAATTAAGTTGGAGATGGGATAATTTAGTATTTCCTTCTGTCTTTGTTGTTTAACAATTCTATCATTATTCCTTTATTAACATTTTTGTCTGTATAAGTGGTACACCGTTCTTATGATTTGTATTCTGTGTTTTTTATTGCCCATAACATTCTAGTTAAGATAACATAAGCTGAAAACACACATCACATGACTGTTAAAATATTTACCATTTCCCAAATTAAAGGCATCAGCAACCTACGGCATTCCGTCCACCACGCTCTGGCAGCGAGCCCACCGGCTGGGCATCGACACGCCAAAGAAAGAAGGAGCGGCCAAGTCCTGGAGCGAGGCTGATCTGCGAGGGGCTCTGCATGCCTTGAGGGCAGGCGCTATCTCTGCTAATAAGGCCAGCAAAGCTTATGGTAAGATGTTCTACATAACTACAATTTGTTTTATTTGTGTCTCAATAGTTGCCAAGCGGACTAAGAACATACTAACGTTTCTAATGTAATTTCTGCCAGGCATACCCAGCAGTACATTATACAAGATAGCTCGGCGGGAAGGTATCCGCCTGTCGGCGCCATTCAACGCGGCACCCACCGCGTGGCGCCGCGCCGACCTGCAGCTGGCGCTGGCTTCCATACGCTGCGGCGCCAGCTCTGTACAACGTGCTGCCACGCAGTATGGGATACCTACAGGTAGCTAAACTAGAGTTCCACCTCGGTAGACATTGTTTTATCAGAATCTGCATCCTGGTGGTCTTCTGTTGAGGTCGACATTACGACCTTCGTTTGTCGTACAATCGATTCAGTTTAGTTAAGACCCTGAACAATGTGGTTGTTAACATCCACATCGGTTTCTACAACACGCCAGAACACGTACCGTCTCTCTTGATTAAGTCGTTAAAGGCTGTCCCGCAATCAATTGGGAATCCTTCCAAATGTAAAAGAGCATTATTCCGTTACACACCAATAACAAAGTTCTACTTACTGGTATCAATATTTTGCAGGAACGCTATACGGACGGTGCAAGCGAGAGGGAATCGAGCTATCTCGCTCCAATCCCACGCCGTGGTCTGAAGACGCCATGGGCGAAGCACTCGAAGCTGTCAGGTACTTACCGGCTTACGTTAGAATTAATGATTTTAAAACTACCCACTAATCAATTAACAGTACTTATTTTAAAATCATCGTAATAATTTCCAGGGTGGGCCAGATGTCCATCAACCAGGCAGCGATCCACTACAACCTGCCGTACTCCTCGCTCTACGGGAGATTCAAGAGGTGCAAGTATCAGATGCAGGTAACTATTCATTAATGTTTTAGTTTATATCATAGTGGTCACCAGTGCGGGTATCACCTCTACTATGCTGTGAATAGGTACCTATATATTTAGACTGACACAATTGCAAAAACTAAGGTAATTCATAGATTACAACGACTGTTATTATAAGAAATCCATGCTTAGTCCATAATTAGTGGTAATGTTTATGCAACTATAGGTACAAAATGATTCCAGTAATTTATGAATATCCAAAATAATGCTCGCTAATGCTGTTCCAGGGTGTCCCACAAAATCAGCAGCAACCACAGCAAGAACCCCACAAAATGGAGCAAGAGCAACAACTCCACGAGGTGCAACAGTACTACCACCAGGTACCACCCCACCAGGAACCGGATCCGCACACATATGCCCACATGCACGAATACACTCACCAAGACCAGTACGCACAGTACTACCAGGGTTTTAACAGTATTGCGACCAGCTGAGGGTATGGGTACACCTCTAGTAATGAGGGGCTTTGACATTGTCCATACTAAAGCGAAAACATATTAATGAAACCCGATGCCAACTGGTGTTCATGGACATTGAAAAAAACTGGCATCGCGTGTCATGCATGTGGATCTGCCTTTATTTTGTGAATATTTTTTGTCAAACAGTCCGTCTATTGAGAGCGTGATTGAAACGTTTTTTAATGATGTCCAGTTCAATATTTAATTCTTAGATGTCGCTATCTTAGCTCTAATATTTTATTTTTAAGGGGAAATTATGTCTCCAGGCGTGGGTAACACCGAATTAAGCTCGATTTCTTTATAAATTCAGAATTTACATAGGTATTGAAATAAATCGTTTGAATTTGAAATAAACTGTTTTCAGTCCTACAATGGCTGCATGGTCTATGGTAGGTAGTCTGTAGTTTGTATTTTTGTAAACAAAAAATCTAAAATACCTAGATCTAAATCAGAACGTTTTTTATTAGTTCGCTGTTTATCAAAGACTATTTCCAGAAACGATGGTAGTTACTAGAATACATACAATTACGTGATCTGGTTAAGTAATTAAGTGAACAAAGGGTCAGTGGGTCGTCTTAGGGAGATATTTTCTCACTAGTCTTCAACTCTTCAATCTTGTCATCGTCTACCTACAATTTACATTACAATTTGAGTTCTTGTTAAAATAGTAGGTAATTAGTTGTTATGGCAATATCAGGTAGGTGTATTGTATTAATTTATCCCATGTAAGTTCAATACATTATCGTTGAAATTTAATGAAATAGGTACTTATCTACTTACCTACCTATTGATATCAACCTTGAACGCTTTCATTAAAATGGTTAGTGAATAATTCATCATTAATTCTGTGATTACTTTTCTGATATAATCAGCAAAATTATGTACTTAACTATATTAGTAATTTATTATTTTCCAGTGATTGTGTGTAACACACTTTCTACAGTTTATCAGTATTTGAATACGTGTAGCGACATCTATTAGCGTAAGGTAGGAAACTGCTAGATAAAACTAGAGAAAACTGCCATTAAAAAATACGTAATTAGCGAATAAGTCCATAATATTTAAATCTACAGTTTTTACAACATCAATATACTTATAATATTATATTGCTATCCTTTTTCTTACTTCTTTAATGGGAATCTTACACAAAGCTGAGACAGCAGAATATGGCTCATTAGGTAAACAAGGTACCTAACTCTCAAAGGCGCGCGGCAATATTTTTCGGCTTTTTCAATAATTTTCGGTTGGTTTAATTTAATCCTTATTTTAATGTATTTTAAAATTGTACCAAAAGGTTACATAAATATTTAAGTATTGCAAACATTATTTTCGTGACATTGAACAACTTTACAGTATACTTTTAAAAGTAGGTAAGTTACTTATCAAAAAAAAGATTGTTAGATTTGGTTTAATACTCTTGACCTGTAAATAAATATTTACACCAATTTACACTCATAATGATTTGCTTGAGCACAGCAGTTTGAGTGTTTTGTGATTGTAAAGTGCTTGCGAGCGACGCAGCAATTTCCCATTGCTTTCGAAGTTTTTCTTTTTCGTTTTTAGTTCCTGCATTTACTACCGGTCTAATGAATGACACAACGGTTGTTATCGAGTACCCTCTAGCGAGATAAATTGGCAGTAAGGTTTCCTGTTGTTTTGGTAGCAGAGATTTGCAAAATGGTTTATTTCTAAAATGAAAATGAAATAAAGCAAAATCAGTAGGTATATGTTTTTATCAATAGTAGAATGATAGAGGTGTAGGACAACTGCTATTTAGGACTCAGGAAACATTTTCTTGCTTCCTGTAAAGTGAAAACGGTACCTTTTGTACTTTTTCGGGGTATTTTCAATGTATATGTGATGAAGATCAGCAATATTAGGACAAGACAAGACGTAGTATTTACGATAATGTCTAATGTACGCCTTTATTTAGAAACAAGGTATCGATTAGATGTGTAGTAGTGTAACGGTAACGTGGCAATTTCTTGTTATATTCAAGGAAATATACGAAAGAATTATTAATAAGATTGTAATAACATTCTGTCCAGACGAAATACGTAATTTTAATGTGATAGTTTATAGTAACATAAGTTTAGAACATTGTTCATCGCTTTGTTTTTATTAATGAAATTATTGAAAGCTTTTGTTATTTCAGTGCTTTTTCAAATTGTTTAGTCGTCGAGTAGCGTGGCGTTTCTCTGTTTATATATTCATCAATAGATGGCGTTGTTTTTAATTGTAACATGGTTTGTAACTTCGCAGTTGTAGCCAATGTTCAAACTAGCAATAATCTTAGTTTTAAAATGTGCGATAACTCTCACAGGATAGTACTTAGACCCATATAAACTTGATAGACTGAGTGCTTGTTTTATTAACCCCCTTACATGGTGTTGTTGAAGTTCCTGATTTCTGCATCTCAGACCGGAGACCAACTATCGGTATTGCTTAACAATCGGTTATTGTGGGCGGATCCCATGTAGAAAATTGAGACGCCTGTTGCCTACCTATAGTATTATCATCATCTATCTGGATACAGCTGAATACCAGTATTAAACGTGGAGCGACTGCCTATCTGATCTCCACAACCCAGTTGGTTGTCACATTCATGCTTCTGACCACCCGTAATAATTTTTGCTCCAATAACCTCAGACCGATTTCATTTCACCGTGGTTTAATCTTTTGAGGTAAATGTGTAGTGGCAACCATGAATGTAGTGGGCCTAACTGGAGGTTTATTGATCAATTCATGCTTGTACTAAGTCATTCTGGTGGTAAATAAAACTATGGTCTGTACATAAAAAAGTCGCTTTATTTGTTATCTACAGTTAGATATAAAATAAATTACATAATGATTTTCATGGTTCCGGCTGCGGCGTCCGTGGCTACAATATACAATTTTTTCATACATCTTATTCACTTTACAATTAAGTAAGAATCTAATATACCATTGCACAAAATACAATTTTATCATTCGTCACAACTTATTCAGTTCTAGTTTATTTCGGCATCTGTCAAAATAATATTTACAAAAGTGTTAACTACTCGACAATAGATGGCGTTGTACGACGTCAGTAGCGTGAGAATCTAACCAGTCAGTACAGTCGTTCAATGCCATCTAGTGTAGAGTTATACGAAACTAATAAAGAAAAATACATTATTAGATTGGTATTTTCACTAGGATTGTCTTTTCTACAAGTTTTAATAACATAACCGAAGTTAAACAAATACATAAGTAGATTATGAATAGCTTCTTACTACTTACTATAGGGATGAAATGATATAGGATCACTATTTACAATATGACATCAGAGATCATTACAATAGATACAAAATGCTCAAAATGCGTTCGGCACACACTACGGGTCTAACGTCACAGAACAGTATCAGCACAAACGGCAAGGACTCATCAACAGTAACATGTGTATGAGATACATAATTTATTATAGCAGGTTGAATGATGATGAGCCTCAGCTGTTTGTCCTACGAACGGTCGAGGTATCATTATAATAGTTACAGTACAGAGCAGTAAACTACTTCACTGTTAACAATAAAAATATACGAAATTGGCAGTGTAGTCAATGAGGTAATGAAACTAAACGGTGGAGTATTTTACTGTCTCTTACGTTAAACATCCAGTCGTTATGACTATAACTGGACGTGGGTTAGGATACTTTTAATTTAAGTGACTTGCGGCGCATTTGTCTAAGTTACGTTACAATTGCCATTGTTACAGTGGCGCTGCGAAATCTCTTAAACGAGAGTGTCCTTCGTCAGTCTGCGGCATCCCAGCGAGGGGCGGAGAGGACGCCACGGCCGCACCTCGTCTTAACACTAGTTACGTATATGTTGTGCGTCGCGGAGATACACTAGGACTAGACAACGCGCGACGTCTCACCCCACAATGTTAGCACTAACGTCTTGGCGCGTCACTATCACGAGAACGTCATCGCGTCAGCTCGACTGGCCGAGCGCCGGCTCAGCGGAGCCGCTGAGGGAACTGCGGGCTCGACGGAGCAAGACATCGAACGAGCTCGAGCCCGGCCGCGCCTGCCGCCGAGACCAAGACGTACATCTGTCCCAACTTACAAATAGCCAGTCGGGACAAGCGGACGTCTCAGCAGACAAGCCGAATCGACTAGACGGGTCCGTAGTCGGAGAGCGGCTGTCCCGAGCGCGCGGAGGGCGCGAGTGTGGGCGGAGCGCGCTGCGCGTGCGGCGCGTGCGGCGCGGGCGGCGCGGGCGGCGCGGGCGGCGCGGGCGGCGGCGCGGGCGCCGCGGGCGCGCGTCACACGCCCTTCACGAGCGCGCGCTGCGCCGGCGCCGGCTCGCGCCCGCCGCGCCACACGCGGCGCCACGAGTCCAGCGTCTTGCCCGACCAGATCCACACGCCCGACGTGATGCCCACGGCCAGCGCCATGAAGTACTTGAGCATGAGCGCCGAGTACAGCGGGCGCGGGCCGCAGTTGGCGCCGCACGCCACGCGCCGCAGCCACAGCTCGTGGCCGCCCGCCTCGTACGCCAGGCAGCCGATCACCACGCCCGCCGGCACCGCGTACAGCACGCTGAACACGCCGATGCGGATCATCAGCTTCTCCAGCTTGTCGGCCTTGGAGCCGGCGCCCACGCCGCCCTGTCGCTTGATCACCGAGCGGATGCGGAATAGCGACACGAAGCCGGCCAGCAGGAAGGTGGCACCGAGCGCGAAGTACACGATCAGTGGCGCGAGCACGTAACGTTTCAGATTCTCTGGTGACGAGTTCCCGACGTAGCAGATGCCGGCGACCGGGTCGCCGTCCACTGCGCCGGCTAGTAGCACGGCGACAGTTTTCGCGGCAGGAATGAGCCAAGCGGCCAGGTGGTAGTACTGTGCGTGTCCCGCGATTGCTTCGTTGCCCCACTTGAGTCCCGCGGCGAGGAACCACGCGAACGACAGTATCACCCACCATATTGAGGATGCCATGCCGAAGAAGTACACTAGCACGAAGACGAGCGTGCAGGCGCCCGGCCCATTGGCAGACGTGCGCAGCAGCGCGCCCTCGCACACGACCTCGTCGTGGCCGAGCGCCAGGCGCGCCAGGTAGCCCAGCGACACCATGAAGTAGCACGCGGACAGGTACACGATGGGCCGCTCGGGGTACTTAAAGCGCTGCGAGTCGATGAGGAACGTGGTGAGCGTCATGAGCGTGCTGGCGGCGCACAGGCCGCCCCACATGGCGACCCACACGGCCGCGAACTCCTTCTCCTCGCGCGTGAAGAAGGCGCCGCGGCACGGCAGCGCGCACGCGGCCACGCCGGCGGCCGCGCTGGCGTTGTGCAGCGCGCGCACGCTCACCAGCGGCGCCCGGCACGCGCATGCGCACGCGCCGGCCGCGCCCGCAGCCGCGACGCCTGTTTGGCAGTTTTTTGGGTCCGAACAGGCGGGGCGCGGCGGGCGGCGCGCGGGCGGCGCGGGCGGCGGCTCGCGCGCGCGCTCCGTCTCCTCCATGCACAGCTGGTCGGGGTCGCCGGCGCGCGGCAGGCGCTCGCACGCCATGCGCTCGGGCCACTGGAAGCCGTACTTCTGCATGAGCGGCGCGCAGCCGTCGCGCGCGCGCTCGCACACGCTGCGACACGCCGGCAGCGGCTTCGCGTAGTCTTCGATACAGATGGGCGTGTACACGGAGCAGAGGAAGAACTTCAGGTCGACGGAACATTTGATCTCGACGAGCGGCCAGTATTGGTGGACCTGGAAATATAAACAAAATATCATTAGCTTCAACGGATCCAAGGCTTGTGAACCAAACATTACTTCAAAATTCAAAGCATTTATGACAATTTAACCAATGACAAGACATTTGAATTATAAGCTAATTGCCCATTCCAAAGCGTACTAGGTTCCTGTGGAGAAGAACGGGCAAGAAACTCCATAAAAGCCTTCTTATAATGCGTGTCGTTGCTGATTAAAAGGCTCTCACGACACGAATGACAGACAACGAAGGAATAACGATCAAACTTGTCATCTTGGAAAAGAAAAGGAGCTGCAGCGGTGCAAAAGGACTGACTGGCAAAGAAGATCGCTTTTAGCGATAAGACCGCCCATTGTGTCACCCATTGTAAAATTTCTATATTTATGTCTGTAATTTATATGGTGTAAGTACATAATAAAGAGTATTCTATTCTATTCTGACTGGGATCGACAATAAACTCGGTCATAAAGACATAATTGTTTAGTCTGCGTTAATAATGTTGATTGTGCTACACACCTCAAGGCCGGCCTCCTCCTGCGTGTCATGGTCCAGCGCGTTGGGGAAGGAGGTGAGGTTGTACCCGATGCCGCGGCACATGGGGATGGTGATCTCCTGACAGCGCGGCTGCAGCGCGCTGCCCCGCGCCACCAGCGCGCCCGCCACCACCCACCACACCAACATCGTCATGGTGCTACCACAACCGCATCTGGAAAAGATAGAAGAATATTTTTTAAACATGGGCTTTACAATGAAGAAAACTTTCGCAACGAAGTAAGCCAAGTTTAGTCTTGCAGAACTCAATGCAGATTTGAGGTGATTGAGACTGCAGGTTCAAGATCGACGTGTCTTTTCCGTAGGTACACAATTTCAAACACAAGATAACGTAGTCTTTATTTGATAAATGATAACTGCAATTGCAACGTTTTGGTAACAAAACTGCCGCGCCAAAAGGAGGCCCATGATTTATCAGAAGTAAATAACACAAAACTTACTGCAAGCCACAGTTTACTTTTCAAATCTCATTTTAATTCAAACCAATAACCCTAGTATTATTTCTCATGGCTCATGAAAAAGTTCCATACACAAAATGCCATGTACAAAACTATACCAATTTTCTGTCACTTGAAAAACGATGAAACATGTAAAATTAAACTGTCAGAGTAAAACATGATTGTTATTGTTGATGAAGTGAATACCTTTCCAGGTGGTGCTATCGCGGCAATCTGGCCGATATCGCGGCTTATCGCTCGCTATCGGTACACGCCGATTACACAATATCTGGCATCGCATTGTGCCAGCGACTACTGTTCGTTTATTGTCATACGATGTCGATAACTTGCTGATAGTTGTGCTGGATTGTTTGGGGAATCCTTTGTATTGCGAATTTACTGCTCATACGTCATAGTTTAGTCTATTCGACTATTTAGCTGATTTTGGAACTAGTGACCTAGACCACAATGGTAGGGAAGAATGTTAGAAAGACGTTTTTCTGTGATAATACTACTGGGTAAGTATTGCCACTGCAGGCATGTTCTTGTTCTTATATCGCAATAGCTGAAACGAGTTGATAATTCTTTCTAATTTTTAAGTAATTATCGTTTACGAGGTCAATGTGTTTGTTAATTAGGTCAATAGAAACATTAGCATCATCAAAAAAATGCTGAAAACAAATTAATGTTATTAAAGTTGTTTAGTTATATTTTTCTTATTTCAATATGTCCTTAGGAAAATTCTAACGATTACCTTGCTTTTGTTTGAAAAACAGTACGCAGAAAATTCTTGTGAAAAAATGAACATCTTCCAATTTAGCGTATAATTTAGTTTCTAGGAAACGTTTCAAAATACTTTATAAATTCGACAATCAACACTACTAAGTTACCTAATGGTCGTGAAAATAGATTTTAGCTAGCAACAAAAATAAAAAAAAAACAAACGCACAGAATTCTAAAAATCGTCTCAAGCGTTCGGCAGAATACCGATGCAGGTCGGTGGCATTCGAATTAGTGGAGTTAAATAGTTTTATTTATTTCTGGACTAAGACTAACATGTGCCACGCACGGTACATGGCGCTGAGACGTGATGAGATGACCTATGCACGGGCGGAGAAGGGACTCTGTGGTCGTCGCTAGTATTCTGCCTACCATATGAATCTCACTGATGCAACTTGCAAAAGTCACTGTGCCAAATAGTGATTGCAATCATGGTATCGATAAAAATGCTGGCCATTTTGATAAACACGTCAGTCTTTTCTTGGTAACAACAGCTAAAAGAACGGAATTTGCAAAAAATACGGTTATAATGACTTAAAACTTTTTTACAAAAAAAAACAACCGACTTCCAAAAAAAACACTACAAAGTGAAAAATAACTTTAATTTTGGAAGTCGGTGTCGTTGGTTCCACATTTTCTTTTTTTTGACACCGACTTCCGAAATTAAAGTTATTTTTCACTTTGTAGTGTTTTTTTTGGAAGTCGGTTGTTTTTTTTTGTAAAAAAGTTTTTATTTTTCGCTTTTTAGTTGTACCTACCCATAATACAAATTCATATAACACTAATTGCTATGTGAATATTAGTGACAGAAAGATAAACATCATCAATATAAACTGAGTGGAAAACAAACGTATTGTTGAATCTAATTCCAAAACCACCCAAGCAAAGTTCATAAAATTTATATGGGACCACCTCTGAAGCATACCTTATTCATTAATTAGACTAGATGCTGATAATCCTGGCTGCAGCATCAGGCCAGACTTATGTCAACATTGCATTGAACTTATAATTTAGTCCTGTTTAAAATGAGCCCAAACACGACTACGGTGCTGTAATTTCAAGGTTTGTACTTTTTCTGATGCTCCTGGCTTCAGCATCAGGTCTCTCTCGTGTTCCTCATTAACAGTACATTTATCCACACATCGAGCCCTTTTCAATGAGCCTAAACACGATATATCTACTGTTAGTTGTCGAGGAGTTAGGCACTCTGCAGACTATCCTGATGCAGCATAAGGTTATGACATGATGATCATGAGACCAAATGTGGCAAATGCCCTATCCATACCAAACATCAAAATAATTTACTAAAACGGGACCCTTGCCTGTTCCGAGTAACTTCTTACTGTTAAGAAGTTGTACCTTCCATCATCAGCTCAGCTACCTGAGATGGTGACAACCATACGCAAATACACAAGATACTTCATAAAATATGCGAAAAACAATAAGTGAGCCTATAAAATTTGAGGGTTGCCCTCGATTTGTCTAAGATCCCATCATCAGATCCCGACTTGTTGACTATGGGACCATTTGGGAAGTATACCCTTTCCAACAAAAAAAGAATTTTTCAAATCGGTTGGCAAGCGACGGAGTTATGCGCGAACAAACCTAAAAAAAAAAAAAAATACAAACATTCAAATTGAGAACCTCCTCCTTTTTTAGAAGTCGGTTAAAAAGACGATTTAATTAAAGAGTTCTCTGACTTTGATTTGCTGGAGCGAAGTGAACTCATGTATCTATACTTTTCTTTAATTTGCTTGTTTTTTACTAATCAGAAATAGTATTTCAAGTTTTCAACAGACTTAATAAAACTTCAGTAAGTAGGCAGAAGCAAAAATGTCGTTGACAACCAGTCTACAACTTAGTTGATCTGTGTTTTTCCCGTCGCGCTCGTCGGCGTCGTCCGAATCGTCTTTTAATGCGCTTTTAACGACACGCCATATCGACACATGGCTACAAACAGACAACACTGATTCCACCGTTAAATTAAATTAGCCGTGAGCTATTTAAAATTCTGTGGTTACACCGACTTAATTGTAGCGTGCACCGTGTGATAGGGGCTTTTTATACTAATGAAATGTTATATAGATCTGTTTGTGTTCAAGTTAGCACCCAGATTCGTCGAGTCGTTTTTTTATCGTGTGTCCGTCCCTTTCTCGGCGGGTAAGGGATTATTATCATAGGATGGGAAGGTCAGCGTTTACCACGACGTTTATGTGCTGATAATAATAATACTCTGTATCAGTTTGTTGCTAAAGACCCTTTGTATCGTCAGTTATCTGCTCCAATACATTAATGAGTTTATTGTGCGACACGCAATAATTCAGCTCGATTAACACAACAATATAAACTGTGCAGTGCATGGTTACTGTCGAGTTTATTTATTATAACTGGTATTGGTTCTATTTTAAACAGCGTGTAATGAAATCTCATAAAGTTGTAATAGTTATGTGCAGGCGCGGATGTAAGATTTGTTTGATCATTGATCAAGAACGAGGCGAGATTATGTGGCAAGGATGCTTAGCTTATTTTACCTAGCACACCAGATTACTTTTTTGTGCTATTGTTGTGGTTGCAACAATTAAAAAAAAAGGAGGAACAAGTTTAGCTAAGTATTTATCAATGCTTGTCGGATTAGTCCAGCCAAGCAAGCACGGCATAAAAAAAAAAAAATTCATGCATAGCAGTTTAAAACCACAGGCTGCCTTGCATTCCCAGTACCCATAAAAGCTTAGCTCCAGGAAAGATAAGCCCACATTTTTATTTTTTCCAACAAATAGTCTAGACTGGACGTCCGCAGCGCATAACGGTCAGCGCGCTAATGAAGCGTAAAAACGCGCATTATGCGTTTAATAAGGCAGCGATTTGAATTGAATGGAATCGAAACGTATCGTAGTTGGATAAACAAACCGCTCGTAAAACTGAGCTGGTTCCCGGTAGTAGGGGACGTAGGGTCAGGTCGCAGTGTTAGCGGGGAGGAGTTCATTAGTAGACTTTAATTAATCAGTAGGAGATGTTCATAAAATATATAAAAGTGCGATGAAAAGTCAGTCATAGCCCACTTTTGATCTTTTGACAACAAAGAAAAAATAAGCAATCTTTCTATTTCTTATGTACCTAATGTAATGAACATGTAATCTGTGGGTGCGCCAGTACTTCGTTCCGTTGATGTGTAATCTGTCACGTTGTATCAACATCATGCCAAGTTTCATCGCACTTTCTGCCAGTGGACTGCGTTGCTTCCTGTATCGATTGGGTAATCAATTAATCATAGTGTTATTGACTTTGATTGAGAGGGTTGTTAGGGTCAAATACTAGTCTCATTAATGTAATGAAATTAAGGCCAAAACGCGTGACTAATGTTAATTTATTGTCCATCTTAATCTATACTAATAATAAAGCTGAAGAGTTTATTTGAATTTGAACGCGCTAACCTCTGAAAAGGATTTGAAAATTTTTCACAATTCGAAATTCTTTATGCATTTGATAGCCCAATTCTTGAGGAAGGCTATAGGCTATTTAACATCACGCTAAGACTCTTAGCAGCAGGGTAAAAACAGCGATGGGGTGAGTCGGGGGAATAAGAATTTTCACGCGGATGAAGTCGCGGACAGAAGCCAGTAGTTAATAAGTTATAAACCAACATAATACATAGTTTCACAACTTATTTATTTATTATTTATTTATTTATTTATTAACTCAACATCACTATCATTACAGGACTTAAGCGATGAGTCAGTGTTACTTAACATACATTCGGTTGTTAATGGTTATTTAATACTTATTACCTGTAAGCTAATACCTACGACTTCAAAGAAAAGTATTATAAAGAACGAACAATGGCAGGCACGTCTAGGCTATGACTAGCTAAGCGAATTCAAATCCATTTGAAAATTGCACTCGGTGAAATAGAGCGTCGTATTTTTTGCGTACAATACGCTCCGCCGTCAATGCGGGCGTGCCCTACCCTTTATTACAGTCGCACGGTTATTCCGCTTCACTGGAAATAGTAATAGTTGGCGTGGCGAGTTAGCAACGACACCTTATAGCCCGAACGTGTTGGAGCCGCGGCGGGGACGCAGCACGCCGCGGCACCGCGCCGCGCCGTCCGACCTGCCGTGTTTGCTTTAAACCTAATTTTATTGAGTTATTCAGAACTGGGCTATTTGTATTAGTTCCGCGTCCTGGCTTTGCGTTAACTCGACGACTGTACGGAATTGAGTCTGTGAATGTATTCGCGTGACCGTACGCGAGTTAGTCGCCAGGAAATTGAGCCGTTCCTTAACTCGTTATCGTTACATGTAAATCTTACGTAGAAAGCTACATTTATCATAAATATTTGACAGCTTTCACAGATTATTTTGGCATTAGAAAAGTCTTTGAGTTCAAATAAATGAGCTGCATCCTGTCTGCGGCTGGCGCGTTGCCACTAAAAAATTACAAAAACTAGTCATAAAGAGTCACTTCTTAGGTGTCATTTTACTCAGTGTCATCTGGCGGGTCGATTAGGTTCCAAATTGGCATATATTCGTTGTGTTCCGAGGTTGATGCCCGATCGCCTGGCGGGCTGCCAAACTGTTTAAAAGCTTATAGACTTCTGTTTTGGGACAAGTTACTGACGTGGGCGGGTCTTGAACACGCTGCTATTTATAAACTTACAGCAGCAATGCCAAACATTTGCACATGAGAGACTATTCTCATGTAAATATGCGTTTTTTTTGTGACAATGACGGTCAAGATTGATGGTGTTAAATGTCAAGTGATGCAAAATCAACGTTCCAAGCGATGACTTGACAATCATCTTGTCATAATAGCATTTATTGTGAGAGCCGTTATAAGTATCAAATAGACAACCAGTTTTTTAGCAAATGCTTCTCGACAATAGTAATCGCTAATTCGCTAGGTATTCGAATGTTGTTTTTTTTGTATGTTTGTTTTTTCGATTCGTCTGCTGTGTGCTCGCAAAACGACTATTCGAAACCGTTTAGCGAAAGGAATGCAACCAATGAAGCATTCCTCTACAGCAAAAAGAAATGTAGGAAACGACTGCCAAGAATTCAGGATTCGATACATAACTTTCAGGGAGCAATTACCCGGATTGTCTAGCATTACACCTTTCTTATTTCATCAACGCCAACTCTACCTTTTTTACCATACATCGGCTGAATCTTATCTCCGCTGTCTCTCCCAACTTAGGCCATACATTTCTACGTTTGTTGCTAATGAAAATGCGTACAAACGACGTGTGCACGTGGTCAAATGTTCGCAATCGATACGCGCACTTTACGAGCGCCCAGCTCATCGCCAGGGACGAATATACGGTGCGACCCGCGACCACACCAGTCCATGAAGAAACAAAATAGTCTAGCAAGATAATGGAATAGAATTAGCGTTTTGTTGGTAAGCATTTTTTGTAGCCGTGGTGATCTTAGCTTTTCATTAGTGAAATTGTCGGCTTCCTAACTAGCTACTAGAGGAAAAGTTTTATTTGGTTGACTAAAGTTGGGATAAGTTTGTGTGAAAAAAGGCGATATATCGAGAGGGTGTAACAATATCCTCCTATATTATGTTGTCAGTAATAAAATCCTTTCGACAAGCCCAGGAGATTACGGCAATGTCGCCAGATATGTGGGCAGTGCGTTCGAATCTTGGGAGTTGTCCGGTTCAGAAATAGGTTTATGCTTATTGGATAGTGGAAGCGGCAAAATCTAACATCAGGACGTTGACAGACTTATAAAATGCGAACAATATGAAGTTTCAAGCTCATCGATTCAATTACAGTATCGCGTCTATGAGTCCAATTAACATATCTCACACAGTTTGTAGCGCGTTATGTGAATAAACTGCTAGTTTTTAAACACCCGCGATTGGCGACTCTGATCGCCGCGTAATTATGACGGCGCGTTTATCCCATTACATTCCAACGTTATGGTGCGCCAGTAACATCAATTGTTGTAACATCATGTGTGGATGTTAGAATAGAACATATTCTTAACATATTATAACATCAATTTTACGTTTTAGTGCATAAACAAGTGGTGTAGATGTTTCCGTTTCTCACAACGCGCTTACCATAACAGCCTCCGTCCGTACAATAAAATTATTATTGCTTTAATTTTATAGTTATTTTTATTTACGAGGCTGCACAATGGACGAGCCCACATCTCGCGACCACGCGGCCGGTCGTCGCGGTCTCCTCGTCGTAAAAAGCGCGCGACTAGTTCGTCGCGTTGCGTCGTCGAACGCTATTTTACGACCGATCGCTTCCTGTGAACGCTGGAGAATATCGCGTGTATGTACATGGTGTAGGTACATGCGCGGGATATGCAAGCTACTCTGAAGTAGCGCTAAGTTTAAAACTTCGGCCATTTCGCGCCAAGGTATGAGTAATGGGCATCCGGCCCACCTGAGGGCGAGTTATGGCGTGGAATTAGGAGACATTGATTTTGACAGGCCTGATGGTCTAGTGGTTAGTGACCCTGACTGCTATGCCGGAGGTCGTGGGTTCGATTCCCACCCAGGACAAATGTTTGTGTGATGAGCACGATCATTTGTTCTGTGTCTGGTTGTAATTTATCTATAATATGTATGTATTTAGAAATATTTAAGTATGTTTATCAGTTGTCTAGTACCCATAACACAAGCTCTGCTTAGCTTGGGACTAGATGGCGTTGTGTGATAGTTGTGGAATATTATTATTATATTATTATTATTTTTGAATTTATATATCTCGGGACCATGGGGTCCCGGTCCTTTGGAAGGCGTACGAGGGGCCGAAGCCAACTCGCAGAGGCCCCTTAGGAAATTTTAAGGAAATGCGGCACCGTCCGACGATTATCCCTGTATGCACTATGCAAGTGCACCCAAGGATAACCCCCGGTTGGTGTAGGACTATTGTAGGATAGGAAAAATAAAAAGTTGGACTATAGGTTTGGGTGGCTGAAGTGAACTGGTTAACAAGAACTATGGAAGAACTATGACCCCTGCCTGATCAATGTTTTATATATACACGGATAAAATGGCAGGGGGTGACTTGCACACTCAATAATGGGCCCCCGGAAACGGTCGCTAGCACATAGTGACACGCTTTTACCCTAATGGTGACAAAACCCCAAAGACCAGCGAAAGGTCAATGCTTGGTTTAAATTTTAACACGTTGATGGCATAAGTTCATTTGGATAGAGGGTTTTTCGAACACATTTCATTAAGTTAACCAGACTTTTTTTTTCAGAAATAAGACCAGCAAAGCAAAGAGTGGATCAATGACTCCTTACTTCCGTGTTCCCATGCCATGATGCCACATTACAACCACCATACCACAGACTACGCAATATTATGCAGAGTGACATCAAAATAATTTACGACTGTGCTGGGCCGTAAACTCGGGATCGCGGAGGCCGCAGGAGTCGAGCAGTTCCGTGTTTACCACCTATAAACCAGGCTCGGCATGCCAGCGGGTGACACTTGAACCCCATACGAAGGTTCTATGTGTAGCTGTATGGTGGGATAAGTTTGAGAATATGGCAGGCTATATTCTAAGTCTTCCTGATGAGGTCATAAAATACTATAGGCGTTAGAAGAGATAGTTTTCCAACGATGTAATGGTTGAAACTCTGACGCAATGATCGCGAATGGTCTTGGAAGGATGGTGATTGGATGGTTGCGAGAAGCGAAATCTTTGGTGGTACAATCTCATTACAGACGGGAGATCGTGATGTAATTCGCTATTCAAGTGTGTTTAGAATTATATTTCCATTCAAGATCCATCAGCAATGAACATATTAATGTGTAACACACATTGTAGTTCGCTAGCTACCTCTCGCCGATCGCACAATACATGGGAACACGTAACAGTTAATTATTACATGGATCTGAACAAAAACCTACCGATGCAGGAGATTAACCCCGCGCATTAAAACAAGCTACGCCTTGTTAATAGTCGTTTTTGTTTTTTGTCTTTGTTCTTTTAACTTATTTGCATGATTGATGGTCATGTTACATGTTAAAGTATATGATGTTATTTTTTGGCAATGTTTAGGTTGTTTTTTGTGGGTTAACGAGATATGTTTGATGGACATCTCGTAAGGTTAGAAGATTAACGGACGCGCGTCAGAAATGTTTTACGTTTGTGTGATGTGCAGATTTGCCGCCTCTAATAATTTGATACGTGATAAATAGATAGACTGTGATTGACGTATCAGAATAACATCAACATGTGAAGTGAGAGGAGACGAAGATTAGGAAGGATTTAATTTAAAACTTTAATAGCGGTTTATTTTTTATTTAGTTGAAGTGTCGACTATGCATCAATTGCATAGTCCACCGCTAGACAAGGTTATCCCCCGTTGTTTATCCTACCACTATCTTCAGGTTGCTTTGTTAACCAGTGTTCAGTTAGTATACCTCGTTAAATTAAATTATTTTAGTACCTACCTACATTCACATAAATCTTAGGAAGGAAACAGCCAATGCCAAGACGAGTCCATGACACGAATTCTACACTTTTTTCAAGCTATCTCCAAGCAATCTCCTAGTCTCACCATTTAAAACCAGGTCGAATAACAATAAAAGTAACAGCTAGCGGTTGACGATAATTCAGCGATAGTGGACTGTTTAAATGAGCCCACAATTTCTTGACGTGCGGCGAAAAAGGAACTAAAACGAAAAATGTACTGAATTTGACGAAACAATTGACATTTCCCTTGACCAGCAGCGCCACCACGTAGTGTTAGAAAATACTGGCCACTTTGTAATTGTCAAAGTTTGAAAGTGAAAAGTTGTCACCGTTATTATTGTGCTGCCTTAAATTTGCATTGTGGGTCAAATCGTGAGTATTGTTGCATTTAACGAGGTTCATTCCGAATGAATGCTGATTGTGGAAGAGATAAATGAGGAAAGTTTTTTAAATTGGACATGGCGTCAGCGAGCAACAATACTTTGTGGTGGCTTTTAAACTGACTAGGTACCTACTACCATAATTTTAAGATTGTATGCAATCTGAAAGTTAAGGATTTTCCGTTTAGTTGTTGACTTGTTGGGGAGTTATCCACCTTTTCAACAAAGTAGGTAAGTATTTAGGGCAACTCTTCAGCAATTTAGATAAGACACTACCTACCCTGTGCAGCACCGGATATTTATGACAGTTGAGACGTTTATCTCGTTCCATAGCGAATGAAAAGAATGTATGCATTATAGTCTCATTATGAAAAATTATAATTATAAATTACTGTAAGTATAATGAAGGGCTTATTGATTATCCATTTGTTTCCCACTTATGTCTAAGCTATAGTATAACTTTCAGTTTACATCGAGCATAGATACCGATCAATACCCCATTGTAATTAATAATGAATAAAAATATTTTATCTTAACAGCAAGTACCTAAGTACTATGGTGTGACAAGGCGTTGCTCGATGCGCAGACGCAAGAAAGGCCCATTGTAACATTATCACTAATGAGTCACCCTGGCTTCTTGCATGCTAAATGCGTACACAGCTACGTGATTAATGGGCCGTACGCCAATCACTAGGAGGTCTGCCCACCCCGTAAAGGAAGACGCGCGAACATGGCGTCCGGGTGCAATGACCTGTGGGGTAAGTATGTGCGAAAAGTTGAAGATATGCGAAATGGAGCGCCTTATCTTTACGCTTATTTTCTTAGCGGAGAAAATTCTACGCGACTGTTTTAACAGCCGATGAGTCAGCATGAAGGAACTCGGTACTGTCGCCGACGTTCTCTTTTTTCAGGCCTGTAGAAATATTGCCTTGTATCAGGAAAGTATGTTAGCGAATGATTTATGCTCTTTCAGCCTCTTTGTACGGAATCAGTACACATCAGTGTTGGGGAATTGACATACTTTTTTACGGGTAAACAAAGGACGGATCGTTTCAGGGCCGATGCAAATATAAACAAGTGCGAGTCGGACTCGCAAGTGAAGGGTTCCGTACCACCGTACAATATTTAACACTACATAATATACGTGTATAAAAAATCACGTCTGTTGTATGGGAGCCCCCCTTAAATATTTATTTTATTTTAATTTGATTATTTATTTTTAAAGTGAATATATAACTAAATGTGCTGTGAATATTTCAAGCTTCTACCTGTTGCCGTTATTAATATCGAACAAATAACGGCAAAAATATCACGTTTCTTGTATGGGGCCCCCCTTAAATATTTATTTTATTCTGTTTTTAGTATTTGTTGTTATAGCGGCAACAGAAATACATCATCTGTGAAAATTTCAACTGTCTAGCTATCACGGTTCATGAGATACAGCCTGGTGACAGACAGACAGACGGACTGTGGAGTCTTAGTAATAGGGTCCCGTTCTTACCCTTTGGGTACGGAACCCTAAATATCGTAAGCTAAGCTTCGAAGAGTGTTTTAGATGGAAGTTTTAAATGCAACGATATCCTGTTATTTTTTACCCATTTCTAGGTACTCGTCGGACCACGTTCTCGTTACGTGAGAAGATTAGAGAAGTCATAGCTGCCTCCTTGGTCTAGTGCTCGCAAGCGCTACTGCTGCACGAGGTGCTGGGTTTGATTCCCAGGTCGGGCAAAGTGTTACTGGGTTTTTCCATCAGGAATTTTCAGTAGCAGCTCGGAGTCTGGATTTGTCCTCGGTTGATGGCAATAGAACCGACCCCCGCACCCGTTGGATGCGAGAAGCACAGAACCGGTTGAAGTGGAGGTGCTTGGGGAGGCCATGTCCAGCAGTGGACGTCTTTCGGCTGAAATGATGATGGCAATAGGGTCGCCCCCCCCTATTACATGGGACTTTAAACATAACTGGCGATATGTGGGTGTAGGTACTATTATGAATATGTCTGGTCAACCCTTTGGGGAAACAGGGCGTGATGTTATGTTATGTATTTCAGAAGATTAGAGAAGTCATTATTTAGAAGTTTCATCGTACTCGCTGATTTAAACGAAATGCCATTCTGGTGTTATTTTATAAACAGTCCACTTCTCTAAAGTTTTTTTGCAGAGTTGTTAGTGTTACCAGTGTTACTACAATGGCAGCGTGCGTGTTTGATGTCTTTATTCACTATTTACACTTGTCTTCAGTTTCAGGGTCTCGTACTCGTTTCACGGAAGCCCATTGTTGTGGTTTCCTACTGTCTGTCTGTAACTCTGTAATGTATAATGCAGACTGGCTTTTAGATAGGTAAACCTTTTGAGATTGGCATTAGTACTATTCAGTGCAAATTGAACATTAAAAAGATTATTTTCTTTTTACATAAGTTGATTGGATGATACCTAAATAGACAGGTATTCGAACATGAATAATTTGCAATAAAGTTTATATCGGTGTAAACGAACTGAATAACTACCTAATCCGTTCACCAGTCAATCTTCGATAAATTCGTATTAGTTTTAACAGGACACGCACAATGGCGGCACACAAAAGCTAATGCCAAATTAATGAGGATAATGCGTAACACTAATAATCACCATTTCCGTCGAGTTCACGTACACACGGGTAAAAACAAGCTCTCGTTTGTAGAACATGGCCATTGTAACACACAATCAATCATAATCTGAATCATTTTGAAGCATGTTGCTAATACATTGCTTCATAATGTTCGAAAAATTTCCTGCTCAGCAACGTAAATAACGCAAAGAATGTTGTTGAACTGTCAAAATGAAAGCCATTGCTACTGATAGTGTGTTACGCAATTATCCAGCTGAACCATATGTGGTTCGTGGGACAGGGAATGGGTTAATACAAATTAAGAAAATGATTCTGTACTCCGATAGGCAATGTTGACGGCGGCATGAAATTAACTACTTAAAGCTTTTACATCCCACTGAAAGTTTTCAACAGTTACGGTAATAATTTTGTAGCTATAACGCAATGGAATGAGATATTCGCGTGCTGCAATTGGTACTGCTACTGCCGTCCGGGTCCGCAGGCCGGTTGACGCAAACGCAATCAACAAGGGTCAACGTTTTCTCGTTCATCGCAATTTTCCGCTTGACAAATCAAACTTATGCTACGCGTATGGACTGACTGATGAGCGACAGCGACAGCGAGCGGTACGATGTTATTATAAAAATTGTGTCTATGGGAAGGTGTTTAGAGTCAGGCAGACATGAAAGGGGAAGTTCTGGTGCGGTGGACGACGTTGATGCCTTGTCCAGTAAAGTCGAAGTACGAAAGATATTTTCTTGTTTTTTTTTTTCATAATTACCAACAAAGTCAAAGCATTTATTTCAAATAGGCACATAAAAGGCACTTTTGAATGTCAAACATTACAATAAAATAGAATTGATTCTAGTCGCCCCTTCCAAAAGGTAGTTTTCGTATGAAGAAGAATGGGCTAGACACTCCACCGTTAACTCTTTTAAAATGTTTTACAATATTTTGCATACATTCATTATATAATAATAAGTGAAAACGATGCACCTAAAATAAAATTACTATACCACAATAGGTAAAAGAATTAAAAATGAAAAGTAAAAACGAACAAATAAAAGCAACCAGTTTGATTTTGTCTAGACTCTAGAATGTCCTGTGGAGCAGGACCAGCATTTTTCCAATTGTTCTTATCTTGGATATAATCTGCATGCAACTCTACGCTTATTCCAAAAAATACAAATGTACATAGGGATCATAATCCAATGAAATAAACATGCATCAGTTCGGCTTTTGATAAGTCATTTAGTGCCATTGCTCTGTCCAAAGTTCCTAAACGGCATTCGAAATTCAAATCCGTCAATGCTGTTAGCCGCGCCACCGCGTAGTTTGCGCCCCAGGAGTCAAAGTTCCGTACAATTTGGGCGGTCATCGTTAACAGGGTTAAACCCAGCTACCCAGCTGCCGTCGCTTCCAACCTGCACCACAGGAGACACTTGATATTGCCAATTTAAACTTTTTTAATGACTTATTACCGAAAATTTGAGAAGCCTATTTGTGGGGAAACTGTTTTCGTTTTGGTGGATGAAATTAAATTATTGTATTGTTTTATTTTTTATAGCAAGTTTGAGTTAGTAAGGCAGGAGAATAGTTAATAATTATTGGTTTAACAGCACAGATTAGCACGTTTAAAAACAATTTACTTAGCTTGTTTCATTTAAATATTTTGTTATCCACCTACGTAATCACAATTCCAGGTACTAACAGTGTTACATTAGCCCAAATTCAGTTGCCTTTCAACTAGGTGACACAAATATTCCTACAATTTGTCGAAAATATTTTTCAATCCACAAAATACCGCCGACAGATGGTATGCGTGTGTTTGATATTGAAAAAATGTATCCCACAACCGGCTTTATGACATTTTAATGTAAATGTTGGTCCGGTGGCGACTCCACATTTTTGCGATGCGATCGTATCAAACACGACTAGTTCCATTACCACTTTTATTGTGAAATGAATGACTAACTTTTTGTGACGGGAGTACACCAGCCAGTGTTATGAATACGATTTTAATATTAAAATTATAATTGTAAATGCTGAACATTTGAATTTATGAGACCATTTATCACGATACGAGAAGCTAATGTTTGTTGAAACTATGATATTTATCAATTATTTTATAATCTCTTGGCAAACTATCCGATGAGTAGTTTTGTTATTTACAAAAAAAAAAAAACTTGGCAAGCAAATCGTGTTCGTTCGCAGGTACGATTTCATCTGATCGCACTCAGCAGATGTTTGTCGTTTGCGTCCGATATTCCCGAGAATGGCCGCTAAGATTTACGGATATCCGGCTCGAGATACAAGCAACCGTGTGGATACAACTGCTATTCAGATGCCCGGAATGCCCGTATCTTTACCGCTCCCTTCAGAAAGGTAACAATTTTAGGTTTAGGCTACGTTGACAGCCAAATATTGAGGACGCCCTCACTTTAATTGCTTGGTTCCTCCGGAATTTAGATCTTTTTAGTTTTTCGCAACAAAAATTTAACCCTTCGTTAAATTTTTCGTTCAAAATCGTAAAACTTAAAAGATCAGCGTCCAAATTGTCGATTTGGTTCTAAAGTTCGCTAAAAGCGAGAGTAAAATGACTTTAGAACATTCGCAAAGTAATTACGTCTTTGTGCTAACTAATGCTGACATCACTCAAAGGAAACTAGGACCTATAAAAGTAAGAACAATGAGTCGAAGCATTCGGGAACTGCTAATACGCTCTCATTTCGTCATTTACGTCTATTTGGATAGCCAGAGTAATTTGGGTCAATAAAATCTTCAGGGACGCGAGAAAAATAACGTACCTGGACGAGATGCTTGCAAATATTTCTGCAATAGTTTTTATAACATTTTGTTTCTAACAATGGAGGCGTAACGGTGCTCGAAGACTCACAGCAGCGGGAAACAATGGAGCATCAGCGTCACCAAATTAATTTGTTGTTTGCGAATTTTACGAGCTCGGAGAGAAAGAACTCTTCTCGTGTCCATTATTTATGTCGATGTTTCTGCCTTTCTCGTGAAATATTAGCGTGAAGAACTGGCGATTTGAACTAGAACTTGAGCCTTATTTCTAATACTTCCTTTGACAGCTTAATTTGTATGATTCTATTAAATTATCAAGTGTAAAGAATTTCTATCAATGCTGTGTAGAACTAGAAATGTATTCGGTGCATTCGTGCTTCGTAGGCACTTTTAGCAGTTACTTTCATCATCGTCTGAATTAACGCTCAACTCAATTCCATTTCATCTTTGATCAAGTCAAGTGTAACCCGAGTACGGGAGTGGAGCATCGTTAGAAATGTCACTCCCTTTTGTTTCAAAAAGGGGCTTTTTTCGTATCGATCCCTTGCAGGTAACCGGGAGCGGATGATTTATTACCCGGCTTGTTTGTTCAAATAATCGATGCCCTGGCAAAATCCACCGCGTCACACGAAATGCGCCCATAAAATAACCACCCCACGTTTAGTTTTTGAATGAGGTGGATCGAACGCATCTCGATTTAATGGCCCTAAACGAAAATACCGTGCGTGCAGTGTTGGCTCGCCGTAATATTTGGACAATACCGAGTGGGCTTGCTAAATTTCCATGCGAATTTATTGCAGCACTAAATCGGGGAGTCATCGCGCCGTCAGCAATATTGTTTAGAATAAAACAGATATAATTTTCCTTGCGCTAACGAAAACAGTCGTACATTACGCTCGTATATCTCGCTTGACATCCGATAAAAGTTTCATCGATGAAGCTTATTACTAGACTGTCAGCGAGACGCCTTGCCTACATTCTCGATAGTAACGACGGCGCCGACGATATCGATTTCTACATTCTTATTGAATTTATAGTGGCACAGCACTTTCCAGTGCTCAATTAAATTCAGTTCTCCGATTCTGTTGCCTTCGCTTTTACCAAATTAACGAAAATTATTAAGTGTAGTTTTCTTAATTCAAATTCCCAGTAATTCAGACGCTCAAGATTATAAAATTATCACTTGAAGATAGGGAAGGAGTTCGCGATAATAGTGCTGGTCTGGGTTATTGATATTTTGTCAAATAAACATGTAGTGTGGTTGTAATAGAGCGTCGTTACAAGGTATAGTGTGTACCCAGATTGCGAGATAAGGCTCTGATAACGTACAATATCAAATCGTATGAAAAAATACTTTATCGGTAGCGTGGAGTGGGACATGTCTTCCATGTGGTACATAACAAGTCAGAAAAACATCGTTACGTAACCGAACTTTGATTTTGAAAACGGAACACAGCAAAATATTTATTATGGAGTTCATATTATTGATATTGGAACGGAGTTATTTAAAATTAGAAGGAATATGACACAAAGATAACTGTCATTAGTAACTGCGGTCATAGACATTAGTTCGGGTTTTCTTGCCTTTCCAAGCAACGGCAATTCCACAATGTTCCTAATTCCCATTAATTCCACTGAGTGTCCGGTGTCTGCTGGTAGTTTATCATAGTCTGGAACACATGTACGAGCCTCTGCCGATAGTGGTCGACACGTCGCTATCTATGATCGATCACTAGTGCTGTTTAATTACGGCCAGTTATCGACGCGCATGATTTATTGATATTGGCTCCGTATCGCGATAGTGTGACACAGAAATAAGTTTGATTGTAACTTGGGCTTCTTGTTATGGATTGTTTTATGAACTTAGTGTTGTAAAACAGATAGCTTTATATGGTGTTGTGCCTACTGTAGAAATGATTAACTATCCGATTGAACCGAGTTTGTCGATGTTGGCTACATATTTTAATTGGAATGGTTTTTACCTCCCAGTTTTTACTGTCATAACATTATTTATTCGTGTGTTACCTATACAAATAATGATTACTAAAATTATACATTCAATGGCTATAAAAAATGAGAACCTCCCATTCTAAGCAGAGTCGATAAAAACCACGAACATTTGTTAGTCATAAAGAGCAGAGCTTATGAATCAATAATCAACTGACAAAAAGCATCGTTTATTTTTATGAAAATAAAAGAATAACACGGAAGGCGAGAGCCGTCGTTGTGGTGCATTTGGATCTAAGAAGGTCTTCGTCAGATATGAAAAAGAAAATTTTCAAACAAGATATCTTCCCCTGATAAACGCTAAACAAATTGTAAAGATAACTTATCATAACATAATTAGCACCAAAGTTAATTGCGAAATGGCGTAAGACGACAAAAAATACAAAAGGAAAAAGAAAGCAAGTGGCGCCGCCGGTAACAGCAGAGACCCGAACTCATCAATTTAATCATATCTGTATCAAGATAGCCTTGGGTTATTTGTCGGAGATTAATTGCTAATAATCCACTTAGTTTCGCACAAACATGCATCATTACTTGTCTAGATAATAACGTTTTTGTGTTCATTAAACACTTTATCACCAAACGTTTTGATACGAATTAGAATCGTGAATTTTGTCACGTCTAAATCTGAATTAGCAGAGAGTCAAATACATTATATTAACATTATGTAATGTCAGTCGTTTATTTAACATGTGATTTTTTAGATTTATTCCGGTCTGATCCCCTGAGACCCCCCTCCTCGATCCCCTGCTAGTTCGTCTTCTGTTTTAAACTCTGGCTTATCCACTTTATGCTAGGTTACTCAATGGACTAATTGTATTACGCAAAGAGTTTAATTTAACTTTTCTGTCCCACAACACTTGTTTTTTAAATACTTTTCAGATTTAAATGACAGTGTGTTCTAGTTTTCAGTTTCAGAAAGAATATTCGTAATAAATAGTTGAGATTCGCTTATCCCGAAATTGTCTCTCACAGATTTTCGTTCGAAACTTTCAGTGAACACTGACGACTGACAGCTTGTTTAGAAAGTCTATCCAAGTTCATCAAAACTCTTCACACAATTTTGAAGTGATTCCTGTAACGTCCGCAAGTGAATAACAAACGTACAGATCAAATATTTTCTAAACACTCATTGTATGAGCACGTGTTGTGATGTTTAACGGGCACTTGTCTTCAACAGCCAGTGTTATCGTAATGAATGGCCCTGTTGATACACTGCGCTACCGTGTGCTTGATACTGGCCACAACTACGTTCCAATCCCAACGGATTATGTTTGAAACGGTGTTCCATTTCTTTTTTTTTAATAAACCAGACATTAGACACAACTTTTTATAATAAGGTTTTTGTTTTTTGATACAGGGGTTTGTTCGTTTACGGTCTATTTGTTTTGCGTCTAGACTTTAATGTAAATATGGTTGTCTCTACGCCTTGGAGGGAGTGTGGGCAGAATTCCAAGTGGTATGAACATAAGTTGAGAGTTGAGACGGGCAGTATCGGGACGACAAAGCACAGCAAGTGTTGGCTTTACATACAAGTGTGTTTGCTGGAGCGTCGCGTCGCGTCTACGAACATTATCATTATCACCATATTCTGTGTGACGTTTCCTGACCGCATCTGTCTAGACGAATTTATGAATCTGCATGGTACGATCAATTAAAAGGTCTTCGAAGTTGATTTAATATAATATGATACTTATTTAAAATCTATTTTGCGTTTTTAGCGGTAGACTTCAGTTAATTACCTGAAGAGTCGCTGGTAAACCTCAGAACAGCCCTAAAAACTAACACTACAAACAAAAGCACTCGCGTGAAAGGAATTTCATACCCTAGCGAATATCCGTCCACCAGCAAAACGAGCAAAACCAAAAACCTGAGCAGGCGTTATCAACGAAACACACTGAACGGTAAAAAAAAGTCGAAAGCGTCCGTTTTTTGGTGGACCTTGTAAAGCTATGGGTGGCCTGGGGTTACGTGGGTACGATATATATAAATAATTTGATGAATGGCGGGCAGGACGGTAGCCCAGCGGGCGTGCATCGCTCGTTAATATAGTTCTGTTAATAGTTGTTCGTCCCCTAACTCTGGCTAGACATACAGTACCTACTTACATGTGGCCTAGACGCGTCTGGGAGAAGAGATTAGCGCGTATGAGATGGTTTTTCTTTGAAACATCTTAAGGACGAAAGGGTGCATCTATTAAGTCTAGACTAAAGACGAATGAGTGAGACAGACTTTTAAGCATTCTGAGAAAACCTCGCGGATACTGGATTTAGATTATGTAGTTTATTTCCTATCGCCTATCGTCAGGTGATTAGTTTTTTACATCTGGAGAATGGGTGAAAAAATTTAAACGTTATGAAAGAGATAGAACAATAATTTTACATGATAAACTATTTCCGCCGACCTTGTTTATCTTAGATGCAAGTTTAATTAAGAGATTAGATAGCTCCAAAAATAGATTCACTGTTATCGGCGATTCTGGTTTACTGCCGCCGGATTCAAACGGCATGACATTCAAACATCGATTATTTCATATAAAAATTAGTTTTATCGTTAAAAAGTCTTGTTGATACGTAATTATAATGACTCGTAGAGTTTAGTAGAGGATGTACAAAATGAGCTAATCAAATATGCCGCCGTGTAATCCGACGGTAATTAATGCAAGCTCAAATTTGTAAAGCCTCATAGCCGGGAAACAAACACGGCATTGTTGGACGCGTGATTCGTGCGTGTGATCCCGCCGTGTTTGCTGTGCGCTGGTCCGGCCGGCCATCGAACCCCACAGAACCTTTATATCCATTCAAATAAGCACTAATTATATTTAATGCGTTTTACCTGTAATTAGGAGGTGTTAGAAAATGTGAAACAGTGTTTAACGGTTCCGAAACAGTTTTGGGGATTGTTTACATGCTAACGTATACGATTAGACTTCTTTATGAGATGCTTTCACCATTGCGCCCACGCTACATCGCGAATACAAACAACGATGCCCAATCTAATGATTATTGTAAACATTACTCACTATTTTATCCACTTTCGTGCGGCGCAGTGTTGCTACACATTAGCAGTTGACTCGTTACATTAATCACTATTATGTATGAGTACGGAACATACATATTCTGTTCACGTTTCATTTTTATTTTATGAATATAAACAAGAGTGGAATGGAACACAATAAAGTTCATCTAGTCTAAACATTTTAACAGGCTGTAAAACACAGTTTCGTCAATCTACTGGCAATAACGATAAATATGAAGCGTGGGCCGTGGGCAAGTGTAGTGTATGCACAGTGTCCGAATCCGAATAGATTCGCGGACACTCGAGAAGTTAGTTCTCCCTTCGGCAGGAAGATGGGCGAGGAAAGTGGTAGGTAGCTGCTCGTAAATAAAGGCGTGACTCAGTCGGCCGGTGGCGTTGCTTCGAGCTATTTTCGACTTGCAAATGAGAAAGTGCATCGGCAGTGGAACCCTATAGGTCGGTTTAAGTGTTCCAATATAGATGCATAGACGGCTACTTATTGACGTCTGCATAAATAAGTAGCCAGTATGGTGTAATTCCTTTGCGCTCCAGGTAGCGAGTGCGTTGCACTGTCGCGTCCACAAATGCATTTAAGTATTTTCTCTCTACGTGCATGCAAATAAAATGATAATTATACAAATGTAACTGGCGATGGGACATTGTCATTATCGTTTTATACCTGATACCTTAACAAGTTTTTTTTTATCTTAAAGAATGCTGTGTAATAAAGTTGGTTTTATTAGAATAGACAACTACCACTTAAAATGGTCGGCTCCAAGGGCATAAAATAATACACATTATTATAAATCAGCGAAGATTAGGCCATAACAATAGATCATGAGTAATAATGTGTTTATTACATGATATATTTATTTTTATGCGTGACTGTACCAGTTGTTTTGAATTAGGAATCTCAATGGGTAGTAGCTGTAATTCTCATAGTGGGTTTTTCCGAGTTCTGATTGTAACCTAACGTAACAATTAAAGTTTCAGCGAGGTATAATGCCGTCCACAGAGATAATGCCGGTTATCTAGACCAGATTATAACAAGCCGTGTTTAGTACACATAACGGTCTCTCATTCACAGCCTATACTTAGATAAATCATGCATCGGAACTGCAGTCTGCAGTACATAGGGAACATGGTTCATATCTCGTAAACGGACACTTATCGCCTCAAAACAAATCCCAAACGCGTTATCTCAAATACCTGCATACGTAAATACATCGACATTGAATCAATATTAGATAGGTTACCTACCGCTGAGCACGGCTCGGGCGCCAGGCGGCAGGCGGCAGTCGTTGACACGCCACTACACTCACTGTACACACTATTTACTTCACCGTCGTCTTAAACAACACCTAATTGAATCCATGTTATCATTTAAAATATCGATCAGTCACACGCGGTACGAAGGGTCTCAGGCGACGCCGTATATTTTTACATTCAACGTTGAGATATTTTCGATAGCAGTCCGGTTTTTAGTCACACACACGAGTTCACAACGTTGCTTGTTCGTTTCACTGTTGTAGCCGGTATACGAACTTATTGTCACAGATCAGCTGAGCGTATGTTTGAAACAATATCGGGTTTACGTAAATCGAACGCGAAGCAAACGCGTATCAACACCACGGCGCGCGGAGCGGGACTGATGAGTGAATGAACGGAGCGGAGTTCGCTTCTCTTCGTAGCGGACGGCGCGCGCGGGGGAAGGACCGAAGGACGGAGAGCGGCGAGTTTCACCAATAGATGGCGCTACAAGGTTTTCTTAAGCGAGTTTTTTTTAATAAAAATAAAATAATTAAGTGGGGTGAGGATTGAGGGCCGGGCGGGCTACGCTAACCGTCCGCCCGCCTCCTTATAAATTAGGAAAACGTTTTCAAATTATTTCCCGTCAAACATTTACTCTCCAATTCGTCGTATTCCTTCGATGTCCGGAATCAATTTACGCGAATCCACTTTAGGCGTTTAAAATTTTCCCACCTCCTGTTTGCCGTTTCCAACGTGACGGAAATTAATGTGTGCATTGCGTTCTTTAACGTCGTGGAAAAATTTGCTCGTTTTTTGAAACGAAGCGTGGAGAGCTGTGTAAATGTAAAAATTCTATTAAATCACGGATTGGGCTGGTAATCGCGAATGGAAATCGATTAAAGTTTGCGGAGGCACTTGCTTGGGATGGATTCTATCAGAGGGCCGATCAGAGTAGATGAACTCATTCTCGATTCTTCATTGCTCCGGACGAGAATAAAGGAAAATGTTTGGGTGCCTACAGACATAAAAGCGTTTAAAATGGAATTATCGGACGGAGATTGTATCTGTCAATTTACTTTAGTGGGAAAAGTTAACATTACTTAGAATAGATTTTTTTTTGTGAATGGTACTTGCCTACCGCCATTTTCCCTATAGTGTTCACCGGGCGTAGGTATTAGGAACGTCGCACACGTATCTGAAATCTGTGAAGGAGCGCCAACAATTCGTCATTTTAAATCCGGCCCAGTGCCAAATCTCCTTGTACGAATAAAACAAAGCGCCTTGACGTGTGGCCCAAATACCTAAGTAAGAAAGAAAGAAGTCTTTTGGTCACATTACTATAATAAGTAATTCTTCGAAGGGATGTGATTCACAGTTCAACAAAAAACATAGTTTTTTTCTGCATCCGTTTTTGGAAGTGAAAACTTCTTTAGGCGCGTTGGGCATTTTTTGAGATGGGAAAAAACCATTGAATTCGCGCCACTGTTACTGTAACCGACACCGCTTCGGATGTGTTCGGCTGTCCTCGGGATGTACTCGGTTTTAATGTATATCCGATATGTCAGTGAGTGATGGCAAAGTACCTATTCTGTTTGTGTTTTGTTTTTACTTCTGTCGGCAATCCCGTAGTGCCACTGTTTTTTTTTAAGTAACATCTGCTAGTATTGTTTGTCGCGTACAGCCTGGTTGTTATAGTAAAAGTAACATGACGTGAACATGAGTCATTTAAATAATGACCACAATCATTAATTACCGCACCAAGCAGACAAAATTAATAGAGTGTCAGTCATCCTGTGTAAGCTCACCATTATTCATTTTATTACCTACAAGACTGCGTTAATGTGTAATAGTGTTACTAATAATCTCAATTAACACAAAATCAAAACAAGAAGCCATATTAGAATTCAAATAATGTATCACAGCGTCTTAATTAATAAATGGCGCTAGTGGCATAAACAAGTTTAGTCCATGGTATATATGACAGATGATAGGCGCGACCATAAACAATGGAGTGGGCGCGATAAGGGCAGATAAAAGCTGATTTATTGTGTGGAGAGCGCCTTAAATCAATTATAGTGACGGCCGATATAGAAATATTGGGTGATAGAGTGCAGCGTAGCTAGAAAAAATGCTGAGTTATTTTTTAATGGCTGTGTAAACTACCCTGTGTCTATGTAGATAGCTATGTAGTTTCTCGTTCTTGATCTGTTCATCTTTATTCCAGTTCCATAAGGTCGCTTATTGAATGGTGATGTTCCTAGCTATCTTTAAACTGCACTGGAAAATATTAATTTCAGTTCAGATAACAGTTACTAGATTTTAGATATGTGCTGACACCAGCACCCTCATTGGGTAACACACGTTCAATCACAAATGAATGATTTTGAAGGATATTGCTAGTCCATCGCTTCATTTGTTCGAAAAATTGTCTGCTCAACCATGTAAATAACGCAATTAGGTAGTGTTGTTGAACTGTCAAAATGTTTTTTTTTTTTTTATATATTTTTGTCAAAATGGAAGCCTTTGCTACTGACAGATTACCCCGCAGAATATGCCTGAACTATTCTTTGTCTGTGCTGTAACGCTAATAGGTAATGCATGGAATGCTAACTGTTGATGCTAGGCTGGCCTTATGAGTGAGGACAGACCCAATGTTGTGTTCAATTGAATGTCTGTGATATCAAACGACTAATTCTCAGTCAAAGAAACGTGCAAAAAAAAACGCGCGAAGTGACTGTCGCACCACGTGCGACGAAGTGGTCCATAGTTGGAATGAATGTACCTACCTATCCCAAAAACAAAGTTAACATTGTAGTTGAAGAACATGTTCTACCAAACATCAATATAATTATGTCACGGTCAACTGTGCAACTGCAAAGGCAGGGTTGAAATGGCAAAAAAGAAATGTGACCTAAAACTAAGTACATATTAACAATTTTGTGACTTTGTCCTTTACATGTGTTATGACTTATGAGACCTTGCTTCTTGTAAAATTTTAATGATTCTAGGTAAACGCAAAGTACCCTTAGGTTTTGATTCATTAGCGAGTATCAAAATATGTCGCATAAATAGCCGTATTTCTCTATTGCGTTGACTTAGAAGCTTGATTTTTTTTAGCTCCAAGGGATTGTAGACCTATGTATTTTGTATTTATATCAACTTGATACCTACACGCCTTCCTGAGAAAAAGGGTATTGACAGACTGAGAGATAGACAGACGACGGACAACGAAGTGATTCTCTAAGGGTTCCGTTTATTCCTTTTGAGGTACGGATCCCTAAAAATTATAGATCAGTAAGTATACTTAAATCCTTTTTCCTGCGTTTTGGAAATCCCAAGCTTTTTATCTTAATCCGAAAAATATGGAAATATTATGCTGTCGACCACCACGCCGGACGAGAAGGTTCGTGAACGCCGCGCTTAATAAAGCGCTTTTATGCAAAATGTAAAAAAGCGCAAAAAAGTAAAAGTTCATTCTACTTTTTTCAGTATAAATGAAAATGACCTTCGTCGGAGTTTCATTACAATGCTAAGCCTCGTTCTTAGTCTAGACTAAATCAGAGAATTTATTTAAGTAAGAAAAGTATAAAGGTTTTATGTGGTTTATGTTAATAACGTGAACGTGATTTTATGTAACGACAATAACGGGACAATATTCATAAAAAAAAAATTAATACTAGACTGTTATTACTCGTTGGCAGGCATACATTGGTATTAACTGCCTGCTGACGATTAATAATGTTTTTTTAATTTCCCTTTAGCTTTTACAACCCCTAGGTCACGTAATAGACCATCGACATTCATAATAATTAAATGTCCACACATGTGTCAGATAGTGCGGATTACTAGGAAATAATAAAGCAATAAAAAGTTCAACAAAGACGTAATAAACGTCAATTAAATCAAATTATTTGTCCGATAACGCGAATAGTCAGTTCTGTATATCGAGCACCAACGAACTCATTATTGTGTTATCTGTGCTTTATTTTTATTATAATAAATTGCAATATTTATTTATGGCAACAATTTATATTAAGTATAACGAATTATTGCTTGTACGGCGACTAGGAGCTGCTCGACAGATTGTGTGCCATGTTTCTAATTCTAAAATATGAATTGATCATGATTCGTGGTGCAACAGTTTAATGTTTCATACATTATTTAAGTTACTATGTACTAGATAATATTTGCCGAGCTTGGCTGGCACTACATTTGCGGTAAATATTAGTTAGAAATTATTTTGTTATTACATTATTATAATAGCACAGCCGTTCTGTTGCTAAATATTAACAGCTAGAGAACGTTGTACATTGTGAATTTGAAACATGTAGATAGACTGAATAGACTGTTTTAGCTCTCAAAGTTGATTTTTTCCAGCTGAATTTTCATTCATTTAGGTAGGTAGGAACCTTGATACTAAAGGTAATTTCGATAAATAAATAAGTTTCTTGAACATCATAATGTTGGGCGATCCAAGAAAAAATTATGCGATAACGACAAAAAAGAAGAGAGTCATATGTATCTGTCAAAACAACGTTCCTTTTTTGGCAAAAGAATTATCTAAAAAGCCAGCACAAAAACTTTCCACGGGAGTACCAGGACATGATAGCTAGTAGTAGGCCGCGTTGCTTACCGCGGCACATAGCTACACTCGATGGCAAACAAACGGCCATTATGTACACATACGTGCATGTGGCATGCCGCGACACAATGGGAAGGTGGGCTCGCTGCACCGCACTGTACTGCCCGGCGAAATACGATACACGCTATTTGATTAGAGTGGTTTATAAGAAGTGAATTTTTGTAATCGCCTTAATGGGTCCGGGGAACTAATGCAACTTGTAGTTCGAAGCCAGGGCTTTGATAGAGCGTGCGAAAAAGTATTATGGGTATAATATTTTAATGGTACTACATGTTTGTACTACTTATTGGCAACTGTTCAAAGTATGCTTTGGTATGCCATATACAATCTGAGCTTAAAATAGCTTTGCAGTTAACCACACTTATTGTAACTTAGGAGTATGACCATAGATATCCGTGAGTACGACTAAGTTTTAAAGTGTTCTTAATCCTCCTTCGTAGTTCGTACTACTTTCACGCATGCCCACTATTCATGCACAAACAATGCATAGCCCGGATTAGTGGCCGAAGTGACCGAACGAAGGTTTTCATATCAATGTGTCACTTTCGTAATAATCGTCCCAGGGTGGAATGGTACTGCGAAATTGCGAATTAGTCCGAATGATGGCCGCTTCGCGTTGATAGCCTTTGTAGATATGAATATGGCAGTCTTTAGTAACTTAGGTACGTACTGAATTGTTTCTTTATAATGAAAGCAGATGTTCAGTATTCAAGTATGTAGTGTAAAAGATTTTCTCAAAGAAAACGCATGATGGTACTCCATGTAGGAATAGGTGAGAAATTGTTTAAGACGTCTACCTACCAAAGTAAAACATGTCTTCGAGATACCTGATGCATTTTCCGTGTTTTCTCCAAGATTTCACTAAGTTATACTCGTAAGAGACATAAATATCTGAAAACACTTTCCTATGAAGGCAGGGCAGGTGTGTAAATAAAGGTTACATGTTTTCACATTGTCTATTTCTATTTTATAGGGCTATCACAGCACACATCCAATCCAATGTATACAAAACCATAGTTTCCTCGAAGTTCGATTCCAAATAACAATATTGTTATCATAATCAGTATCGTGAAAGTCACAATCCGTGCTCACTTCGATATTTATCAGAAGCCAGGGGATCATGTGAACAGATGTTTAATCCTGGTAAATCGGGGCCCGTTGAGCCAGCTCGTTACTCATGAACAATATGGTTTCAATAAGCCATTAGCCCTGTGTTCGTAGCGAGAGTTATTGCAGCCAACACCGCGGCATAAACTAGTTAGCTATGATTTGTAACAATTTTAATAGCTAGTAATTGTTAGGGTTACTTCTATTTTTATTGTAACTGTTATTTTAGATGAAGGTCTAATTTTGGAGCAATATTTTTATTTTTTTTATTTTTATTAGAAATGGACTTGCTCTTGACTCTAGTCTAATTATTAGTCTATGACTTCTTCATTTAAATATTTCCGTAACCTTAGAAATAAAAGTAACTATATCCTCTTTATTCCTGGGATACTCACCTAATACCTACAGTCTTTTTAAAAATACAATGTCGTCTATTCGCGAGGCGTTATACGAGTATGAAAAGGTTTTATTAGGAAATATTACCTATATCTATTTTCAGATTAGTTTGCTACGCCCACGTGTTCTATGGCAATAGAAATAGACTTTTGTACAAGTACCTAAGATAGATTTTTTTATAAATAGTCCTGATACATTTTACCGAATAGCATGCAAAATTTTCAAATAATAAAATCGGATAAATCGATCGATCAATAATCGGATTAATCACAAAAATCAGTCTTCCATAGTCACCGTTGGACATTACAGGGCTTTCCCATAATTTACGTTCCAAACTCTAAAGCATTGAAGATTTATAAAATTCCTTTTCAACATTCACCTCATCGATAAGTTTAGAACCTGCCTAAACAATATTTTATTCCGCAAAAACCAATAAAGGCATTTATCATTCAGCCTAAAACAATATGACATAAAAAGAGACAGTAGCATGCGGGACCACAGACTATAAATTTGGCGGACCGTCGCGACGCGACAGGAGTTAATCTTTGCACCGTTATTCAAATACGTTCTATTGCTAGCTACCTATTGTGAATGGGATGTTTATTTGTGTGTAGTTTTAGTTCAGCAACGTTTCAGTGTTTTAATGTAATAGGAGGAGTAGGTACCCGCATCTTATGTACATATATGAAAGCTTTAGCTAAGTTTGAGCTTAGCAAGCATTTAGTGGCCCGGCCCTAATTTACGTGTCGTAGGTCGGGGGTTCGAAACCAGGCAGGCACGTTACTTTGTTTAGGTACTTCCTAAGTTTGAGCTTAGCAAGCATTTAGTGGCCCGGCCCTAATTTACGTGTCGTAGGTCGGGGGTTCGAAACCAGGCAGGCACGTTACTTTGTTTAGGTACTTTATTTCATCAACACTGCCCTCAAAACGGTGAAGGAAAACATCGTCAGGAAAGCGGCATATCTTAGAACCAAGAATTCGAAGACATGTGACATCCACCAATCCGCACTGGGCCGGCCGCGGCGTGGTGGATCATAATCCGACGGAGTGGGCCATAGCCCACTCCGTTTTACTCGTTTTGCAGCGCTTATAAATATGCATAGGTATCGTTAGTCGTTACACATATTATTTCACTTTTATGTTGTTTCAGTCTTGTCTCTTTCCTCCTCCTGAGGCCCTTCCGTGCCTTGTAAAGCCCGTTAAACCGCTGATCCCGGCTGTCATTCGACAGTCAGACAGACATTTGAGAGTCGGTCCGGATAGTCAGAAGCCCAACAACCAGTATTACTAAGGGGTATCGGCTTACCCAGTAGGTAACTCTGTTGTGGAGGTCAGATAGTCATTACATTTAAAATACTGGTATTCAGCTGCATACGGGTAGACTGAAAGCCGACCCCAACTTAGTTGGGAAAAGGCTTGGCAGATTGCAAGTTGAGTTCTTACTAGGTAATATATTCAGTTGCTGCATAGAGAACTCCTATGAAATAATCTCATAAGTCCTAGGTAGCTTTACTTAGGTAGGTACCAGGGACAATAATAGGTAGCTGAACAATTAATGCAGTATGTAAATCTACTACGGAATGTGCAATCAAGGTGAATAATGAAGGCCTTGTAACTGTTGGCCGCATCGATTAACTGACTATTTTCATACTGTGGTACATTTAAATATTGATGTATGCAGCCTCAATACATCCTATCTTTAAATGTTATTAAATGATTCAAGATATATAGGGTGGCAGGGACATAACGCACGAAATGAAACCATGAATTCAGCTCATGATTCTAGAAAAATCTGTAGAAAAAAAAATCTACTGTTTCATACAAGAAGTGCAACACCTACGCGATCAAAATGTATGGCAGACCAATTTTGAAGTGAAAACTTCTTTAGGCGCGTTGGGCATATTTTGAGATGGGAAAAAACCATTGAATTCGCGCCACTGTTACCGTAACCGACACCGCTTCGGATGTGTTCGGCTATCCTCGGAATGTACTCGGTTTTAATGTATATCCGATATGTCAGTGAGTGATGGCAAAGTATTCTGTTTGTGTTTTGTTTTCATTTCTTTTTTTAAATAACTGTACCATCTAAAACACGATAAAGGTATTTTTGTGTTTTTTTGCTACACAAGGACCTTCATAACAATATTTTTTTAGTTTTATGTCGGCACACCTTATGAAGATAAAATTTACATTTAAAATTGTCATGTTAAAGATAAAATCATACAACTTTAAGCGTAATCAGATACATTGTGCTCTTTGGTTATCACAATCCGATCTCAAGCGGTTAAACTATCAAAAATTCTATGAAAATTATATTTAACATATTTTAATATCCGTTCATTTGAGGCGTACTGTGTAATCCGCCTAGCGACAGATAGGACACGCGATAAGAACACAGGATATATAGATACAGAAGGTCCACGTATTTAGGAATGAACGTACCTACTTGACGTTTAAACTTAAATAGTGGTAGTTTTTTTTAATAGTCTAGTTCGTTTTACATATCATAAGAACACATAATAGTTGATATTTTAAATGTGGTGGGAATGGGTGTAATGTACTTAAAGTGAACAGCTGTGACTGCACTTTGCGAATTATCCAAACGACCAATTTTGTAGCGACGGTGTAACGCGTAGTAATTAGCGTAGCGTGTAGAAGTTGGCGTAGCGCGTAGTAGTTGGCGTAGCGCGTAGTAGTAGCGTAGCACGAAGTAGTAGCGTAGCGCGTAGTAGTAGCGTAGCACGTAGTAGTAGCGTAGCACGTAGTATTTAGCGTAGCGCGTAGTAGTTCGCGTACCGCGTAACAATTATTGTCTTATTTTTCCTGACAAACAGGACTACGGCCTGCTTGATGGAAAGTAGATTACTAAAAGACCAAGTAGGTACAGTCGATTGCACATTAGTGGTAACAATTTGCCATTGACGGTGCTTTTATTTCGCAGCAGTATGGGCGAATTATTGTAGTGCAAGTTTCGTGGCAACACTTGCAGTTACCACTAATGTACAGTTACAGATACAAATTACAAGTACAGTCTGTACTTGTATGAGTTCTATATCAGACGGTGTGAAGTAGATCTTCTGTATTCCTAGTTGAGATGGGTTGTCGGAGTTAACGCGTGGCGGACGGTTTAATCCGCCACCCTTAGGGTCTGACAGTTTCAGGTATTTTTGGACGACAGTTTCACTTCTATTTGTTTAAAAGCTTTTAACTGGGAAGTAGCTTTTAGAATACGGTTTTATGAACTGTTCGTTCTTAGTTTTAGTGCATCATTTCTAACTCCGTTTGTCTTTTGCTGAATTAAACGCAAACAATTGGTCGGCTAGGGTCAGGCAAGGGTTCTCATAGACGGGGGGTAGTGACGAATGCTTCGGCGATACCCGCCCTCCGACACATGGGTACATGAGGAACACGGGTTGGTTTTTAGTCAGTACGAGTCTGACAGTCCCCTTCGCCCTTCCCCGAGGGCGGAGGGACTCCATGAGGATTTTCCAACCCGATACCAAAAAAAAAAAAAAGGCTTCTCATAGACTATAGAAATGAACAATTCAATGACTAATCGCGTAATAAGAAAAAATAAAGACATGTGCTTATGTAAAGAATCTAACTCTACGAATATGTAAAAGGTCTCTTATTATATTTATATCAAATATTTCTCATAGGCATATCTACCTAAATAGTTAGATATCAGTTACATGACGTGTCTAAACAACAAACAAACACTTCGAATAAACAAGCACTCTACAAGGTTTCCAGACAAACGAGGTTCTACTTGTTATAACCAGCAGTTAGTAGTTAACGCCAAATCGTTAACTACGCTCACTAATGTAATGGTTTACTAGATAAGCCACTTGTCATTATGACTGCATTGTTGAAGTACTTCGTTATTGCTATTTTCGTCTTGTGGACACCGGTGATAACCTGATACCTTCGGGGTAATGAGGTCAAATCATAGGTATTAGGGAACTGCCTCGTTTGGTCTCGCAAGCGCGACTGCTATGCGTGGGGTCCTGGGTTCGATTCCTAGGTCGGACAAAGTGTTATTGGGTTTTCCATTAGGAATTTCTTAGTAACATTCCGGAGTTTGGAAGTTGGCGATTAAATACCCCCGTTCCTCGAAAAACACGTAAAGCCGTTGATTCTGCGGCTGATCTCTCCCCGGTCGTGTCGGATTCCCGTCCCATCGGACTATGAGAGTAAAGGAACAGAGAGTACGCACACACTTGTGCACAATAATATCTCCTGCGTACCTGGCTAATCTCCGTTGAGATTGGCCACCGTGACCGAAATCGGTCGGGAGGTTATTATTATTAAATTATTATTAGGGCAATCATTTCCAACTGTTCTCTCTAATGTTTCTTTCGGCCAACAGTACCTACCTGATACCTACTCATTCTAAATACTCCTGTAAGGCATGATCTACAATAGTGACCGAGACAAGCTGTCTTGGAACGCACATAATAATAATAATAGAGAAATGAAATTGGAAGAATACGTAGGTATGTAACATAATGAAAATAAATATCAATTTCCAGTTCTCTCTGTGAAGTTCTCTTTAGCATAATCAGCCTAATGTTCCCACTGCTGGGACACAGGCCTCCTCTCGGTGAGAGGGAGTGGCTCGTAATCCACCACGCGGCCCCAGTGGGGGTGGTTGGATGGGACATGTCTTCGAATTTTTGGTTCTAGGTCATGCCGGCTTCGTCACGATGTTTTCTTTCACCGTTTTGGGCGCAGTGGTACTGAAATAATTTACACAAGTATAATTTACAAAATTTTAGGCATTCCACCTTGCCCCACCAGTGGGGCGGCTGGTGGGGCAAAGTGGAATAATCCAAATTAAAGCGCCTGTCGGGGTTCGAACCTATGATCTACAACTAGTAAGTCGCGGCCGTTACCGGTACTGGCCCACCACTGCTCAAGTTACCTATATCCCTGCCTTTTCCTCCAAGATCACGAGCGTGATATGTTATGTAAGAATAATTAGGTATGGAATAAGTGTCACGTTTATTTCAATTTCCAACTACGTATCTATATCTATTCTTACAATTGGAGACCACCCCAACAAAACACCAAGACGAGACAGTAAAAACTCTCAGATCGCGTTACTGTAATATATACCCGTGAGCGACTGTGAGCGACCGGGGATCGAACCCGTTATCCCGACACGACCGCAACATACATTTTATGTTTCACTGTCAACTTATGACTGTTATGGATGATATGATACTCCATATTTTTATTGGTTATGTATGTTTGATTCTAGATTGATTAACAATGACTGTGTTTTTGTTTTTAATTCTCTATTGCCTATCTATGGGGTCGACTTTCAGCCCGTCTTCCATCCAACTGAAATAAACAGATGTGCCTTGTACGGTGTCATTACCTTTTCATAAAACTGGGGTGGTCTTCGGGGCAAAGCCAAAAGTCTTTCAATTTCTTTTTCATTAGGTTCCAAATCAGAAAATCATCGATAGCCTGCAATCTTCCACCCTTTTTTTTTTGTGGATGGGAAATCATCTAATGACTCCTCCCGCTCTAAGTGGAGCGGAAGGGAGTGTCAGACTCTTACTGACTAAAATCCACCCGTGTTCCTTCCTTATCCTTTTATGTTCCGGGGCAGCGGTAACCCTTTCGGATGATCCCGCTACCCCGGCAGGCTTCGGCCCTAACGGGCCACCCTTAGGCCGCTTTAGACCGTTCGTTGGCAACAACGTCGATATAATGCACGGAATTAGTAAGTACTTTAAAGATATACTGTTAGTTGGTCATGAGACGTTAGAAAACTGATGACGATCTCCGTACTTATTAGCAAACAGGAAGTCAGTGCTGCCAATCCTCTAACCATTACCCTTCACAACCGTTGATTACAAAGATTGCAATTGTGCCCAACTAGTACAGGAGGCCAGTCAGGCACAAATTACCGCCGTTTTCTAACACGGTAATGACGCATTTCCCTAATTCGCGACTAAGGCCTATCCACGAGCGGGCTAACAAGCAGTTAACACGCTGTATATTTCAATTACATGCCCTTATACAGAACTGGAACACTTTTTGCCCGCACTGGGCAGGGCAACATTTGTATACAGGCTATGTTCTTGCTCAACTGTTACTGCCGTACCATTTACATAACAATTTAATTGAACATTTGTTATGTATTGTCGTGCTATTAACTAACGGACTAGTTTGTATTTGGATCATAAATCTTGCTCTAATTGTATGCGAATTGCCTGGAGCTAACATAGTTCTTTCGTCATAGTGGTTGTAGTTTGTTTTTCTTCCAGTTGATACAGGATGCAATTTAGTGGGAAGGAGCATTGACACGGAGCGATAGCCGTCTGACCTCTGCCGAGTAAACAGAGAAGACACTGCAATATCCTATTTTAGGCTTTTAGACACTCCGGCTTCTGATACAGATAAGTATTTTACTAGTTACATCTTTCTATCTATACTTTAAAATGAAAACAGTTCAATGACTGAAAGACTTTATAAAGAACAATGATAATTGATATGAAATATAATATTGCTTCGAGGGTAAGTTTCAGAATTTTCTGAATTTGTCCCCAGTGCTGACTAAAGGGGAACTGAAGTTTGTTAGCAGACAAAGTCATGGGCAACAGCTAGTACTTAAATATAATTTGTGAAATATTAAATCATGTACAGTCAGACAATTAAACCAACGTACACTCTCAAACTCTGTTATAAATCATAGCGAGCTCTAATCTGTGGGCGCACAACTGTTGTAGCGCCGTATAAGGCAATAGAGTGCCTGACCAAATTAGCGAGTGGAGCATACGGGCCGCATTCTTATGGACAACCTTGAACCAGTTGCGCGGGCGCACGCCGACAGTAGGGCTGCCCTCAGGGCTCCAGGGAATGAGAAAGTGGTGCTGTGATTAATGTTGTGTTAGTGTTTTGATTAAGTGATTAGAGAATGGGCTACTTTTGTCAGGAGATATAACAGTGGCTTGACGAAACGTTACGGAAATTGCCATCTTTTGTACGCACCTTGCGTACGGCGAAAAGTGATTAATAAACATTTAAATATTTGAAATATTGATTTTAGCTGTAGATAAATAGATAGAAGCTCATTTCTTCCAGTGACGGGGTGAAATAATAAATTCGCATTAAAGCTCATAGAGTTTTAATTTCCAGGCATTTACTTCTACTCAATTTATCAACCATTGTACACATAATTAATTGTGACCATTTATGTACACAATCGAAAAATAAATGAATATCATACCCGTAGGCATACTAAATGAATATCATACCCGTAGGCATACTAAATGAATATCATACCCGTAGGCATACTAAATGAATATCATACCCGTAGGCATACTAAAGGCAATCAATCGTATTGTATTGTATGTGACAGACCACACTATTGTTATGGTAACACTGCGCTCATTTGTCACGAACGAAAGCTCTCGTATATTAGTTTTGTTGTAACTTTTAATGGCGTCAATATAATTAATCGGATACTGTATTGAAATCAACTGTGAAACAATGATAATTTATTTTCGTATTAATTTATTGGAATGGTAGTTGTATGACGTTCTGTGTGAAAATGATTATCTGTTCAATTTCACGCCAAAAAAGAGGAAAATCGGAATAAATTTACCATTCCGGGGCTTCCAGTGTGGTAAAGAGAGGGAGCAGGCTGAAAAGCCAAAACAGTTTTTTAGTGTGTCGTCCCGCTCACTTGCGAACGATCGCATTGTATTGCTATGTAATACACCACATTATTGTTATGACAGTGCTTCCTTACCCAACCCATTCGTTCCACTGTGGTTCCATCCGCTGAAGGCCACTTGGACATGAGTTGCCTTGGGTAACATGGAAGTCTTTAAACAGACTCCGGACCCAACTTGGCCGAAGCAAGGAAAACATGTTCAGGGGGAGATTCATAGACGACTCCGCCTTGGAGTGTAAGTGTGGTGGAGTTCCACAAACGATGGGACACTTAATATCGTGCCCTGCGTGTCCTGTCAGCTGCACGTTACAGGAACTGATGGACGCTGGTGATGGCGCCAAACAAGTAGTTGAATTCTGGGCCGAGTCCATTTAGATTGCTATCGACACGCTAAGAAGAAGAGGGAGCTATACGAGCTTTATATAGCTTCATCTCGAGGCTAAGAGGTGGTGGTAAGTTCCAGGAGTGAGTTATGACATAACCTGTTTTAAAACTTTCACAAAGCTTCGTGCCAACCCTGTTGGTGGAGGAATACGGGCACTAATCGTATTCGGCGTGCGCAAGAGTGCCCTACGCGAGCATTTCGCAACTCCGCCCCTCTGACCCGGCACTACGTCAATTTAGTCAATTATTGTATCAAAACTATACCTCATAGTTTATGCTCTAGGTATTACTGACAGCGCTGATTACGTTTACCTAAGTACTAGAGGGTTTAATTAGAAACGTTGTATAGAGTTAAGAGAGGCTTAAACGACAAAAAAATGTAAGGTAAAGCAGACGTAGTCATTACTTAGCTTTATGCAGCTTTTTTTTAAATTGTCTAGTGGGCCTGCTCTTGACCTCGATCTGAACTTGTATAAATAAACCCCTAGATGTTTAAATGCTGCAGCACTATTCTAAAAAAAACTCACGGTAGACTTCATTCCAGTGTTCACTGAAAATAGAGTTTTGGCATTGGAACTGAGTAAGTACTAACAGTGCGAATTCTGAAGTCAGTTGGGTAGAAAATCGTCTAACAATAGGACTACCCCCATTCCTACTATAAATCGTTATTAGGTAAGAGCACAGATAAAGATACACCTAGATAACGCAAGAGCAACTACTTCGCGTGCCCAGCTTACGTACAAAAATCGTAAGCCGGCACTTTCGCACTCAGTCCTGAGTACTGCTGACTGGGTGAGCGTGAGCGCTGGCGCCAGGCCCCGGGGGTGGGGCGAGACGGGTGCCGCACGCGGCGGCGTCTTTGAATCGATTTGATTTTCCCATAACTAAATAGTGCTTGTAACGTCATAGTAGGTAGTCAAAAAATGGCACGCTTGGTTTTCATACAGATCGTGATACTTGCGATATCTAGGTATAGCTATATCTGTGGGTAAGAGTCATACTATAAATGAGAATAGCGAATAGTGCCCGTAAAGTTGGTATGTAAATGACCCTCCCGCATAAATTATGATTATGATAAGAACATCTCATCATAGTTAGCAATCTCGCTTATGATTATGACTAAGATCCCACAGTGATTCTATGTGGGCCAGATTAGATAATAATCTAAAACACACAATTTTTATCTTTTCTTCCCAAAGAGTCAATATAGCTATTAAACTTGTGAATATAAGGCTAATGGCAGAATATTGAATAATATTAGGATTCGCTAACATTTAATTAAAGATCAAAGATATTGAGTGGGCCGACAGACGATCGCTTACAACTGTCAAGGGCTCTCCTTGTGTTATTTAAATAAGTTTGTTTTGACAAGATCTCCTTTTTTAGTTTCTTATTTTGCTACTTATCAATATACATAATTAGAATGTAATAAAGCTGAAGAGTTTGTTTGTTTGTTTTGTTTGGACGCGCTAATCTCTGCTACCAGTCGGATTTAAAAAATCTTTTTTCATTTGATAACCCAGTTCTCTAGGAAGGCTATATTTAATAATTCGCTACGACCCTTAGGAGCCGAGCAAACCGAAAAAAGTCAAAAAAGAAAGAACGCTGAGCGAAAACGAAGTAATAGCGCGGACGGGCGATGCGATGCGACGCGGGGGGGGGGGGGGGGGGGGAGAAATTTCACGCGGACGAAGTCGCGGGCAGGAGCTTGTTAAGTTATAATATTAAATACGTATTGCCATCGTCATCGATGTTACTAGTGGACTGTGGGGAATATAGCCTTTTTGGAACACTGAACAGCGACAGTTCAAGCTACAGTTCATAAAAAATGTGTTTAGTAGTTATTCTGCTGTTCTCATCAAGTTTGCTGTTTGATGCAACAAAAGACTATCATACTAAAACGTCTGCGAAAATAATAAAATATATTTTGATCATAATTGCAGACTTATTCTGAGAAACATGAGAACGAGTTGTGCACACACACTGTAGCATCCATAGCAGTAAATCCAGAGGTCGTCCAATGGCCAAGCTTTCTTCGTTTCTGTACTGATGTGTATCATCCGACAAATTCGTTTAGTATGGTTCAACGGAAAACATGATCTCTCCATTTGCTGGTTCCTCTAATCCGTGATAAATCCAAGGTAGTTAGTATCTCTGGGAATGCGCCTACGTCGCGCGTCGCGAGTCGCGTGTCTAGACAATTATAAACAATAATGTGCACTAGGTGGGCGTGTGATTAACTGCGCGAGCGCACGACTCGCCCCCCGCGCATTTGACATGTAAATTATTACTTGATATGTTAGATAAATCTTCGGCCTATGAATGCGATTTGCGAGTATAACTGCTGTAAAAAATATATCATGTTTTATGGCAGTTGTAAATTATTGTGTTGCGTGTCCGGACTGCTTAAGTTGATATTATATTTGAACAGACAACCAGTAGCTTACATGTAACTGCTTCATATTAGTGCTGCTTATTATTGAGAAGATTTACTGGAAATGAAAATTAACTCAGTAGTGAAACAATTTCGGGACAATATCAGCTGCACAAGAATCTCGATAAAGCTGAAGAGTTTGATGGTTTGTGTATTTGAGCGCGCTAATCTGTAGAACTACAACATGGATTTGAAAAATTATTTTTGCATTTAATAGCCCAATTCTCGACGAAGGCTATAGGCTATTTAACATCACGCTATGACCCTTAGGAGCCAAGCAAAAAGAAAAAAGTCTGGAAGAACGCTAAGTGAAAATTAAGTAACAGCGCGGACGGGTGTCGCGGTGGGTCGGGGGGACATGAAATTTCACGCGGACGAAGTCGCGGGCAGAAGCTAGTGTAGGTATAAAACTCCAAAGCATTCCTAAGATGTACCTAGGTAACACTAAACCATGAATGTGATAATGTATCAAATGACCCCCACAATAAGAGGCTGACTCGTCCACCTTCATTCGACAATACCCAGAAACATTTTAATGAAGATCCGAAACCATGAATGTAATGTCATCCGCCATTCAAGAACTGCGCCCGCGCCTGTGTGGCCATTCCTAAGCTATCGCACTTTGCAATCGTTCACACGCGCACAGGTGAAGTTTTTAACATTTTTATATCAACCAATATGGTGACATTATGTAGAAACGATGTAGAATTGAATTATTTAACGATCGGACGACCGGCCGGCGGTGGACGGAGATAATTTAATTTATTTATTTTAACAATTTTATCGTAAGTTATGGGAGAGCTTTACACGGAGCGACTATGAATGTGGTTATGATTATGAGTTTCTTTTTTTAATGGTGTGGTGTTGCATTGGTTAATAGTAAACACCTAAATAAATAGTTTTATTTTCGGTTAAATTATCTGAACCTAGTCCTTATGGACACTTTTGCAGAGCGCATTAGCCCATATCCCTATGTAGTACCTACAGAAAACACTTTGGTAAATTCAAGAGCTTTTTAGCGCTAAATCCAAGTTACAAGTAAAGGCAAATGAGAATTGCTAGCTGTGTTCGATAATCCAAATACCATTAATCCACAAATGTTACAATTTCAGCCACAAAAGCAGTCGTTCCGTCATATCGTAAGATCTAAACGTGTTCGATACCAGGCGCGCAGCACGCAGCAGGAGGCAGAGTGAGGCGTTGTACTAACGGATAGTAATCGATACCTTACATTATTTACGACACACGACCGCCGATCGTCTTTTATTTGCGCTCCTACGCACACGATATGAAAGTTAAGAGTATGATCGCGCTTTGATTTATTGACGGAGCCTGCAAGGAGGATTAATACAATGTTTGCTAGGCGAATTGATCGGGCGGTTATAAATAGCAAGATGAGCTTTATGCAAAGGGAGGCGTGGGATGCTGCGAGATGGATTAGAGATGTTCAGTCCTGAGTTAAAAGTTTTTCTTGTGTTCTAGATTGGTAAAGAGGGAGAGGGCCCGACCGTGGGGTAATCACCAAAAAAGAGGTTTGTTGATACGTTGCCAATTATCGACGAAGTATCTAGAAGAGTTAGTTGTGCTTGGAATTTCACAGGTACTAGTGCCACAAGCTGAAGCAACAACAATGCTTCAACTAAAAGGTACTCGTATGATGCTTTTCTTACACTTGAAACAGTGAAAGCTAAATCAGCGAATTCAAAAGCATTCGAACTGCTGCGATGGCTCAAACTTGAAATAACGCAAACGCAGAACCGCGTTGATTCAGTAGTGTGTAAATTGAATTCGCTACACCAATGAGACGAGATAAAACAAAAGACGTTCGCAAACAAATCACTTGAAATGTAAATGTCTAGCAAACTAATAATATGCTAAAATATACAAAAAACCAATAAAGTAATAGTTACGCAGCCGATCGGGTGAACGAACCAACGAACGAGATGCTTCATATTTATATGCAAATACTGGCAACATTAACACGTCTCTGTTTACGAGAATATCCAGATAGTATCGCACCGCACATATCTTATATCAACGTTCGGATTTTATATAAAAATAAATAAAATCTTGATCGGGTTGCGTGTGATCAGTTTTATTTAACGGTTTCTTTTGCGCCTCGCCCACTCAAATTAGGAGCTTTTAAAAACATTATTGACTTTTTATAACAGCTCAACTAATGTGTATTTTTATAATTGGATTTTTATGGCTGACAATACAAATAAGGGTGTGATTAAGATTGTAATCAAAGTTATGCAAAAGCAGTATCTACTTGGAGCATTCACGTTGAAGGCTAGTATAATATGGTAGAATGTTGTTGTTCCTTGATAGTTAATATTATATTGTTTTTGAGTTTTGCTATAGGTTTAACAATCATCCTGTTGACAATGAGGTCCGCTCGCACCTCAAATCACTAAATACGTTTAGCGCTAGACTTGTTTAAAATATCGTTCTGTTTCTGTCAATCGTTTGAAGATGGCAGAGACGGAATTATTTTTTTAACTATGTATAAGATCATTGATCATGATGACTCTCAGGCCCTCTTGCAGCTTGGGAGTCATCATTTTAAATGATCTTTTTAATTTTTACCTATTTCTTGGACAGAGGCTGAGAGATATGTCTCAACGTGACTATATTTATTAACACGTTCGAGGACGCTACCACTTGAGACTGTGTACCAAAATGACACAGTAAATGTCCATACAAATTATACGACGTATGAGTACGTAGCCTCCCATAAAAATATATTGTTTTAAAGACATCATGACACAACCGTTTTATCACGTTATCGTATAAATACGTTATGTCATTAAAAGTAAGTTAACTAGACGTGAACGGGATTAATTCATTGTAAAATAGTATACTGTCTGGCTAAGGAATAATACATAAATCAAATAAACTAAATACTTACGATGTTTTGTCGCGGCAAATATTACGATACGCCACGAAATGTTTAGCGAACGCGAGCGCACCCCGCAGTGACGCAGCCGCATTGAATGTAGGAGCGCGGTAGGCGCGCGCGACGTATTTACACGTTGTGCGTGTGTGAGTACCGTTCCCGCCCACTGTCAACGGCACTTATTTGAAATAGTTTAAAACTTACTCTACGTGACAGTAAAGCTTCGGGTATTTTAAATGTTGTGACACAAGATACATTCAATAGGATTTTAACTTGAACGTTCATCGGAAATGTACGTTCTGTCGTAAAGTAAAAAAATTATTTGGACGTCATTGTACGTTGTGCCATATCAAAATTTCGAACGATGACGTATAATCTCGTTCTGTCCTCGAACGTGTTAAGCAAATTAGTGAGTGGCATCTATAAAGCAAGTAAGATTTACATAATTTCAAGATTATCATCTAAATATCCATTGAGTCAGATAGCCTCATTAATTTGTTTGATTTAAAAAAAAAAATCTTTATTTCAGACACCTTTTACACCGTCCATATAGAGAAAAAGACACAAACCAAAGTATTCCTAAATCAAATAACCCTCTCAATTAAAGACCTCCACAGCGGAGATGTGACTCTGTTAGCTATCGTCTTCAGGATCTCATTGCGGCTACCACGCACTCTGTAGATCAGGGACACCGTCTTCTTGCGCATGACGGCATGAAAGCCGTCGGTGTGATGAAGCGACACATTTGGAATCTTCAATATTTCTTTCATGTAGTTTTTATTATTTTCCTTTTCATAAATCCTACACATAATATCTGAGTGCAGGCTTCCGAGGTAGAACCCGTGACGTCACCGGAGCCTGGTCGAATTACTTCCAGTTAATTAAGTAGCTAAACAATTTGCTGGTAACTTCTCGACGACCTTAGTGGCGGCTCGGGTTACATCCCGGTTCTAATTCCTAAAACGAGTTAATTTTAAACTGTTTCGTTTAAGGTACGTCTAACGGATGCTTCGAGGCAATTGCAATGATCCTAATCATTGTCTTTGAGTTAATTAGCTCCAGCTGAATATCACTGAGAGTCGAGGAGTTGAGGAGATTTCGCCCTTCCTAATTAAGACCTCGTTGTAATGTTAGCATTGTCATAACAATTAAGCATAGAGGATTCTGTAACTATTTGCTAAGGTGCAGCCTAAACATGGCGTCCTTTGGTATCAGCGTACCCGGGGGATCCTGGGTTAGTCCCACTACTAACCTAGGTAACTGGATTATCTTTTCACCACGACAACAGCTATTCTAATTTAGATGTTTTATATTTATCCTTAATAATGAAATAAGACCTAATATAATCAACATGCTTGACAAGTCTATAAATTCAAAATTGGTTACCTTGACTTTGTGAGGATAATGTCTCCATTCATCGGTGACGAGGTTCTTTGTGTTGAAACCACATCATTATGTATTGTATTATCAGCCGCCATCTTCGTTTTATTATTCCTAGAGTTTCTGTTACTTATGTATATCAGATCTAATAAATAAAATATTCCATATTGATATTCTGATATTCTATGATAGCTAAATGTCCTCTAAAGCATCCGCTGCCGATATATTTGCAAATTAGTCGAATTGACACGTCTTCGAAGCTCGGCGTCGGCAGAATTAGTAATGAGGCGTTTTACTGCCTTACTGCTAACTACCAATTAGCTGGCATTCCTGTAATAGAGTAGTTATATGTTGATGTGTGCCATTTGAAGCAGTTCTCGTACTGCTGCCTTCGTAATATGTAGATGCTTTTATTGGAGGAAGCTCCGAGTGGCTAGTTTATATGGGGGCTTGTATGCGAGGTCATAAATATTGTTTTTAGTGGTTTTCCCCAAGAAGGTAAGTTACTCTATCGGCTGCCTTAATGTGAAACGTAAATTCAGTTAATGCTTCTTCTATGTATGAAATTTCAATTCGAAAATATGAGAATGTATCAGAATCACGATATCTGGACAAGATAATGACCGAAAATAAGATGATTATTAACACTACGAGTTTCAAAGCGGTTGAAACGAAAATTATGCAACTATAGTCCATCGGTTTTCACCCTAATCTGCATAAAGCTTAGTTGTTGCTTATCGTTTAGTCAAAAGCGTAGGCGAGATCGACGAAACCAATGATTACCATAGACAAACAAATAGACACAGAACAACTTCCCGATCCGTCCCTATTTTAATGTCCGTCCTTCTCGTCCAAAAGTACCGAAGTACTACATTTTTAATTCGTCGAGACCCAAAACTCTTGCAATATCGGCTTGTACGCAGTCACAGCTGACCACCTCATGAATTATGTAGGGCGCGTACGCACTGGCCGTTTGTACGACTACTCGTATTTATTTGTCAATGTATCGATACGTATTCCGAATATCTATTCGATATTTTTGCCGATTATCCGCGCCGGCATGGGAACAGGAAACTGACATGTGTCATGTTGATTTATAGTTATAGTTGGGACTTGTTAGATAAAGTTTTTCGTCTTTCAAATTTCAATAAATTACCTACGTATTTCCATGTTCGAATGGCAGTGGAATTTGTGGGAAATAAATAGCAGTGGAACTTTTTTAAATTCCTCTACTAACCGTCATAAACCTCTGAGCGATGGTGCTTAGAAATTGTCGAGTACGAGTCTCTCGTTCCTGTATGATTCAGTATGAATGGAACATTCATGTTAGTTGGGATCAATGGTACATTTTGAATTCTAAACATCATATTCGTAGACCTTTCTACATACGTATTTTTTATGTCAGTTGTATTTTAATCATGCTAGGCCACTAGGTTAATACAGCATACTGAAAAACCATGGCTAATACAGGCTCTGAAAATGAAAAAAAATTAAAGAATGGAGTAAAAACATCTGTATACCTACAATCAACGAGAGCATCGGCTGGGTAATGGGTGTTAACGCGATCAGTCGCGCGTGCGCCGTGTTAGTCGCGCGATTTGTGCCGCGACGCGTCGTTAGTCGCGGCGCATACCGACCGCTTAATTTCCGCGTGATCGCTCACAAACGACTTTTGTGCACAGATTAGTTTCAAAATTGCCAAATGTTTTTTAGTGAAAAATGTTCCCTTGTTTCTAGTGGATATGACTCGTGTTCCTATTTCGAAAATCGGATGGAAAAATATTGGATTTTGGTCTCGTTTCATTTGTTTTGTTTCATGAAGAATTTTATGAGAATACTCGTAGAATAGAATACTCTTTATTATGTACATCATATAAGTTCCAGACATAAATATAGAAATTTTACATGGGGTGACACAATGGGTGGTCTTATCGGTAAGAGAGTGAGCGTGCGTCTGATTCTTAATATTTATAGGTTCTGATGATGAAATATCAACGGCTGAACATAAGCTTTCCTTAACACGATGGCACAACTTTATGTGCCTAAGAATGATTGTGATGAATTGCTCTGAATGTTGAGCTTTTACGGAACTCTTCACGAAGAGAAGTTCCGCGTGAAAATCTCCGTAAAAGCTTCAATTACACTTACATTTTACAACCAGAAGTCCGACTCGCGAAATTTAAACCTCAACTCATCACTGCAGTCCATAATAAGAATAAATCATGGTCCATTAAGTGGAGGCTGGCTTATTCTGTAACAAAGTATAGCACTTGCCGGAACGGTGCGCCCGGTAGCCGGTAACGCCGTCCGGCGATAATTTATGCCGTAATTAAACCGGTTACTGCCGCACCGAGAGCATTGCGCTGCATGCACGGCACCGCACGGGAAATAATACCGATATATTTTCCTTTGGAGTTCGGAACGGTATTGCTGTTCTGTAAGTTTTTCAGTTAAGTAGAATAGATACTTGCGACTGGGTTGTACAGTAAACAAATAGGAATATCAGCACCTACAGTGGCCTCCTTGAGTTGATATTATTTCACTTCAGCTGTGTCACACCACGTAATGATTTAAAATTCTAGTGATCCAAATATTTGAACAGCTATAACGTTTTTATTGACTAATTCAACTACCTATGACTTATCTAAAAAAATATCAAGCATAACCCTTAGGAACATTGATTATATATGAAAAAAAAAATTATCTCATATAAAAGTTTTCGTTGGAAACCGTTCTTACTACAAAGTAGGTAAAGTGCATTAAGTTACTTCACTCATTTGCATAGTTAAATACATTGCTTACATTGTTACTATTTAACACGAGTTTCACGAATGAAACTTAATTTCTGAATTAACTTGATACTTAATTTCGTGCATTTCGTAACTGGAGTGACTGTCAGTTTGATTGGCATGCCAGCCGCAAGCGTAGTTGATTCGGGGCTAAATTAAATCATTGTGAATTATCATCGAGCTTGTCAACTCCATACGTCAGATCATTCGCAAATGAGGACAGTTTACGTAATACGGTTACTTAGGTATACCATATTTGTTGAGAATTACACTCTGTGTAATATTTTATTGAAAATATTTATTTTGAAAACAAAATATTTCTCTTTAATTACAGAAGGATCCTGAATGAAATACAAACATACCTGGGACTAATTACAGAAAATGTTGCTTACTCATACTCGGTACCACGAAAAAAGGTTTTATGAAAGCCAGAGGGATGTTCTATAAAAAGCTCTCTAATAAACTGCCAACATGAGCGGAATTAAGTTTCAAAAAGCCAAATTATTTACCAAAACTTTGTTTAAAACATCCCATTTTTCTTAAAACTGTATCGTCTGTTGGTACTTGGCACATACTCGCTCGTAAGTACATATTTGTTTAATCAGTTGATAGCACACGCCTGCGCAAACAGACAAACACACTGACTGGCTGTGCGTTTGTACAGCGCATAGCTCTGATTGGTTACTGGGTGCTGTTCGAGATGCCGCGCGTCTTGTGTGCATTACTTCTTATGCCACTGGTCACATTTAGAATGGGGCATAGAGGTTTATAGTGGACACAGTTGTTTTAAAATAACCATACTTTAGTAAATGCAGAAAGGAGTTGGTTCAACTCAAAGATATGCTTTGATTGTATGTTATTTTTTAAATATAGATAGGTTGATTGCATTTTTTGGGCTATGGATTGGAAAGAAACTTTGGCAAAAGCTTTGTTTTTAAACCTCGTTCTTTAGGTTCAGTTTGTGCATCGTCACCGTCAGTGTTCAAATTGGCACCTCTTTTAAGTTTTACAACATCCTCAACACGCTTCTTTTCTTTCTCCTCCGTTTTATAATTCATATCTGTGATATTTATACGACCGAGCTATAGATAAAATAAGTTTTTTTTCCTAAGATTGAATTTCGCAACGGTTAATAGTTATTAACTTATAACACAATAAAACTATAAGCGTTTCTAAACGTTCATCATTGGCTCAATAAACCGTTTATTTATAACAAATAAATACAAGTTTAAATTGCCTTATGCATTATTTATTATGGACAGCGTCGGATTGGCAACAATTTATATAACTAGTAGTAAATCTCTCTTTTCACGCCACATTTAATTCCCATGGATTGAGTATTTTAATATTTTTATGATCTGTTGAGTAAGTATGATGAATTATGTTAAAATAATAAATATGGTAGTGCAGTGTGGCCCAGTGGTAACGGCCTCGTCTTACTTAGGTCGTGGGTTCGCACCCAGGAAGGTGATTTACTTTGTGTTAATAATTTCATCATCACTGCTCTCAAAAACGTTAAAGGAAAACATCGTGAGGAAGCCGGCATCTCCTAGAACCAAAAATTCGAAGACATGTGACATCTACCAACCCGCACAGGGACCGTGTGGTAGATTACAGCCCACTCCCTCTCGAAGAGAGGAGGCCTGAATCCCAGCAGTTGGGGAACATTATAGGCTGAGTTCTAAAGTCCACAGTAGAACATCATTTGCAGACTTGTTCAATCCACTGTTGAATATAGGCCTGCTTCCTTTCGTGCCATATGTGCGTGTCTCGTCCAAGTCTTCTCCGCGATCTTCTGTAGGCCGTCCTGCCATCAGGCATAGTTGGACATAGCTGGGATAACTTGGACCAAAGTCGTTCCCATTACTAATGCAGTTGTTCGTCAACAGTTTGGAGTTTTTGGGCTAGCTTGCTACTTGCTACATAGTTGAGTTTGAGTAGCAGTAGGTACATACACATAGGAATTCGAGTACTTATCATAATAAGTATATGAAATTCAGTTTAGTTAGATGGAGGTGTTAGGTAATTGAAGTCTTAATTCAATTGTTGGACAATAAAATCTATTCAATCAAGGTAGGTAAGCAAATATACTGTCGGCGCAACGTGGAGATTTTATTTTATATTCAGTCAGACAATGGCTGCGTTGCTGCCTCAATTAACAAAATTGAACGAGCGATGAACGAAACTGACGAATAAATAAAATAATAAGGACGTGGGAAAACATGTGTTCTGTTTTTATTTACATTACATACACTGATGCCAATGTGTAAACTGTTCAACGATAAAAATGAATGAACAAATATTGATGCATATTTTTAATCAATTAATTATTACTGTGCTTTATTAACTTACGTTGAATTGAAAGTAACTAAGTGTAGAAGAGAGAAACAACGGTTCGTGTCATCGTGGTGAAAGGATTAGTCACCTAGACTCTGCGTTACTGAGTGCTAGGTCTCAAGCAAAGAGAATTAAACCAGAGAGGTTGTATAGTCATTGGTGTCAAGGGTGCGCCGGACGTTCGGGGATTGGTTACCGAACCGTCTCCGGATACAAGTGGGAAGATTTACCTCCAACCTGGTAAAAAACAGCCGGGTGGTGGGGTTAAAGTGGGGGGGGGGGGGGTGAAAGTGGCAACGTTTTTGGGCCAACAAGATCTGCGACAAATCGTGCCAGCGACACGAAGAAGAACTGTAGAAGAGTTAATAAAGTTGATTGATTCATGAAAGATCTTATGGTAAAGTTGGAAATATTGAGATGAAAGGCAAAACCTAGGTAGATGACGTTTCATCAGATGGATTCAGAGGTTACCCTCTTTGTATAGATCTATTGATATTACTGCAATTATTGTAGACAATGATGAAAGGACAGAATTAGTAAGTAGGTAAAGCGATGCAAGTCTCAAAGCAAAATCAGACAGACGTATTAAATCCAGCTCTTTTATCTGTCCTTACAACCAGACTCAATAAAAACCAATTGAATTAATATGCCAGTGAAACGTCCACATCACTGAAACAGGAAACATTATCGTCAAAGATTATTCAGCATTCGACACGTATACTTCACTCACTTTCGCGTTTATAACGAGTTTCGTAGTAAAATACAGATGCGTACGGTCTTAGCTTCCAATCTAACCGACCGGCGTATGTAGACCCTCCCTTTTTTAAATTAAACTCTTTCGTAGGGCTCAGGGATGATTGGTGGTTGATTATGCACACGACAAATGAATTATTCACTTTTGTAATGGTAATTAGTATTCGATTGGTGGTGGAGACCGAGGCGCGGTGTGCATCATGATGTTCGCGACAATCTATAGCGTACCGTAAGTAAATAATGTGTTTTTTATGGTAAATCATTGTAACTTGTAAGTAAGCTGCTGCGTGGGCATGTGCGAACTTCGTGACGGCTATTAAGAGGGTATTGGCTTAATGCAGCAGGATATTGATATCGTATGTTACACTCCCTTTGTGATTTCAAATAGCTTGAAGTATGAGAGAAGAAAAGATTTGTTTTATTTGTGTTGTTCTGAGAATTTCGTATCATCGACCTATGATTTGATTACAGGTTCGCGTCTAAACTGTTGTATTCAAAACCTTTTGTAATCGCACTAATCTTGATAATTGATCAATTAAAATGTTGATCCTGTTGTGTCGGCACTCAGTCGTTGCTTGAAGTGTGACTCATTTGATTTCAACAGTCTCCACTTCTCCAATTCCTTTTTCGTAAACGAAATCTTACTAAGTATTCAAAGCTGTCCTAAAACGCAGCGTCAGTAATAAGTATGCAAGTTTATAGCGCAATAAATCTGTAAGATATAAACACTACACGGAAACAACGCGTAGGCAGCACATTTCCAATGCAGACACAAAACGCACAATATAAATTCAAATATGGCGCGAAAAAGCTTTCATAATGCAAACAATATTACTTTTAACCGGGAGATTGTGCAAATGGCGATGGCGTTTTGTAGCCAGCGGTCGGCACCGGCCACACACACCAATATTTTTTTAATAACGCCCCCAGACGCGTCTATATGATAATGGAGTCGTAAAAGCTTCCAACGAAATATGTTTTCCTAATGTTTGCGAAAACAGATATTTATTGAAACATTTTACGATCGCTTTTAATTTGAAAGGAGCCGTAGAGATTTTATTGGAACGTCTGTGTGGCGAGCGTCGGAGGTCTGTTCCCGTCTCAGTTTCATAAGGACAATAGTGTAGTGACAACAAAAGCACAGCGAGAACTGTTGACTTAGGAAGTCGAGTCCGGGAGCGTCCGAGATAGGGACCACCTACGCTTGGCGACTTGTATAAAGTGCCTCGCTGTCACAACGAAGGAAATAATGGCGTTTGTCGTATCGTCCGCGGGTAACGAGCGAGATCGCATCGACAAGATCGAGTGGACCGGTGAGTGAGGCACGTTTATGATCGAACGACGTGTTATTCTATACGACATGCTACAACATATTTAATGGTGTCTAACGTTGGTTTTATGGTTAACACAAATCATTCGAAATTAATACCCGTCATGTAAAGCAGACATTACGAAAAATAACGGACTTTATTAACGTTGAGAAGCTGCTCGTAATACATCCACACACGTGCGTGACCACCTACTGCTGTGCGTAGGTTTCTCACACTTATAAACTTCACTGGTCGTAAATAAAACGTTGATTAATACCATAGAGATTTTATGTCACGTCCAAATAAAATGTGACGCGGGGGACAAATGAACACGTTCTCCCGATCGTCTGACTACGATCATCTGTAAAACAAAAGATAAAAGAGAAATGCGACTAAATGTAAATAATTGAGCTCCAAAAACCAGTCGATTCAGTTAATCTATAATCGATTTCTTGTCGTAGCGAACGTGTAGTCGAGTTCGTGACAGATTCAAAATCGATTACGCTTGGTTCGTGCGCTCTCGATACATTAATTGGAACGAAAACACTGTGAGCGTCGACAAATATCTTGAATAAGACGGTGTTATTTTTTTTGAGTGGAGGGACATGGCTCGTTAGCTGGCCACGCCTGCTGTCAGGCGCCGTGGCGTGCGTCCAGACCTGTCACTATCAGCGCATCTTCTCATTACCACTGAATTGATGGGGAACCCCGCGAGCGATGCATGCAAGCCCTTAAGTTCGCACCAAAAATAAGATGACATTTATCATACGCGCTGTTATCGGTTATAAAGCGAAGCTCGCCAACAGGTGTGGCGTGTAACTTGATATTTAGACACGTAATAAGCGGGGGAATGAAAAATGCTCGAACGGATAAAAGTGACAGGATAGCTGGTGACGAAAAAAACTGTATTTTTCTGGGAATCGGTAGCGGAGACGTGAGATATTTGTAGTGATAATATTAGTTCTGCGGCGCATTTCCATGAACCGTGGCGTTTCTGGTATGGTTCGTTGGTGACATATTAATTACTAATAGAGCGAGATGTCCGCGCTGAGCGCAGCCACTGATATCCTATTAGTATCACGGACGTGCTGGATAAATATACGCAGTATTGCATACAAACCACATAACGCTGTTGTTTGATTGAACTTGTTTTGTTGGGTGCGTCTCATAACGTATAAACTCATTTGGTCTAATTTCATTTTATTATCGTTCATAAGATATAATCAACGTGAGATATACCAACTGTAGATATAATTTCTTTACATATAACATTTATTTATTCTAAAACTTAAGTAGTATAACGTTGTTTGATATAACGTTTATGTAATCGAAAATCATTTGGTCTAACGTTTAATATAAGTATATAAAAAACGTCATTATGGTACCCCGACTCAGAGTACCCCGACTCGGATAGGTTAGGTTCGTGGTTATTTTTTTTTAAACCACCCAGAAATAGGAGCCCCGCCAAGCGGGGCTCCGTCGACCTATCTTAGCGCAGGTGGTAATCAGTTACTAGTTATGTTTAATATCTACTTAGGTTACTATTACCTATAACTACGATAGAACTTACAAAGAATAAAACAAAGAAAAAATACTTTTAAATATTTATTAAATAAATAATAATTCATCATATTAGTCTAAATAAGTTTTATATCTTTTGAGTGGTATGTCAAACGATTTTATATTGAATGTATGTTATGCTTATAAAAATTAGTTATTATAAAATTATATCAATCGTTCATTATATTAACTAATCGCTATATTAAATAAAATTATAGGTTCCGTTGTTATATGTTGTTAATATTAGAGATTTTGTTGTTATATCATCTATTACTTACCCTGTTTTGTTTTTTGGTTTGTTTCTGTGTTTCTTTACTAACAATAGTTTTTAAGAGCAATGTTAGTAACAATTGGGCCTAGTTGCCATTAATAAACAAGTATTTATTTAATTTAAAATTTAAACCCACATCCAATTTCGATTTTCCACCAGCTAAGCTTAGTATTTATAACTTAGGACAATAGGTACAACTTTCAGAACCAGTACTTACGTGATAGACTTTCGCTCGAAAGGGGAAGCTTTTTTTTAGAAATTTCTCTAATAGATCTGATTTAGAAACGGACATGATTAAAATAAAACTTACCCTTAACCAGGCACTTCAACGACTTATTTAAACAAAAATCACATACTTACAGTTATAAGGAATTGTGAATTTGTGAATTCGTCATTTAGGTACAGAAGTGCACAGCACTAGCAGAGAAATTGATAGTAAGTACCTACGTACGTACTATTAATTTTTCTGCTAGTGCTGAGCACGTAGGTATAAGAACAAGATATCGTGAGTTGAATTATATATAGGTATACTTAAGTTATAAAATTAAATATATAAAAAATGAGCTATGTTCACAATTACGATCGAAAACACAAAATAAGTATTAAAAAAAACAGCAACAAAAAAAGGCTGACAAAGAAGGAAATGGAGGTAAATACAGTTATTAATAGGCGGCTAGTTTATGTTAATAATAAACAGATTTGTAGGTTTGATAATGATTTCGTAGAATATTATCATAATTTTTCTTTATTATCATTATTTTATTCAACTGTCAAATAAATATATCCAATTTTCCATATTTCTAACAATTTTTTAAGTTAATCTTTTTCGCACGCACGAAGTAAAGTGAGTTCTCCATTCGAAAAAAAATACCAAGCGTCGATCGCGTGTTCGGAATTCGAATTCAAAAAATCCCATTCCATTTGACAGCTTTGCGTAACAAACGATAAAATTGTCGAAGCAATCAATATGGCGACAGTTGAGAATCCGTTTAGTCGAACTTTATTATCAAAACACGTTGAATATTTATTACAAATGTCATGGAACTTGTGTTAAAACCGGTATAACATGTTACGCGATATAAATAAATATTTTAGATATTTTTGGGCGCCGAATTAACAAATTCTTGAAAGGAGGACCGAAAGAGGTAACCTATAAACCTACCTACTGCATTTCATGCACGAGTTTTATTGGAAAATCGATAGTTTACAAACCTTATAGTAGGTTAGGTATAGTTTCCATTTCAAAATAAAATTTTAGTCCAGAATACAGCGACAATTTGAAACGTTGACTTATTTATGATTATTGGATACCATTTCTAATTTATACTAAAGATATAGCTTGGCAATTGACATGTCCTTTTAGCATTTAGCGATTCTATTTACATAAATAAGGCTGTATTTCCTTCAAATAATTAACTATTTACTTTACTAAAATATAGCTCAATTTGCAATAGAATGGACTATGTAACAGATTTCCATAATGCTTCTAGTCAAGAAGCAATATCCCTTGAAAACTACCTTGAAATTAATAATTATTGCCAGGGTTTAGTAGATTGGTAATTTTAAGTTGTTTGTTTTAATTTTCAAAAACAATAATAGTAAATTAATAATTAATTAACTAATTTTAATATTTAATTAAATATAAGTGAATCTACTGATTAACTTATGTACACGCGCCCTTAAGTTTTTATTCAAGCCTTACGCTGTAAAAACGTAGGTACTAAGATAAATGTGGTTCTCTGAATTCAAATGGACTCACGCCCAAGATATGCGGCTGCCATTTAAGTAACTGATCATTTGCACAGACTCCTACTGAGCAAAGCGACAATCTTACCTATTTAATCTTACTTCCGCGAAAGCCTCTAGAAATTGAATTGTTACGGGCACAAAGCATCTCTTCATAACGATAGAGGCGATTCATCAAATTGCCAGGTAAAATGTTTACTTGAGGACAATTACACTTAAAAGCCCATACCAAATTCCATCATAAAGGCATCCGAGGCGTGCCGTATCGCCGCCGCGTCGTGCCATGAAATTGACTTTGTCACTGCCCATAAATCTTCCCGCCAAACTGGGAGAAAAAAGATGGCATCCTACGAATGCGTTCGGATTCACCAGCGGATGTTTACACAACAAGCACGCTCACCATAATGAACGTTTTTTTTGCGAATCTCTTTAGAAATGCTTTATTATGGTTTGAGGGATTCGCGCGCTTTACGAATTCTTTTGTTTATAATTGCATTGTGTAATAGAGTTGTCAAAATGTTTCAGTTTTTTTCACAAAATATTTAGTCATAAATCTAAATTACTTAGTTATAACTTTCAGTTTTACAAAGTTAACGTTATATTTCGAAAGACGATACGTTAGTTGCAAGTTGACACATTTAGATAATCCTGTCACTGGCTCAAAGACCGGAGGCAACGACGTGGAGAAAACTGTTTATTTGTAAACATACTCAATCAATAAATCAACGCATTGGCAGAGACAGCGACAGAGCTGATAGAATAAATAAAGTGAAATAATATCGTAATAAAATATGATTGCATTCATTTATTGCAACGTGTGAAAGACGCAGCTTTAAGGAATACCTACCAAGAGTGTGATGTTATCTGTTTTGCATGCGAACATTACGGCTGGCACCAACATATGCCATTATCGGGAAAATATGATGTTTTTTAGCTGAGCAACGAATGAATTAATATCGGCGGCGTAGTCGTCGCTTCCTTCGCTGGAGTGTTGCCAATAAATAGTTTGGAGCGAACTTTCCGCGAGTGCGGGCAGGCCATAACTCTTACCCCCGGATGGCAATAAACGTCACGGGACGCACTACCTAGCACTATCAATCCGGTTTTGCATCCACTATCTCTCGTCTCCATCTCGTCGCCATTTTGTGGCCCGATCGCCGAAATGACTGTATCTCAGTTGGACGGTATGTCGCGAAGGTTTTACGTAGGCAGGCAAAACTTGAGAAGAATAGCTTTCCTAGCGTTTTTCCAGTCTAATTGGTGATAGTACAAGTAATATGTGGCTAAGATCGTGTAAACTAGCACCAGCATTGAAATGATCTTTTAGTGATATCTTGAAGGAACTTTTTGTGTTGGCAATAAAATATGGCAGACTAAAGAGCATTAATTTATTATGAACTAGACTAGTCCTTCTGATAGAAAACAATAACGCATTATGAATCATACAAAGGATGTCAACGATTCCTCCGTAACCACAACTTTTCAATATTTTGACTCATGCGGGCAGATAATCGGCTTTAAATTCTATTTCTCTGCAGCTAGTCTGCCTGTCCAATAGAAATAAGACAAAAGGAACAATAAATACACGAGAGAAAAAGACAGTGTTGCTATACGAAAAAAATACAAGACGAGGGTTGTCTGGGCAAAAAATGGTGCCGTATGGTGAGCGGTCACTGTGGTCCGTTTGTTTAAATCTGTTTTACGATTGGTCGTAGGCAGACGTTTTATGTAGGTGCTGGTACATTTAGCTTAGTAGCGTGTCCGGAGTTGATTGCGGCCGTTAAATTAGCTAATTAGCAGAAGTTTATTGAGCGATTAGCTGATAATAATAGCAGCTTAAGTGGTGTCGACTGGCGAATTGTTTGTTTCCACAAATATAAAGCTTTCCTATAAATAAGTTTTATTTTATATCTTTTTGTTGGAGAAGGTTAACTAGAAGCGGTTAGGATAAAGCATATATATATTTTCTATGGGATAAAGTCATAAGACAGTTTCAGTACTGGTTTCAAACCTAGTTTCTCGTTAATGTGTCCCAGCCTCATTTGCATATAACATTGTCTGCTTAATTAGTCCGAACAACACGACCAGTTAATAAATACGAGTTCATACGAGTGTCCGCATGACAAAGCGCCTCAACCGAAGAATCTATCATTTTTTACCTCCCATAAAATAAACACAGCACTGACAATTTACAATCGAAAGCTAAAAATACAAACGTCACAAAACATGTCGCCGATGATTTATTTAACGCGATATTTATGTATGGCCGCGACAGGACGTGAATGGTGTCTGTTCCTTTTAGTTTACATTACTTGCTTACTTCACAACTTTAGTCCACTACACCATGTTCGAACGCAGTAGGGGTGAAACTGGCTAAATTGTCGGCATGCGTAAGTTTGTTATTTCCAAGTTAACAAAATTATGTTTGCGGTCGCTTTTCGTTGGAAAAATAACTGTGTATAAGGGAGATCGTGTGCTACGACGGTAAATGCTAAGTTGGTGTATTTGGACGTGGTGTGGGTGGTTACAATAGGTGCGCGTGGGCACACGGGTGCGCTCGCAGCCTCGAGTCTCACCTCACTGTTTTTATGACGTACATTATGCATGCAGATTTCATTATAGATTAAAAATTATAAATAGTCGAAACGATCGTAACAACGCCTCGGCGGTGATTAGTGCCGCATGATGGACAGCTTGTGTGTTTTTTAAATTAAACGGTCGACATGTGATATTTTATCAATAACGAGCATGTTATAAATATTTAGTGGCAATCTGTGAATTAAATCAATTTGGAAAGAGGCTTTTAGTTTACTCGTTTCCAGTGAAATTGAATACATGGATCGTTCCGAAAATGCATTCTCCACACATATTTGTGTAGAATGAGGAAATAATGTTGTAAACTACAGCTTTTAACTGTTCCCAGTAAAGTAGAGGGTCGACACTAAAGTGAAGCGCGAACCAAGGAAATAGTTTATCTAAATGTAGGCGTAGCCAATATACTGGACATTATAGCGACATCTGAACCCGCTGTTATAGATGCTGCTCTTTGTGAGCGCCGCTTCGTGTTAGTGCGGGTTAGCCTACCGTCACCCCGTGAGACATAAAACAAAGACGTTCAATAAAGTTGTACTGCTTTATTTAAATAAATAAGTATTTTATGGATCAGTAAAGTATAAGCTTAAAGCTGACGGTAAGTTGCAGTTTTATATGATCAAGCTCATGACTTAAGGGCCGGCCGTAGCATGCGTAGTTCATACAAACGTAATAACAAAATAATTTGTAAATGAAACATATTCTTAAGGTAGTGTTATTTATTCCGATTGGATTACAGAATATCTAGGTTCCCAAATGTATATTTTGAAAGGACTCTGATATAAAGACGTTATATGAGGAATTTCAAATTTATTTTATAAATTCAAATAACTCGTCTTTAAATCAGTGTCCATTCAAAATATGTACATATTTGGGAACCTAGATATTCTGTAACCCAATCGGAATAATTTCACACTACATTAAGAATAATTATTTTTGATTTACAAATTATTTTGGTATTACGTTTGTATGAACTACGCATGCTCCGCCGGCCCATAAGTTGATACCTATCAATTGATAAAGACCTATCCTAGCGCATAAATGATCATCATTAACAATTACATCGACAGCTACCCCACGATCTTCATTACTTCTAGAGTCTATCTTTATCCGCCACACATTGACTGCTACATCGTAACTCATACTTTTTCCATCATCAGAGTCAAGTAAAAAGCGAACTTATTATGTCATTCCTTATAAAAACAGTTTCCTTTCTGCTGTCATTTGTGTCAGTAAGCAAGTCATTGGGAGAATGTTTTACCATAATATTGTGTACATCTGGTTGGCAGTCGGCTGTGGGGCCAGTGGGTGGCGCAATCCCAACTATTTCTATAACCCAAACATCGTCCCCTTCAGATATCGATTGTCATTGTCGCTGTTCAAAGCTCTACTATTGTTTCGTCAATTTACTTAGAAATGGCTTTTTTAGCTTCAACTCTAGAAGAATGAATAGATAGAATCTACGGCTTTATTATTGGGAATTTCAATAGTAGGTATAAGATACTTTATTGAGTACCCAAACATAGATTCCTTTACGGATAAAGGATATCATATCCTTATATATTTTTTATATTTTCTGCATCAAAGGAACGCACCGAAATACCGAAAACAACATACATGTTCATTTCATTAAGGTAATTAATTATCACAGCGGGAACAAAACCCGCTATGACAAAAGCTCCGTTCGATTATGAGAGATGAAAAGATTATGAGATAACGTCGCACAGTATCCCACACACATTTGTAACATTTAAACGTTTTAAAATATAATGTCCACCGCCCGCATCCTCGTCGTAGTTAGAAAACAAAAGGTCGTCGTGTTTGTTTGTTTTGTTCGTAAACGCATTCGTCACGGCTCCGAGTGACACCACCCTTTCCTGACGTGTTTACTCATTGTCCGACTCCGTTTAACTCTGTCCTGCTCAAGATTTGAGATAATCGAACGAAATCGGATATTACATGTGGGATTGTAACTTTGAGTGTATTTTGTCGATGTCATGGAGAGTTGACTAGTGGGAATGCCTTAAAATATTAAGATTGTTGTGTTTTGTCCATGGTTGGATTGTCGTTTTATGGTTAGGGAATCTACTAAAGTCATTGATTATAAAAGTTTTAAATCAATTATGTTACTCAGATATCACTTACACTCAGGTTTCCTAGAATATTTGTTTTGGGACAGGTTCTTATTGTATAAAGTTCTTAGTTATTATATGTTAAATTAACCCTTGTCACAACTTCCAATACAAGAGGTGGCGTGACAAAATAACTCGAATAGGCAACCACATAACGAGGCAACAGACACATCTTTAGAATTTCCTTTAAAAAAATTATAAGTGATGTTTTATTAAAAACTACGGCTTAAAACAAACGAATCACTAAATCAAACCGCGGGTTTATGGCCAGGTAGACGAGTTATTAGTAAAACTTACGAACGCTATAAATTTCGGCTGACTCGGAGCTTCGGAGGCTAAGTTTATTAGAATCATTAAACCCTACAGCAGAGGGCGAAGCTACCACTGACTCATACAGAGCCTCATACATCCCGTACGACGACCTTGGAGGAAGGTCGGGTGGTATTGATTATACATGTAAGTCTATGCACCATCCTTGGGCTAGTTGTTGAGAGAATCGATCGGTAATGACTATAATCTTCGTATAGTCTTCTCTTTGTCCTACTGACACACATGCTAATGTGACTGTAACGTGATTGCTTCATCACACACACAGTTATTTTAGAATTTTACGATAACATGGAAGAGGCCGAACCGTAATGAAATTGGAAAAGATGGAATGCAATATTTTAATAAAAAAATAATATCAAGTTTCACAAGCACATATTGAATATCCAAGACTTATTCTAGAAGATAAAAACGCTGATATTATCGATGATACACAGTATGAAACACGTGCAAAATTCTCTTATAAGTAGATGGTAATATCGAACCCTGTGCCGGCATAAAATCGACCGAAGCCCAGCTTCCATAGTATGGGGTCTATTAGTATTGGCGGCATTAATTTGCATGCAGATTAAAGTATTCCACGTAGGTATAGATGTAGTAACGAGGTGATTTTATTAATTTGCTGCGAGTCCGAATCAAAGGTCGCAGTGTCACTAACGAGATTCCAGCTTTTCTGATAATTGCATTCACTGTTATTACTAGAAGTGTGAATGGTAGCATTAATTAGTTTTATCGTTGATAGGATGTTTATAAAACAGTTAGTTAAAGAATAGGTAGGTTTACGTAATGTGGGAGTGACAACGAGATTGTTGTGGCGTGATGCATTGATGAATCCAAACTAGCTGGGCTCAATACCTACTGCGATTGTTTTACAGAAATACACGGTAAGTATGTTACATTGCAAATGTGTTTGAGTTATTATTGTTATAAACCAATAATAAAGTTTATGCATGTGCATGTTCTGGAGATAATAGTATTTACAGAGTACTTAAACTAAGTTGTAGGTAAGTACTTACATTATGAATCACAGTCAGAAACAAGAGCAGCTTTCGATCTGTGAACAAAAACAAAATTATTTCAATAAAGTTTGTAAGTGATACACGTTGATATTATTTTATTAAATATTTGGCGCTTTCAAATTATGCAGGCTCTCCACAGGAGGCAGCCGTGAATGAAATAATGCGGTTGAGTTTGTTTCGGATTTATCATGTGATTATAATGTTTTAATACTTATCGGGGAAACATGAAATATCATAAATGTTACAGTACTTTATGTAGACAATTAATATCACTGCACGTATGTGTTAAGCAGTCGGTAAATAAAATTCTATCGCATCACGTATTGAATGGGTGAATCTGATTAACATAATAATATGATGTATGAAGCACGATCATTTTATAGCTTGAAAATACAGATGTTTTCAGTTCGCCTGTGATCTGACATGTTAATGGCAAAGCAGTTAAACAGTCAACACTCACAAACATGTATCGATTTTAACATAAACATTCTGATTTATATGTAATGGTAACTAAACTTTTTAAAGCAAGATCTATGTTTATCGTAATTCCAGCGAATTGCGAAAACAACGATCTCGTTCTTGTAAATCCAATCTCAAACATTGAAACATTATCCTCAAGCGATTAAATTATCGTAAATACGAAATAATCGTTACTGTATAAATTCCTAAGCGTACACTTTATCGTTTTGATTCCTAATGCGTCGTTCGACGTCGAAAACATAATTTCTAAAGGCCCTCCATTTTCCCCCTGGCTCGAGCAGCTGTCCCGCTGCGGGACGCCATTTTTTCGACCATAAATATCAATTCTCACAATCCAACAAAACGCATTCGTATTTATTTAGGCGTCACAAGTCGTGGTGTCTCGCAGGGCAAGCATTTGGGACCACTTCCTTTTCCTTTTGCAAATAATCTATTATGCTGGTGAATGAGTCGTAAAGGTGTGATTTATAATGTATTTAACTCGTAATGTTACTTTATTTATTGTTTGAGTTTAAAAGTCAAATAATTTTAGTGTTGCCAACTGAAGTGCACGCGCGCATGTAAATGAAAAAAAAAGAATGCAGTCGTAAAATGTTAGATCATTTTATTCAGTACTTACTGCGAGGTTTAATTCACACAAACACTATAAAGAAAGCTAAACAAGTTTTGAATGTTTAAAATAAAATAGTTGGCGATAAAACGTGCAATCTTAGCAAGGTTTAAAAATAAGATTTTATTGTTTGAGCATAATAACTGGGGACTTGGAACTGCGGCCGTTCGGAAGTACATAATATTAATGACTTAATAGTTAAAGTTTAAGTGTCGGCCAGACAAGTTGAAGTGCTTGGAGTGGTAAGTAATTGGTCGAGTAAAGCCGACTATCAGAGCGATTCCGAACACTTAGTTGTGCCAACACAATTACCTTTAAATCTATTGGATGGGCTCGGAATAGTCTTTAGTGATTTTAACTTTATAAACTTAATTCGAATGACTTTAGTTGTTTTATTGATGTCATTCGGGTTATTTGTTTAAGTTTGTCGCAGGGTTAAGCACTTTGAGACTTCTAATGATAATGTGTGATACAGAGATCATACGCTCATTAACTTTTGCACTTACGGTGATCATGTAGTTTTCGTAATGATTATTATGTCATACATACCTAAAGCAATAACACCGGGTCGTTTATTGAGGAATATTTTAAGTTCACAGTATTAATATCTTCTAAGAATACCATGTGGAATTTAGCTCCCAGTGCTACGACATTATAATAAGATGAATATTTTGATAACATAAATTAATATGTTTTGAATACCAGTCCCGCGTCTGCATTCTTGAAAGTGTCTTGCTTGAGAAGATCAGTTATTACTGCCGATAGTCTAATTAGTGTAATATTTTTGTAATTACTTTAATCTTTTGAAACATTAACTCGTTCCTCTATCTTTATTGGTTTTTATTCTTACAAAACAAATGGCATTTAATTTTTTTTATCCCCATCCTGTTATTTTTCTCTGACTTTCTGTATGTACTTGTCTTATAATTATTATTGACGACTTCAAATGTGTTCTAATATAGAATAACATGTCCTTGATAGCCTAAGTAGATATTGACAGAACAAAGGTATTATACTTAATTATATTTTATATTTCATCATCGTCACATTTCAGCCGAAAGACGTCCACTGCTGGACATAGGCCTCCCCCAAGCACCGACACTTCGACCGGTTTTGTGTTTCTCGCATCCAACGGGTTCCTGCGGCTTTCATAAAATCGTCGGTCCACCTTGTAGGAGGCCTTCCAACGCTACGTCTTTCGGTACGCGGTCGCCACCCCAGAACCTTTCGGCACTTTCGGCCATCTGTTCTGAATTCTTCGGGCTATGTTGGTATATTACCTTGGTTCTCCTGTGGATCTCTTCATTTCTGATTCTTTCAGAATTAATTTGTAAAAAGCTTTTATCAAACACGCCATTTGTCAGTCTTTCTAGATTTAAGACCGCAAATTTTTTATTGTCTTGATTTGGTTTGATCAATTATTATAACATTCAGCATTTTATAACTTTTTATCTTTTTCTACTCTTCAACTGCGACAAAAATATTCCGCTTATCAGTACTCTGACCTGCTGATACACTTGTAGTATCTCAAATAGGTCTGTGTACTAGGTATCCTACATAAGACATATTATGACGTACACTCCGTATCTCAGGTCAGGCGGCGCCTCCACCATTTATGATAGCGCATTCGTACCTCGCTTTAAATGTAACAGGAAATGTTTCTAGATTTATAACGCTGACTAAAGGCATTTCTGGTTTGAATTAGAGTTGGAGAAAATTAAGTAATCGCTCTTTAACATTCCGGACCAGGAGGTTGAGGGAAACGGGTCGAAGTGATTGACAAGGAATTTATCACCTTACACGATGGTGACATTTTTTAACAAAGACAGAGAAGAATGGGATGAGAAGAGTAGCATGTTAAAGAAGGGTAGATATTTGTCAAAGGATTTAAACAAGGAAAATCGTAGAGTTGCGTAGAATGATGAATATGACTTGGGCAATGCATTTGTATAATGCTAAAGATGAAGTAGAAAGATTATAACGTCATTAATAAATTAACGTTAATTTAGAAATATCACGAAGATCTAATTAATTCCTGTCTTTATCTTTCCATACATCAATGAAAAAAAATACTGCTTTAAAATATCACCTGTTAAACAAACTACAGATTCTATACTACTAACTGATGTTTATAAACATTTAGACAGTCCAAATTGTAGTTCTGACAGCAAAACGACTGCTATGCAATTAGTCGTAGTCGCATTACATAACCGACGCGCTAACGAGCCGTCGCTCGACTGAGATTAAATCAACTGATTAGGAACTAATTCTGTCACCGACCTCTGGATTACCAGCCTCGTCTTATACTTAATAATCACAAGGCTTGATACCGTTTGAATATGAACTTTATTTATTTGCTGCTAAAACAGCATTTAGATTTGTGTTTGGATTTCTAGTTTTCAGATACAGTTTATTGTCAAGTGATGTTGACGCTTAAAATGGTGCATTTAAAGTTGAATTTGCATTGGCATGAGAAGATGTAGGGAAATCTAAAGTGTTGAAACCTAGGATATGTATGACACAAGAGTTAGATGAATAGGTTGTTAATGTGATTCATGTTAGTATAATAGAGTTAGAACGAGCTGCAAGGATTATGTTAAATGATATAATTGGCTCGTTTATGAATCAAGGCTAAACGGATCATTGACAGTCACCGAGGCGGTAGGCCCTTTATACACACACGTTTTTCTTGCCGTGAAAAACTACGGTTTATTCGCCGTGTGTAGACACTACGGCACGGTCGTCAGTGTTGTATGGATCACTACGGTAGCTTGTTGACGGACACGTTTTTTATACGGCGCGGTATAGACGCTGTACCGTAAAGAAACCGTGCCGTGTACAGAGGGTCTTTAACACGCAATAAAATAATAATTAATGTTTGAATTAATTAGACATTCTTAAATCAGCATTGGCTTTTGTGTAATCCTAATGATTTGTCTTAAATTGTCAATTAGACTTGTATCTAAATAGTAAGTTAGTTTTCAATTCCTTACTAGATAACTACTATTGATATATGTACCTATGTATAATGAATGATCACGTTAATTGGTTATAAAGTGGTTAAAATAGTGTTCCCTATTACCATGATCTCCATAAATAAAAATCCAAGACTAGAAATGCTCGCATTCGTAAGTTAGCTGAAGTAATTCGGGAGCGGGCTCAGCGGCTCAGCGCATAATTAGAGGTGTACCTCAAGGGTCTCATTGCTCATTAATATTCCAGTAATTGAGCTCCGCTTTCCTACTATTTCTAATTAATGTCTCCACACCGCTGTCGAACTTTAATTACGTATTTGTGACTTAATTAAGACGTATGTTGAGGAAAAACGAAGGAGATTTAATTACTTTTAAAGACAAAGGTTTAAAAGAAGATGTATTGCATTCATTAGATGGAATTGGCAAAAGGTGGGATTAACAATATTAGCTAGAAGGAGCACTTGAATGAATGCTACTGTTGCGCAATCAACGTGGCCACCTACTGGGCTCAAACTATATAAAAAAAAACCGGCCAAGTGCGATTCAGACTCGCATACGAAGGGTTCCGTACCACCGTACAATATTTAACACTACATATAGGTATAAAAAATCACGTTAGTGGTATGGGAGCCCCCCTTAATTAATTTTAATTATTTATTTTTAAAGTGAATATACAACTAAGTACCTATTCTGTAAATATTTCAAGCGTCTACCTGTTGCCGTTATTAGTATCGAGCAAAAAACGGCAAAAAAATCACGTCTGTTGTATGGGAGCCCCCCTTAAATATTTATTTTATTTTAATTTAATTATTTATTTTTAAAGTGAATATACAACTAAATATTCTGTGAATATTTCAAGCGTCTATCTGTTGCCGTTATTAATATCGAGCAAATAACGGCAAAAATCACGTTTGTTTTATGGGAGCCCCCCTTAAATATTTATTTTATTCTGTTTTTAGTATTTGTTGTTATAGCGGCAACAGAAATACATCATCTGTGAAAATTTCTACTGTCTAGCTATTACGGTTCATGAGATACAGCCTGGTGACATAGACAGACGGACAATGGAGTCTTAGTAATAGGGTCCCGTTTTTACCCTCTGGGTACGGAACCCTAAAAAAGAAAACAACGGGGAAGAGTACCACTGACACGAAAAGAAGAAGAAGCACTTGAAAATGTTGTGACTGCTGATGAAGGATGCAGCTTCAGATTTTAAGAAATCTAGCTTGAAATAAAGCTATGGAAAGCTAAACAAGAAAGTGAACAACAGCACCAACGACCATGGTCATTGAACAGCACCAACGTAAAGTTCTTGAGTCTGAGTGTCTATACTACAAGGATAAAGGAACTTTTGTTCTGTCAGTAAGCCACGAATAGGATTTAGGAACAGTTGTCTCTGTAACTTTTACCATTTGCTTAGAAAATGTTCCTGTCCAACCGCTATTTCATAACTAACTTATGTTTATTGTTTATGTAAAGGCCTGTACAGTTACATGCTGTCTTTTATAGCAGCTTAAACTAGCTACCGAGATTTCGAAACCGAATAATTTTTAATCGAAAGGCAGATATCGATACTTTAACTGCATCGATACCTACACGTGTAATAAAAGAATAAAACGCATAAAAATTTAACGACACAGTCAAAACAACGGTGCGGGCTTAAAAACAAAATGATGAGCTATAAAAACTCCGGCGCAGGCGATCTTATGTCGATATTATCGTGAGATCGATGCTCATACTACTGGACATCACTGGGTGTCTCATTACGACAAGCATACACGAGATACATGAACATAAAATCGATAAATGACCAGCCCATTGCTGCATCACTATTGTCTTTATTCAAATTGTCTGGTAGAAAAACAGAGATGATTGTCGCAATAAGCTTTTAAGTGATTTGTTCAGTTGTTTCATGGTGAGGTTGTAATGTTTTTGTAGTGTGTAGAGTACACATTAGTCATCGGGTTGTCGCTATATATCACGCGATACCATCGGTACGTTTGTTCGTGCATTTTTTATTAATATTTTTATATTAGTTAAGTGACGTTTCTCTATGTGGGTTGATACATTGTTCATGTTTTTTCCGTTTGCGTTGTCTCAATTAATATTGTTAACAAGATGTCTGTTTACTTCGCAGGTAAATTATATAAAATTATGTTTCTTTTAGTAGAACCTATACTAATAAAAGTAAATTGCTGAGATACGTTTGCAATAATAAAACATAATTTATTGACTAAGGATTTTATGACTATATTTTATTGTATTTATTTAATTTAAATGCTATGAAAAGGTACTAAAATTTTTAATGCAAATATTGAAACGATAACAATAAAAGTTTTAAGATTCACTTTCACTTTTTTGTAAAATAATCAAGTTTAAATTGTACAAGAGCAAAGTTTCAAAACTCGAGTAATATCCACACAACATGACAGGAAACCAGGAATATTGCCCAATCAACGCGCTTGAGAGCAGTGGTGGCCCATTCATTGAGGTACATGGCCCATTGGTATCGGCCGGGACTTAGGAGCCGTTCATTTATTACGTATGACGATTTGAGAGGGGGGGGGGGGTCCAAACACGTCTTATTTTTTCATACATGGGAGGGGTCTAGATTATTCTTACGTAAGACCAAAAAATTAAGCAAAATTATAAGTTTAGGGTGAGGGGGTTCATTCAAGTCTTATTTTTTCTTACTACGTAAGAAGAAGGGGAAGGGGGGGGGGGGGGGTCAGAAATTGGTTTAGATTGTCTTACGTAAAAAATTAACAGCCCCTTACGAATTGTAGGTGGTTCGAACACAGACAGCTGCTTTAATTTGTGTAAATTATTTCATCACCACTGCTCTCAAAACAGTGAAGGAAAACCTCATGAGGAAACCGGCACGTCAAATTGTCTAGAAACAAAAATTCGAAGACATGTGACATCTATCAACCCTCACCGGCTCCACGTGGTAGATTACCGTTCATTCTCACCGAGAGTAGGCCTGTATCCCAGCAGTGGGATTAGCTGCCTGATAATAAAATGATTATTATTATTATTATTATTATTATTATAGGCTGATTATGTATCAACACACTTGAAAATAGATCCGTGATTGGCCATTGTCTGAACTTTAGCCCTTGGACGCATTTCAGCCACCGTCGTCACCGCCGTAGTTAAATATGTTTTGTGAAAGATTACACAATCTTTTGTGTAGATATCAATATGTTTGTTGATAGCTTAGATAAATATCTTAATGCCTTAGCAACCACACAATAATCCCTGGGGTATTTGGTATTTATTCTAACACCAAAATAATAAAAAAAACTATTCTGGACACGGCTCGCATTGTCAGGAGGTTCCTCTCTCTGGAGTCCTGACCACCGGTAGCTTGGACCCTGTTCCCGATACCGGTGGGCTACTATTTTTTATATTTTTAAATGTTTTTATATTTTTTTTTTATATTCTAATATTTAAAAATATAATTTATATGTATTTAGACGAATAAAAGAAAAAACTATAAACGTCTGAACCCAAAAAGGTTTAATTTCTAAAAACTAAGTCTAGACAGCTTATCGCATTGGCGCACGCCTCCTATCTCCGGCACGTATGAATGGCCGTAATTAGGCGCAACATTTCGGCCGTGCCTATCGTTAGAGCCTCTCTAACTAATGAGCTTCTAGTTATTAAACTGGCCCTTTCATACGGCCCTTTATGAAGGACTTACTGTAGGGCTGTCGAAGACATTCAGTGGTGTTATTGAGGAGCATTGATTGAAAGTTTCTTTATGTACAAAGATATGGTTAGACACTTAGACATACCATATCTCCTAATTCATGAAACTTTCAAGAAAGACCAAGGCTTATTAAAGAAAAATTGGTTAATTTTACGTGATAACGTCATAAGAAAACAATGTGTCACAAGTCGAACGCATAGGCCGATAATGCCTCTCTATCGCTTGTTCCGCGCTCTCGCTTGCACGCTCGGCTCAGGCAGAACGTGACAATGAGTCATGCTTTTTCGTGCGTGCAGTCGGCGTTCATTGATTTATAGACGTTATCACACCAAAAAATTAAAAATGCAGTTTGTTTGCTGTTAATTTTGACCGCGTAAGTATTGCACTTTTCTATGAAAAGGCAGATTATTTTTATGACTTGACCAAAGAAAAATGTCTGCGTCATCTTGAATCTTGTACTGAATTGTCACAGTTTGCTTGTCGATGTCCTGCCACCCTGAACATGTATCACTTATTCATGAACGATACTACTGGTAATGATACGTTACTGGTATAGTCGTCGTTTGGAGGTCATCAAATTGTATAATCATAGAATTTAAGCGCTGTCTGTGGCTTCATCATTTACTCAGTCAAAAAGAAAAGAAAGCTTGCTCAATCCCTTTAACCTTTATCAAATCCTTTAATTGGGTACGATTAATTAATGCCCTATGAATTTCTCTAAGCTTTTACAGGTCTCTAATTTCCAAATCCATTACAAACTAACGACACAAAGTTTTAAATTCCCGTACTGTAATCCAGAAAATGTTCAGGCAACCCTGCGTCGCGTGTTTAGATCCCAAGAGGTGGTGAATTTATTTTTACTCAGAGCTCGCGGAGCTCTGCTGAAATACATGTCTTAATCCTTAATTAATCATTTTTAAAAGAGGGATTACATCGCCTCGTTCCATAGAGTGAATTAGATTAAAAGTTAAAAGGTTTATTAAAGTAATGCGACCTTTCAGGCTTTTCATAGCGTTTCTTATCGGTAGGCCGGCTTGTAATGGGTTTCTACACCTGTAGCGAGTTGAAATGAAAAGTTCTAATATATTGCATCGTGTGAAATCCTCAGAAAGGGTGTGATTGGTTTACTGATTAGGTCATGCCCCGTTGTTGTCGTGGTCGCAAGCGCGACTGCTGAGGTGGGGTCCTGGGTTCGATTCCCAGTCGGTCGGGCAAAGTGTTATTAAGTTTTTCCATTAGGAATTTCTTAGTAATAGCTCGGAGTAGGGAAGTTGGTGGTGTGATACCCCCGTGCCCCGGAAAGCACGTTAAGCTGTTGGTCCTGCGCCTGATCGTGTCGAATTGCCGTCCTATCGGACTTTGTGACTGAGGGAAGCGAGAGTGCACCTTCAAGCACACTAGCTGTGTGCTATAATAATTTCTGCACCGAAGTCTAGTCCCTGTTGATATTGGCCTCCATCGGCTCCATCGCCGAAATACGGTCTGGATGACTATATAGGTCATAGGAATTACACACTGAAAAAATGTAAAACCTCGCATGATAATATATACGGACTTAAAAGCGAGTTTTTTAAAGTTTCCTCATCTGAGATTTAAACATGTATCTATGTGCTGAAGTTAGTCATTGTCAGATAAAGAGCCAGCTACTCACTTTGCATCTTATTTCCTCAGAAACAACTTGAAACATGAAATAACCTTGCAGTTACTTCCTTGGTCAGAGCCTGCAGTCCATATTTCTCACCAGGTACAACAACCACCAAGTCCACAAACAACACTGATAACATCACGCTATAAAATGGAATTGTTGTCTTGTTGAGGAAACTCCGGAGTTCTCGTTACGGCAGTGAATCATGCGCAGATATCGCACTGCTACCGGGTGTTGTTTGTTTGTAAGTTGAGTGTTTGTGTATTTGTATCGAGTGTATGCAAACAGATTCGCAGTTGCATTTGATTTATATGTTGGGTCTGCTTTCAGGATATATGCTTAGTGTTAAGGTATTTGAAATGGAATGGTTGCCGAGAAACGGTAAAATGAGCGTTGGCAGACCAGGTGGGTGGAAGACTTATAGAAAATCGCGGGGAAAACCTGGATGAGACCCGCACGGACCAGGGAAACATGGCACAAAAGGGCCTATACTCAGCCGTGGGTATTTGAAGCTTTACTGCGCGTTAACTTGATAGGTCCGTCGGGAGAAAGCGTACTTAGTATTACTTTGCTTGGACAATTTGATGAACAGGGTGGAAAGTTCCTTATACTCCATTGAAAAGGAAGGAACCTCCAATCAGACGAGTGTTGTGTCTGGTGGGACTGCCCGACGGTTGTTGTCGGGGTTCTGTATAGTGTACATGTTATTCGCGTGAATAACTCTGCTTGCGCGATGCAGGATTTACGCGACGCCGACAACAAGTGCAATGTGGCATTAAATATGATGCTAAAAATCTTGTGATAGACAGTCAATAACAACCACTTCCGAATTTCCCAGAGAATGAAGTTTCCACTATAAGACGTACCAGTCACCACGGAGTACACAGCGTACCGTTGTGACACATGACACTGTGTTGAACAACTTGCAGTATGCACTACTTCTTGTTTACATTGTAAGTGGGTGGTAAAGTGGCTTGTTATTGCTATATTTATACACATAACTACTGGCATTCTTTTTCTTAAATGTTTTTGGCCATGTCCAGGTGGTAAATAAAAAAAAAACGGCCAAGTGCGTGTCGGAGAACACACAATGAAGGGTTCCGTAGTTGGGATGTATTTTATATTTATATTTATTTTATTGGTATTAATTTCAACTTACAACCACGCGTTACTGAGAGAAAGGCTCTTGATATACAGACAGACAGATGTATGTACGGACGGACAACGAAATGATCTTAGAAGGGTTCCGTTTTTTTCCTTTTGAGGTACAGAACTCTAAAAATAACAAATTCCGCAGGTACTTGTATTGTTTTCCCTTGTGGGGCGAATTAGCGCTAATTTGTGCAATTAGTCACCAACGTGTGGATCCATCCCGGTGGTCTATTACACCATAGTAGGTGTCTAAGTTTTGGTATGCGAACCAACACAATGTGGACATGTGGACGAACTAGGAAGCCTTACTGGGAATGTATGCACAGGAAATAGTCGCTAACTGACCACACGCACACTTAATATCAAGTATACTTACCACACAGCCCCATATTGGAGATAGGCCTTCGCCATAATTGGAAACAATATTATGTAAACCTGAGGTCGTAGGTGGCAGACCACAGGTTTAGATATAACAAATTCCAAGCAATATGATAAGTATACAGGGTGGCAGGATCACTGACGCGCAAGGTTTAGAAAACTCTGCGTTGCAAAAAAAAAAAAACACACCGGGAGTGCCGACAGAAGTGAAAACAAAACACAAACAGAATATTTTGCCATCACTCACTGACATACCGGATATACATTAAAACCGAGTACATACCGAGGACAGCCGAACACATCCGAAGCGGTGTCGGTTATGGTAACAGAGTGGCGCGAATTCAATGGTTTTTTCCCATCTCAAAAAATGTCCAACGCACCTGAAGAAGTTTTCACTTAAAAAAGTTGCTGTTCCATACACTTTGACAGCATAGGTGCAGCACTTTGAAACAGCAGATTTTGTTTTGATAACCGACGAAAACTGTCTACGCCAGGTGTCTAGAATCATATGCTGAATTCATGGTTACAGTTCCCGCGTCGATGTTCCTGCCACAATGAAATTAGGTTTTGCCAAATCAGCCCTCTTCAGAAGACACTATTGCGTCCGACATTCTCCTACTAAATAGCCTATCCAACGACTCTAACTTAGCTTCTATGACTCATTCACCGATCGATTATTCACCCAACCAGCTCCACAATTCTTGAAACAATTCAATAACAAACAAACAATATGAACTTAAATAGATATCCGTTTAACTTAGCATGCAGTCGGGCGACAGTTACGCAATGATTGCTCCATTGTCGCCTGGCGCAAATTGCGTGAACATTCCTCACTAGATGTATTGTGTGGAGCTATTTTTAGGAGTTCGAGTGGAAAGTGGATACTTCCTACACGATCATGATTCATCTGGAAATGGGAACAGGGTATTCCTATGTGTTGGAGTTTGGACTAGATTAGGAAACAACCTGATAATTTAGTATTTAGTACATTCATTCAAATGTTATTTTTAAGTAATCGGAGGTTTATTTTTTTTGTGTTTTAATTAAAATTCGACTTTACCTTGACTTGTTAAAATATGTACCTATGTGAGTCCCAATGCCCAACCAATGGGTTAGTTAATATTAACTTCGGAAGTCTTGTCAATCCTCTCCTTCAAATTAATTATCAATGTAACTTGTAAATAAGCTAAGCCTGAGATAATTAATAATCTTATAGACATAAGGAAAACAAATAACACAATGGAATATTAAAAAGCAAAGGTATTTGAAATCAACATATTCAATTAAATCGCGACTACTACCTGCGAATATTTATAGTTCGCTATTAAAAATGCTAACAAACCTGTCAGCAGCTGAAATATAGTGTTCCTTTCCGAAGTAGCATCGAATCATCTAGAGATCGATAACATTCCCCGAGGCTAACTGATTTATATTCACTGAGTATACAACATTTGAACATTCCTACATTTCCTTTTTGTTTAGCAAGTCGGTTGGAAGCGTAAGACTCACTTAGAGTATGAATGAAGCGAGCTCTATGGATACAGTAAAGTACCCGTGGTGGCAGCATGTTTGACCAAGAACCAGAAACAAATATAACGAAGTTTACGTCATATAGGTTTTTAAACAGATTTTCACAAAGATTATCACAGAGATTTGATCTCAGACAAATATGCTTATCCTTACCTGCTTCGTACGGTTTTTAGGACTTGACAATACATCGAGATTTTTTTTATTGTTTGTTCAATATTAATGTGGATCTTTGTATGATAAAATGTGTGAAAGTCAACGAGTTTTTAAGTCACGCTTAAAGTACTGTCAGAACAACCAGGATCAGATAAAAATGGATATTCTTGCCTCACAACATTCTTAAGAAATGTAATAAGTTCTGGAAGGGCACTAAGCGTTTGAAAGGTAAGGCTAGTCTGCCTGTGTGCGTTGATGGCACAAGTGATGCTAAAATGATTGCAAATTCATTTCAGGATCATTTTCAGGTGCGATCTTCCTTGCTGTCGGTGCCTGATACTGAACGTTACCCAGTAGAAAAGCCAGATTTTCAAGTAGGGATGTGGCTGACATTATTAAAAATATGAAAAGAGGGAAGTCACCAGGTCATGAGGGACTCAGTGTCGAGCACTTGCAGCATGAGGGAGTACACCTGTATCCCCATACAGGTGTGGCCAACACCCCTGTTGGCCATGTTTTACACTTTTTGTATAAGGCGCTCATATTTACCATCTAATCTTATGAGATCAGTGGTTGTGCCAATAGTGAACAATGTCACGGCTGATATCTCTGACAGAAGTAACTATAGGCCGATTTCTTTAGCTACTATTAAATCGCAAAAGAGTTTGATGGGTTATTAGATAGAAAACTTGATCGTTTTGTAACATTACAGGATACACAGTTCGGTTTCAGAGAGGGGTTGTCAACTGAACGTGCTGTCAGTCTCTGAAACACACTGTTGATTATTAGGTATGTAAAAAGGCAAACTCCAGTATATGCATGCTTCTTAGATTTGTCCAAAGCTTTTGATCTGGTGTCATATAATAAGCTTTGGACAAAATTAAGAATTGCAAGTGTCCCAGCCGATCTTGTGAATATCCTCGCCTACTGGTACAGTGAGCAGGTTAATATAGTAAGGTGGGGAAATGTATACTCATGCCTGTTTTCACCATCGTTCCTTAAATTTAGGGAGACCCTTAAGAAATTTTAAGTGTTAGTTTTGTTTTCACCATCACCTAAGGGACACTTATGGTCCTAAAACAAATGGGTAAGGGGCTGATTTAAGGAGTCTCTTATGTTAAGAGACTCTTATTTAAGGAGTGTTTGAGGGAACGATGGTGAAAACGGGCATCAGATGAATATTCTTTAGAGTGTGGCGTCAGGCAGGGCGGACTGACTTCGCCACGACTCTTTAATATGTATGTTAACCATCTGATTGAGGAGCTCAGCAGCATGCATGTTGGATGCCATATTGATGCCATATGTGTCAATAATTTGAGTTATGTCGATGATATTAGTTATGGTAGTTATGCTGCTGAGCCCCTCAATTGGTGGTCTCAGACGGCTGTTAAAGGTGTATGAGATTTATGCTGTGGGACATGGTCTGAGGTACAACGAAATGTAAAAATAAAAACAATATCTTTATACCACCTGTATTACTTAATGGTATACCTCTAACTCGTGTTGCACAGTTTAAATATCTGGGACACATTGTAACTGAGAATTTGAGTGACGAATTAAACATTGAGACGCAGTGCATTGTCGGTGCGCGGTAGTATGTTGGCACACAGGTTCGCTCGGTGTACTGCTCCTGTTGAAATAACAATGTTCAAGGCATTCTGCCAGACTTTCTACACGAGCGGCCTGTGGGCAAACTTTACACAAAAAGCCTACAATGCCTTGCGCGTCCAGTATAATAATGTGTTCAGGGCTCTGTTTCGGCTCCCTCGATATTGCAGTGCATCCGGCATGTTTGCTGACGCCAGCGTAGATGACTTCTACGCAATTATGCGTAAAAAAGTTGCGTCGGTGGTGCGACGAGTACGGGGAACCCGAATAGCGTCCTAATGATGATTGGCGAGAGAACCGATAGTGCTCTGCTCAGTAGGTTCACCGAGCTCCATGTGTTGCGAGACCGATGAGCATACTGTGCAGAGGTAGACAGTGTGTCTAGTTTCTTCTTTTTTTACTTAATTACTAACATTAGTTATAAGCTAAATTCTTGTTACTAACAACCCTGCCTTGCCTATGGATTATATTGTCTGAAATAAATGATTTTAATAAAAAAATATTTTTTTGATGTAATTTACTGATAAGCTTTCCGGAATAAATTCTCAAAATGATGCTGACACCGCATCAAAATCCGATTCGAAGTTTAGAAGAATAACGCGGTCACACACTCAGACACGAAAAGCGACGAGGGACAAGGGAATTACTTAAGCGCTCTATACCTGATTGCATACTCTCAAGCTGGAGGGTGGTGTGTAGGACACTCGACAACCTTCTCAAGTTTGTCTACGTGGCACACTGAACATTTGGCGATACCTTCAATAAGATAAACTGTATCTATATGTTTCCCAAAATGTCCAATTTCTCGTGTTTCGTCGACTGAGGACTTTTTGTACCGGCCATGATCTAAATTCGTGGGCAAATTCGTAATTTTCCTCTCGAGGACTAGAAATAAGGTTGTGTTGGTGAGGTTTGATAAAAAATGTTGCTGTTTTCTTTTATGTTGTGCCGAAAATGTATTCCTGTGTCTATGAGAATCTTATAAGCATTTTGCTAAAAGTAAACCCTTGTTCAGGGAGGTAGTTTTTTGGTTATTTATAAGGAGAAAACTATAATAAGTAGCCCTTTGGAAAATGATAAGAATCCGTTAAGGAAAAGTGCTTGTTACAAAGATTTTTCAAGCGATATCCAAGTTATTTAGATATGCTATTGTTCTTGTGATGGGAAGGAAGTTAGTAAACACTGAGATGACGGTAGATAGAAATGTACCCAAATTGGGTTGTGGCCGTTGTGGGTAGGAGGAGAAATATATACGCCAGTGTATCGTATAAACATCTTCCGTCACCGATATTAGGTACTGTAACAATTATTCCAGCCGTATCTTCACTACAGCTTATCTCAGGGAGTTCCCGTGATGTATTAGCGTGTATATTAGCACATAGCTCGGTGTCTAGACGCCAATGTATTGCGCCGTACATCTTCGCGAAAGACGCCTGTGACTGCGGGGTTGTCGGAGCATTTCCGGACGAAATAATCGGATTAGACTAGTGTATATTGAGTCTATTTTATTTAGAAGGTTTGTTTACCTTTAGTAGAGGGGCTCGTGGCTAAATAATAACAGCCGCACCGGTCGATTGAAGGTGCTATGCTTGCTGCGGTCGGATCGCGGATACCTGACCTGCCATTAAAAAGCACGTTAAGCCGTTGGTCCCAGCTGTCATTCGTAGATTTTTGACAGTCGTTACGGGTAGTCGGAATTCCAAAAGTCTGACAATCAGTCTTACCAAGGGGTATCGTGTTACTGAGTTAATGGGTTGTGGAGGTTAGATAGGCAGTCACTCTATGTAAAATTCTGGTATTCGGCTGCATCCGTTGAGACTGAAAGCTGACCCTAACATAGTTGGGAAAAGACTCGACAGATTGATATTAATTTACTGTTAGATATTAGCAACTTACTTAGTTTTATTTTGGACGACTTTCTTTTAACCTATCAAGTTGTTTCTATTTCTAACTCGAACAGTGAACTGCCCTAATAGCGTCAAAATCGTCTTACAAAAATCTTCTGTTTAAGACGAGGTAAATGCAAATATTACTTGTTTTCTGTTGTTGTTTTTCATTTCGTTACTCTCTTCAGTAAAAGGCGCCATTTTCATTTCAGTATCGGAAAAAAATGAGGCTAATTAAAATCATGGAACTAGGTTATTGGCGCGAAATGTTTCTTTGGGATTTGTCTTGAGACTGAATCTGATATGAAAATACTTAAGTTGTTTACGGAATCCATTATGTTTTTTTATTAAAATGAAACTAGCTGATAAATAAATTGCAAAATTAATATAAATTCAAAATTCGTATTTTTATTTGCTCCTAAGTGGATTTCAACAAAAAAATAAAGTATAGAAACCCGTTTGCTTAACTTTACGTAGCTTTTAGCATGCACAAATTGTATTTATTTAAGTTTATTGCAGTTTGCACAGCACATTTCGTTATTTCAACATCCTTTTAACTAACACAAATACAATCTTTTTTCTAACAACCTTATCAGTCACGACTTTTATCGCAAAAAATATAATCCGGATGTGACAAAAAGAGCAAAAGAGCAATGTGGTCACAAGTCAACTCGACTAGACCTCGCCTGATAATCTCTGGTCACAAAAAATGGACCGAAAACTGTGACAGGCGATAAGGAGCCCATGATCAGTTCGAGAGAGGATTATATTGTACAGATTTATATTTAAATTTAAATAAAAGATGCAAAAGGATACTTAAGGGTTCGAGGAATAGTAAAAGATTATTATTTTTTAAGACCTTTTTAGTGAGAACTTTTGCAAGTAGAGTTTTTAAACTGATTTTCGTGCTTATAGTTTTCCATGGAACGTATAATTCTCTTGGCGCCTGGGAGCTTAAGTGAACCTTGTCATATCTTCAGAGTATAGTCTATCTCTATTCGAACTTGTGAATTGGCGAAAAATCAAACATAGACTGTTAGACCCGTATAGACCGTAATCAGCAAAACCGATCTAGTAGAATACGAGCAAATTAGGACCTCAGTAGCGAACTGAGTCGACAATATATTCCACACATTCCAAAGTTAGGTCTATTCCAATAAACTGCCAAGTAAGCTGTGTGAATTTGGGGCACAATTCACCAACCATTCTCTAAACTCATGAAATACTAAACATTCAAGCAAAATCCATTCAACATTTATCTCATATCGCTTTATCTCAGGTAAGGCCAAACGTGTCAAATATTTTGACATTACCAGCCGTTTGTGTGTCTATCCCCTGACAATCGGTGGCATTTGTATTGTCAAACGAATAGTTTTGACATTCCTTTGTTCACAGCACAGATATAGATAGTACTGTGTGTCCCCGGGCTTATAATAGCGATGCGTATTGTGAAGAATTTGTGAATACTTGAATAGTGAATAGATTGTAGAGAAGAATGGAACCAATTAAGTGGGGATGGATTGATTGTAATCTTATTTGTTGATAGTCATCGTTTGAATTAAAATGGTGCGTATTTAAATAATTTATAGGTGAAGTGATTTGTGTAGTAAGGTAATAAGGGATTGCTCGGCTGATAAAATGAGTTGATGTACTCGGATGGACGTTGTCAAACTTACGGATATCTTTCGTTAACGGTTACATTTGAAAGTTTGTTTGCCAGTGTGGTAAATAAGTGAGATGTAAGTGACTTGAACCTTAGAAAACGGATATGATAATGAAACGCTAATATTTTGGAAACACAAGATAATCAACTAAACAATCATGAGGCATCAGAAAAACCTCAGTGTATCGCTAATCAAGAACAAACTCCGAAGCGTGAGCTTGCAAAATAAAGAACATATTACTGTCAAAAGTCACAGTTAGTTTACGATTTGTATTCATAAACTTACATGATTATATACATTTTCTAGTGTTGCGAAATTATAGAAAAAACTATTTAGGGAGTTTTACAATATCGTCATCGGATACGCCGAAAGAATCGGAAAAGTCGGAATCTGGATATGGACAGAATGAATCACCACCAATTATCGCATAGAATAGGTAAGATTACACAGATTTCTACAGTGAATTTTCCAATAATAGCATGCCCGCAAGAAACTAATTTGGTAGCAGACTAGCAGACTACCTACTAATATTATAAATACGAAAGTAACTCTGTCTGTATGTAAGCTTTTCAGGCCAAAACCACAGAACGGATTTCGATAAAACTTGAAAGAAAATAAGTTTATTTGACCTAGGTTAAGTAAGGCACACAATATAATAATAATAATATTTGGCGAGGAGATAGATGACATCCTGGGGAAGGACAAGGCTACTTTTTAACCCCCGACGCAAAAACGACGGGGTGTTATAAGTTTGACGTGTCTGTGTGTGTGTGTGTGTGTCTGTCTGTGGCATCGTAGCTCCCAAACGGATGAACCGATTTTGATTTTGTTTTTTTTGTTTGAAAGGTGAATTAGTCGGGAGTGTTCTTAGCTATGTTTGATGAAAATCGGTCCAAGATGGCCGCTTCCACAAAATGGCGGATTACATAATTTTTCACAACTCCCTCAATATGGGTATCAAATGAAAGGGCTTGACTAGTACAATACTATACACTATGATAAATTTCAAATCCAAGATGGCCGCCACCAGAAAATGGCGAATTACATTTTTTTTCACAACTTCCTCAATATGGGTATCAAATGAAAGGGCTTGACAAGTAGAATAATGTACACTATATTGAAAGGGAATGAGGAACATTAACAGTAAAGAAATGAAAACTAAAAACTTGAAAATTATTTTTTTAGTCTAATCAATGCCCTAGCTAGATCGATGAGGAAAGTGGAGTGATGACTGGTACCTAAAGCCTAACGAATTATTTAGCTTTTAATACATTATTTACTACATTATCATTACCTTCATTTTTTCAATAAAACCGTTTAAAAAATATATAATTAAGCCAAAGTATTTGGACTAGTATCATTATCCAGGGAGAAAACAGAGGAATACGTTAATATGGAATGAACGCCAACGACCACGAGTACTGGTAAAAATACGTACAGCTTCGCAGATTTCGGCGAGTCACGTGTCGATCGTATAGCATGTTTACTAGTAATATAATATTATAAAGTTTAAAAAGCAAGAAATAAAAGTTAAATTGAAAATTTAAAAAACCCCCGACTCAAACAAAAACCTCTAAAAACTAAAAAATAATATAATATATTGGCCCTTTAAGTTTAATATAAGTTGCAGGAAATATTTAGATCCAAGCGTCCTCACGTCGGGGGACGGCTAATGAAAACGCCAAACGGATGAGGCTTAAACCCAGCAATAATGAATGCATGCTACTCGTATTGTAGAAAACATAGCTGCTGTTAACTTCTAATTTTCATTAGCCGTCCCCCGACGTGAGGACGCTTGGATCTAAACATTTCCTGCAACTTATATTAAACTTAAAGGGCCAATATATTATATTATTTTTTAGTTTTTAGAGGTTTTTGTCTCAGTAGCACAATCCCGTGGGATAATTTCCGACATTCACGCCGGCGAAGCCGCGGACAGAAGCTAGTGTAAAGAAACTAAAGATAACGACAATAGCATAAATATAAAATAATAAAAAAATGCTCTTCTCGCGTAAATAGCATGTTAAGATGCAGTTCCATCTACGTGTTGATTACATCCAGGGATTGTGAAGGTTAACTACTAACTAGTTTAATAAAGAAACGCTACTGGACACCAGTATATCACCCCGTACCTAACAAACCACTATCTGTGCACATTAATCTAGTCGGCAGCACGCACTCGTTACCAACTCGCTTCGGCTCGATCTCGGCAGTCACACGGACTCACGCCATTAAACTTAAATACTTACTCCATTATCACGGATTCACGGATTTATTGATCTCGATCACTTTGCTAACATTTAGGCAACGGACAATATAACAAAAAGGTGCCTACAGAGTTAGGCAGAGATGAACCTGTAGTAAACCCACTTTCGCCATTGACGTTTAACGATCTACGTTCGCTTTATAAATAACACACAAGAGTTCAGCTTTCAGATCACATAAATAAAATTTATGTTTAACCAACGGAATTTGCATTAAAAAATAATAAGTCCCATGTAGTAGAGAGTGAGCTTATTTGCTTTTTACACAAAAGTAAGTTATAAATGTATCATTAGATCAGCGTGATCTTGTGTAGGATATAGTCCTAGTGACTCCTTAATGAAGGGTCAAAGGAAGAAAGTTAATGCTTTGGAAGCAGACCGGACCATTAGCATACTATATGCAAACATCGGGCAGGGAAGACAGGACTTATAATTATTATATACCTTGCTAAGTAGGTACAGTGAATCTAACCCCCTCGCGGACAGGCACACTTATGTCACCACGGTGTGCATAATAATGCAATATGCATAGACCTATTCGCAAATCTAAATAGTTCTGAGTCACTGATTGCAAGTTACACGCGACTAAAAAACCTTTCCCTAATGCTCACTAAAGCTACGGTCGCCACATAACGGCCGTCACCGCGGCTGTTATGTGGCAGCCACCGCTCTTCTGCCTGTCATGAAAATAATGGCAGCGGGGTTTGACATTATGGTGTCAAAAAAAGCTCTCTAGTAAAACACAGTAACTTCCTGTCATAAATAACGTATCAGTGACGTCATTCGCCGGTAAATTGCGGACGCTATGTGGCGGCCACCGCTCTTCTAGCAAACCATAGCTTCAGGCCTACTTGCACCACAAATCACTAAATATCTACGTTTAGCGATAAACTAATTTAAAAGATGTTTCTGTTTATGTCATCTTTTAACTACGAGTAAGTACTTATTGAAAGAAACAGAAAGATGTCTGAAATTCTTATGGCACTAAATATATTTAGTGACTTGTGGTGCAAGCGGGTCTTAGTGGACATTCCACGGAATAAATTTTCTGTACTTAAGTTATATTTAAATGCGTCCATTTCCATAGCTAATTGATACGATTGTCTCAGATTGACGCCACGCGTTTCAAATAATTAGTGAAACAAGTTTGTTTAGCTCTCAACAACATTAACATGCAAATCCAGTTTATTTAGCTAATCACATTTGTTGCTTGTTTACTTTTAGTTTATTTTAGTGCCGAACGCTGATTGACTTGATGAAATTAAGCAATTTGTATGGATAACGATGTTATTTATAGTTATTATTTATTAGTATGCAAATGGAATTTATTCATGGGACCATCTTTCTTGGTGACGTAATACTTCTTTCACCTTCGGTTCAACTTCTATGTTTGTTTTAAGATAAATGTCGTCTAATAAAGTTCCCGGTTTTCGTTATTTAGGCAATTTTGCTTAATTGTTGCTTGTCTATCAGTCTTCTACAGACTGTACTTCGGAGAGTGTGCGCAGTAGCTCCACGAGCTGATCACACCATTGCTCTTTTGCTACTGGACTACCAGACGTACTGCAGAGTACCATCTCCGCTTGGTTGATATCCCGACCGGTCGTACTCAGCGCTTCTCCTCCACGTTTATTATGCGCACAGCCAAAGTGTGGAATTCTCTGCTTGCGTCTGTGTTTCTTTCGACATTTAACCCGTCTGCCTTCAAAGCAAGAGTGAACAGGCATCTTCTGGGCATGCTCGTTCCACCATAGTCCTCATCCATCGCTTTCCATCAGGCGTGATCAAGGTCAAGAGCAAGACTATTCAGCAATAACAAAAATCCCCCTCTTAATTTGATGTGCCCTATGTTGAACAGTGTCGCAACGAAATTGAATAAAACGTCTTTCTTTATATTTTTTATGAAGCTACATTGTGTAAGAGTGTTGTACAAATTATCGACATTGTATAGTATTTAAATAAAACTACTGCAGCGTGAGTTGGACGCGGTGGTGGCGAGCTGGCGATACCTTCAGGAGATAGCTCCCAACGACCACTGTGCACACTGCTGTGCCACAGAGTATGTCACAGGTGAGATACTCTTGTCTCTTTATAAACCAAATGTATTGGAATGTGTTTGTGGAGGAGTTTAGTGTAGTGGAAGCAATACTTTAAGTAGACTCCGCAGTGTATATTACGACATCTATTTAGTGATGAATGAAACCCATCATCTCTTTACATTTTAGAAAGTATTTTGTATGTTCGCAAAAACTTAGGACTTTTCAAAATAAGAAGCGATTTCCATAATATAAATACACGCAGTAAAAATGAAATTGTGATACCTAAATTTAGACTAACTAAAACTAGCAAGTCATTTTTTGTAAACAGCATCCGTTTTTATAACAAGTTGCCAAAGTCGGTTACAGAACTTAGCGATGGAAAGTTCAAAACCCTCATCAAACGAGTCCTTATCAAAAAAGCATATTATAAGATTAAAGACTACGTTGAAGACAAGGTAGTTTGGCAATAATTCCTTCTGCACATGTGGCTTCCCTGGCACCTCTTTGACGGCATAAGTTCTACGTAAATGTCTATTAACTGCTCTCAAATTACGATGTTTATTTTTTATTTGTACATACTTCTATGACATAATCTTTTTATTATTTGACATTATATACAGACAATTTTAATTTTTCACCTCTTTCTTAGTTGAAATGGCAATCATATCTCTTGGTTTTAGTAGATTTTTATATTTTGTTTATCCTTTTGATACATCCTTATTTTGTAAATGTGAGGACTTTGTAAGCCTTGTAGACTAGATCTGTAGACCATTTTTTATTTTTATCAAGTACCTGGTACTTGTTGACAGGCCTACGCTGTCCTCCCATACCTACTGTAACTCGAAAACATTGTAAAAGCCAATTATTTTTAAAAGAGTAACCATGGAGTTTCTTGCCGGTTCTTCTCCATAGGAAACGACCAATTGGAACCGTGCACCTAGCTTCTGACGTTTCATAAGTGCCCGTGTTGGTTTATGTGAAATAAAAATATTTTGATTTTGATTGATCATCATCTGCCTAGCTTTTTCCCAACTATGTTTGGGTCTAACCGGATGCAGATAAATACCAGTATTTTACATGGAGCGACTGCCTATCTGACCTCCACAACCAGTGATGAATGAAGCTATGTGCCAAATAACCAGTCGCAAAACTGATGCTGAAGAGTCTTGTATCACTTATGTTTATTTAGACTGCATACCTAAATAGTAAGTTGCGAATAAGCTCTAATACAATTTCAATTACCTCCACATGTATTATGTGCACGGCCAAAGTGTGGAACTCTCTGCCAGCCTCCGTGTTCTCTTACACCCGTAACTCGTCAGCCTTCAAAACAGGGAGCGAATAGGTATCTTCTGGTCACGCGCGCTCCATTGTAGGCCTCACCAATCGCTATCCTGCAGGCTGGACCGAGGTCAAGAGCAGGCTCATCAGGCAATAAAAAAATAACTAAACAAACAATAAACATTATTTATTTGTTCACGACTTAAACCTATTTACAATTAATGTGCCATAAATTAGACTTTGTAACTTAGTGGCAAGTTGGCAAGATACAAGACATTTGCAACTGAGCTTAATTAAACTAGGAGGACTCCTTTGCTATAAGTACCAGTTACTAAAACAAATAACGACCTATGTCTAAAACTGATGAATGCCTTCATCAGTTTATATTACCCTATAATTAATTTTACCAATCCACTGATTTTCTCTTTTCACTGATGACCTCTCCGTTGATTTCTTTCATCTTTGTCGTGTTATCAGACAGAGCATCAGGTCACAAGTCTTGGGCACAGTCTTGGGGCGCAGCATTAAGATGGAGATAACAGCCGCTGACCGACTGAACACCCGTGTTCAGTCGTTCAGCGGGATCATTGCGCCTGCGCAATCACGGCGAATTCAACGATATTGCCGTAATGGTCGCTTTCAGATGCGACGAAAGAATTGTTTGTTTTGCTGCTTGTGATCTTGTGTTGAAATCGTTTTTGGAAAGTTGCTCCTTGCATAAGTTTTCATGATTGAATAGGGTAGTATTTTTTGTTGTTGCAATGACAAATGAAATCTCAAGTCAAATTCAAACAAGTCGTTAAATTCTTGATCCTAATAAAAATAAATAAAGTTATTACAAGTCATCCTCAGTCTTCGCAATTTCACAGACTCAACTTTCCTTTAAGTGGGTAAATATTTGATGGCAATAAAAAAATAAATAAGTTAGTTATTTATTCTAACCTTCAATCACCTTAATTGTCCTATTTCCTGGAATCATGATAAAGATGTTCTGTCAGTGCCCTTTGAGATTATACAATTTATACTTCACTTACTTAAACTTTCTCACCGATCCTTAACTAGAAAGCAACATAAACTAAACCAAATAACTATACAAACAGATCAGATAAGAATCTTAACCATATCACACCTACAGACAGCCTAAGAACATTACACTACAAAGTAAAAGATAACATCTTGTAACTGAACGCGGCAATAACTTTATCATTAGCTGCGGAAGAAAGCTCTCATTGCGACAATGTAATGCTCATGATAATTGCTGTTTATACGTTGATGTTATCGGCAATAAGACGACCAAGTGTAGGGACGCGCATTCATTGTTGCTGTAACGAAAATCTAGGGAAAGGAATCGTCTGTTGATGTTCAAAAGGCAGTTTAGATAGAGAATCGTATCCGATTGGAATACAACGATCACTATAATATAGGTTTAATGAATTGAATCCTCAGCTTCAAGAATGAAGCACGCTGAGACTAGAGATAGCATTGATTATGCAATGATGCAGTCTAAACATCCCTTTGCTTAACTTGGTGAAAACGGATAGGTATATGTAGTTAAACCATAGATATAAGAAAGAAGAGATAAACAGATAACTAAGTTACAGCGAAATACGTGAATAGTACAGCATCTGTCTAGCCTTTTCCCAACTATGTGCCAGTATTTTACATTGAGCGACTGCCTATCTGACCTTCACAACCCAGTTACTGGGTAATACGATACTCCTTAGTATGACTGGTTGGCAGACTTTCGGGCTTTTGGCGACCCGTAACGACTGTATATATGAATGACAGCCGAGACCAATGGCTCAACACGCTTTCCAAGGCACGAAAGGGGGTCTTGGTATATAAAGACGGTCACCCATCCACGGACCAACTGCGGCAAACGTAGCTTGACCTGACCGATCAACCTGTGCGGCTGCCCAACCTATCGAAATAAAAAGAACAACGAGTGATTTCATCACAACAAGCGATCTCTGTTAAGATGTTCTGTTTCGATGAAGAGGTAATCGGAACTGATGCATCTACAACCAATACAAATACAAATCGAAGTCACATGAAGCGATGTAAAGCCGTATCGCCTCATCTTGCTTTCAAAATGTCGCTCGTCAACATGTGTCGCAGTCTGTCGCAGTCGCCTCAAAATAATCCGATTACGTGTCTTTGAATTTCCATATAATTGTGGCTTTGACTTGTCACAGTCGAATGAATATTTTTACGTGAGAGGATTTCTTTATGCCTTTTGACTCCATGTTATTGATACCGATGTCTTTTTGTGAATATGTCGCGGCGAATGGTAGGAACGCGAATGACAAAATTGAAAGGTTATAAAATGAATGATATGAAATCGAATTATGAAAATAAGCTGCGCAATAGATAAGTTTATTAAGACTTCAACAAATGCAATCAGTTATCATTTTCAAAATCAGTTAATCAGTTATCATTTTCAAAATAAAGTGTTTCGTGTACAAATAAAATGATATGCACTAATTTATTACTAACCCGATAAAAATACCAAAGAACACAGCTTAAAATTGCTAACGATTTCTTTTATCCAAGGATTATTCTTCCGCAGCTGTTATCAAACCCATTTGCAACAAAATCTCCAACATTTGGCAACCCTACAGCTAGGCTAACGAATAACCCGCACATGTATTCACCTCGTTATCGATTTAATAACGATACGAGTCACTCGATTCTAATCTCGATACGTAATCGGATTAGTGGATATTGTCAGCGCGATGTGATTCGTACCGAGTCGCCATTGTCGTGACTTGAGCCTTAAGTAACGGTCACAACGAAATGTATCGATTGTTGAGTTGACGAAACTTTACACACATATTACATAAGTATTTAATACGTTCAGGCGCAGAAAATAAACCCTAAACTTATATTATTAAGAAACGTTAAAGAAAATTCCTTTTTATTTTAAAAGTCCCAAACTTAATCCAAATCTCTTTAGGTCAGATATATTTTTTGATTCTGATTAACTTTTTCCAGTTCTCAATTTCCACTCAATTCCTTTAATAACAGTTCAGAAAGTACTTGATTGATTTTATCTCATTTCGAATTCAATTGGTAAAAATAGCTTTCTTTTATTTAAGACTTTTGTAAATAGGTAAGTCCATTAACAAAGAAAATGAGAATATCTACGGTGTAAGTTTCTTTGTGTGCAGAAAACTGGTATCGGAGATTTCTAGTGTACGAGTTTATGAAGCATACAGGATATTACTTCCTCATAAAAATGAGCAATAAAGAAAATCCAGGGTGTTTTCGAGGAGGCAGCGATTGGCCTTATTTCGGACCAGCGTTCAAGTCCTGTTGGAGTCCGGCCAGGGCGCATTTTAGCCGACAATGCGACGCCATCTTGCGCTGTTTCGCGCGCTAAAATAAATGTCGCCGGCCATTTTGTGATAATGTTTTAATTTACGATTTGAAAATGTGAACGGAATGTGTACAATAAAACTTATTTATTGGTGTGTAACCACGATATTTAAGGAAACGGATTGAATTGGGTCGAACGTTTGACATTTATCTTTCTTGGTACTTAGTTACCTACCCAGTGCAGTTAGACCCACTACCTATCTATCTAATTGCTGCTGGAGCTATTCCTATTGTCATAAAAAACGTCTGTGAGTATACGAGAGACTTATGAATAGAGTGGTGCCAAAATCTTTTGTGAGTTATCAAAAGAAAGTCTTTTGATAACTCATCGCTCTATTCTTCTATTTTAGTTTTGCCTGTCTACTTAACTGACAGTTGACTGTTGTTGGCTTGGAAACAGCTTGCACCGATTATGCATCCCTTACTAAAGGGCTATAGTGATATATAGTGTATAGTGTAGTATATTAGCGGTTCATCCAAGAGGGAAAATAATTCTAAACCGAAACACAACTAAACAGCACGAATCCCAATATATTCAGTCTCCTGATATATTTAGGGCAGCATTCCTGTCGGTAACACATCAGTATATCGAGTTACACACATTACCGCGGCAACCGAACACTGCAGTTGTCAGTACACGTGGCTGCTTTACTTATTTATAGAAAATACCGAGGAGGTACTTTTTGACCTTCACAATAGTGATGCTGACTGGGTTATAGTCTTGCAAAGTGAATATTTAACGGTGCAGGATAGGCTTTATCAGAAGTGGTTATCGTATTCAGCAGCTTCAATATCATCAGGATTGTGCCGGAATGTAGCAGTTCGTCTTACACGTGGTATGACAGCGGCCCAGCGCGGTGGATCAGAAGACAGCCGCCACGCTACCATCGATGCGACGTTCTACGTGTATTAGAGTAGCAGTGGTAGTTAGTGACACTGGCTGGTGACAGGCACTCTAGCTGCTAGAGTAACTCTTATCCGACCTCTTCGGTGGTTCCTAAAAACTTCGTAACAAAACGAGATGGCGCCACTTTCGGCGCCGTCCTATATAGACTGTTCTTTTAATTCAAGAGTTGGGCTTTTATAGATATGAACATCTCATCGGCAGTTCTACAGATTCCACATTTAGCAATAAGATAGCATAACAAGCCTATCAGAGAATGATTTATTTTCAGTACGTTATAAAATTATGCACAAATACATTTTATGAAGAGGAATAATAACTTGAATGTCAGTTAATGTTTCAATTAATATAAAAATTTCACTGTTAGATTGCCTATAAGGTATATAACTAACTTAGGTACTTTACCTGAAATAAACAGCTATAACATACACATTAAAACCGCACGACTCATGTTATCAGCCAACTTGTGTATGAAACTTAGCAACTAGGAGGTGCAGGCGGTGCAGCACTACAAACTGAAAGTTTCTGACAGCACGATAAACTGTTTAACTGCACTCCTACGGCACCACGGCACCACGGCACCACGGCACTCCGACGGTGCCACTTATCACAGTTATCACACTATTATTGGAGGATCGGTTACCTTCGCTAACTTTGACAAGTATTGTAACTTGAAGTTTCGAGATGCAATTAAGATGGAACTGATGGAAGTTAAAAACGTTATTTGAAGATTCTGACACATTTCTAATGTTTCGTGTAATGTGACAGGCGAATACCTAGTGGTACAGTATTTGTAGATAAGAAGATATTGTAATGGTTTTCATTGTATTCCAAGGTCAAAGGAGATACATAAATTTTTATGTAACGCTTTTTTTAAATGGAATACGGGGTTTCGTACCTACAGAATAATTTTTTTCACGTTATGATTCTATCAATATTAATAATACTTATCTAAATTGCTTGTCTTCAAAAATAGGATATTTTAGTCCTTTTAGTGCTTTAGAAAACAATATTGAATTCCTTAAGACCTGAAATAGGATCAAATTATTCTAAAAGACATTATAAACATACTATCTCAGTAAATTGAGTCTCTTCAAATTCAATAAGTAGGTACACTTTCTCAAAAGAAACAATCATCTTTTATATCTAAAGTGTACGAAGGGCGAATCTAAAACTATTACAGAAATAATTCAATAGCTTGTGCTTCGAAATACACATTTAGGTCAGAAAGTCAACACTAGAACGTAAAAGGTGTTTCAAAACTGTTACAATATTCTGCACACTGAGAAGTGTTTCTATTTTAGTTTGTTTTGGGTTACTCTGCTGTGTTAGTCATGATTTTCATTCGGATGAGTAGTTTCTCTGCTAACACTGAATAGACCACGTCATGTCCCTCGGACGATGTTAGGACTGAATGAAGCACTACAAGTGTGTAACCTAATCTGTATCCTAATTGCGGAGCACATTTTAAATTTTATAATTACCTCGTTATTATTTTCATCAAATCATCAAATGATAAAAAACATATATCCACTAAGTATCTGTATTCTTATAGCCATACTCATAATTCAGTGTTTTATTTAGCAGTCTAATGCAAATTATCGTTAGTTGTGTGGAAGTGTGTGTGTTTGTGAACGAGGAAGACTGACCTGCTGTGATACAGTTTTCACTAGTACAGAGGTCAGTGTGAATTAAGCCCAAACAACCGCATATACATATACACAGGTATTTATTAGACATACGAAATTATATTTTGTACTAGTAGACACAAATCACAGGATTGTTGGGATTTGTGTGTAAGGTTCATTCTTTTTATATTGTCAATAAACTTTTACTTTTACTTACTTTTAAAGGAAGCAAGGTTTTGAAGGAATTCCATTGCTTCATAGGTTTGAAAAATTCGTCTGCTCAACAACGTGAATAACCTGACTGAACCGTCAAAATGAAAAGCATTGTGCTCAATTGTCATTTTACGTGGGTTGCGCAATTACCTCACTGATGTTTTTGAGATGCTGCAGTTTCATAATTTGCCAGATTTTATAATATACATGTTACATGGTCCGTGTAGCTACGTTGACATCTCCTGAAAGGATATGAGAAGTTTTTATACCAAAAATGCATTCGACACACGAAAGCTCAAACACAATTAGTAAAAATGCGTTTCATTGTTTTAAACATCGCAAATCAACGGAAAACAGCAGATAAATGACACAAAATTAAGCTGATGAACGAGGCGCACCCGACACTTTTCAGTGGCATTGTAAATGTTCAGTAATTAACGCCTGAAACGCGACGCTTCAGCCGGAAGCAAGCGTGTCGCTTACCTTAAGCTGCTCTGTTTTACTTAATTTTAACATTTTCGGAGATAATGTAGAAGAAGTTTGAGGAACGGTGGTGTCGGGTGACATCAGGCCTGTTGTTATAGAACTTTAGGGAAGGTTCATATCTGACGGAAAATGCGTCGCGTATTATCGGTCGCGAAACGCCAGAACAGACAAATGTATAGAAAAACACTTGACCGTTCACACTTAACTGATGATGCGTTAGTGCGTCGAGCGAATAAATAGACGCAATCGAGGTGACGCCCGACGTATCTTCCGTCAGATGTGAACCGACCCTTACTGAATATATTTTTTTAGAAAAGTCAATGATCTCTTGTACAGACTTTAAACGATGCTTAGCGTGTCTCATTAGAAAATATTATATAATACTCGAGGACAAGTCTTCTGAAATACAATATCGTCAAAAAATCAGAATTTGTTTGTCTAACGAAATGCTTAAGGTAATTTATCTCATGCCGGTTATAATAAATGGTTTTCGAGATACCAACACATTTGGCAGACGAATTGCAAAGTTAATTAAAAGCGACTTTCATAAATCCTAATTCCGCTGAGTTCCAAACAACCGTGCAGGGTGAATACATTGTGTAGACGCGAGGTGACCCGCAGTGATTGAGTCACGGCGGTCTGTCTAGCGTTATTGTTATTAATTACATATTTATTGGATGTTGCTTGAGATAGGGAGCGACCATAGCGTTAGCAGTAGCGAGCAACATTAGGTCAACTTATGTTGTCAGCTCGATATTTTGGTTAAAGAATAGAAAAGAGCCATCAGAGCCATATATAATCTCCGCGGGCGCGATTCTCTAAGGGAACTGTTTAAGGAAATTAACATCATGACGGTACCTTGTCAATATATCTACGAAAATATCATGTATGTAAGGAAAAATTTACATCTTTTTAGTAAAAGAGGAGAAAGACATAATTATAGTACTAGAAATAGGGACCTATTGGTTCAACCAGGTTTCAGACTGGCTAAAGTAGACTCATCTTTTATGGGGTACTGTTTAAAATGTTATAATAAGATACCTCCCCACATTCTTCAACTGAATGAAACAAAATTCAAGTCTTGTATAAAACGCACACTATGCAGGCAGGCATATTATAAGTTAGGGGATTACATCGCTGATAAAAATGCCTGGCTCATTGCTGGTCCTGCTCCACAACCACAACTAATCGATTAACACTTGAAAATACTGTTGGAGCTGCTGAAGATTGTAAGACTATCTTTGCATTGTATAAACTCAATTTCCTTTGTATTGTATAATTGCATAGCACAGATGTGAGTTCTATGTACTGTAGAGCTACCATTTACCGGGTAATATGTCTTTCATTGACTTGAATATGCCCTGGCAGCTGATAGTATGTCATGCTCACACAATTGTCTCGCTGACGGTGGCGTGTGTTGGATCATTTAGCTCCCTTCAAAATGGTTGAGCTGAATGGTGCTAATCTATGCGTCATGTTCGTGAACGGGCGCCGTCAGTTGGGGCTGGTCATCACTCGGCTGCCTCGGCTTATTTTTATTTTTAATTATTTTATTTTTGGATTGTTGTTTTTTTTTTTTTTATTATTATTTACTATTTGCTGTACTCTGGACGCTTTTAACGCATATGTCTTTTTTTTACATCGTTCTCACATATTATTATAAATTCAACATTAATGATGTAACTAATATTTTTGTAAAAATATAATTTAAAAGAGTGTCCATGGAGTTTCTTGCCCGTTCTTCTCCATAGGTACCTACGCTTTGGAATGGGCAACTAGCTTCATTTTATTTTTGACTGACCGACTTCTTGACAATTCAAAAGTGCCTGTAAATGGTTTAATTGAAATAAATGCTTTGACTTTGACTTTGACTTAGGACTCATAAAAGCTCCACAATACCTACTACTTCTCTAACGTATATGGATGGAGTATCCATATGCGTTGGGGAAGTAACTAACATATTTGTTGTTCTGATCCTTGATACAATTTTGATTGGGGCACAAGCTGGATTTATTGGTTTGGGCTCCTTACCTAAGACAGTATTTATTTATTTTCAGGGTCTGCGGGTCTTGTGCCTATCGTTCTATTAAGTGGCATTGTCATACTTACATACATGACTATATTTTGATTCGTATTAGGAACGCCAGCCAGGACGGCAGATAGACGCGACGCGACGGAGCGACGCGATTCTTGTAGAACAATTTCCATGAAGTTTTTTTATGAAAGCTTGTTCTACTAGGGTCGCGCTGCGCTGTCGCGTCGCGCCTGTCTGCGGGGAGCCTCATTCTTTTGTCTCGTCTCTCACCGAAATCGCTGTCGCTTATCACCCCGGAGTGCCCTGACCGAGAATTGATATAAATAACATTTTGACAAGGCTGGTGAGTGTGGCAGTATGTATTGTAACGGTTGTAAATCGCACCGGACGCTGCGCCCGCGCCGCTGTACGTCATCGATTGTAATTGGTCAATGTGTAATTGATGTATTACTTACTGTGTTTGATTGGGAGGGTGACTTACTAAATGTTTGACTAAAATATGATTGTTTGTTCTACTTGAAGTTTACTTTTGTTTTATATGGTGTACATAAAACATACCAGGATGGTTAATGGAAAAAATAGTTTGATTGAGTCGTCCAGGATTAGCATTTACTTTTACACCTAAAGATGGAGGTGGTTGGTGGATGGACGGTTCAGGAGTGAATTACATCAGTAGCAATTACTATAATTCGAAATTGATTATTTATAGGTAAAATGATTCGATTACCTACATCTAATAAACGAAAATGATTATAAGATATTTCATAAAATTATTGAATAAATAAATAAATAACTTTTCCTGGAATTAATGTATTATTTATGCTATAATACAGAACATTGCTGAAGGGATCCACTCTTTTACACACACACACACACCAACCTTTTCCCGCCACAGTTTTATAAAAGCCAAGTCTGCGAAACAAAATCTTTTCATCAAGACAAATACATCTAAATCTTACTCTGGCAATCATACAAAATAAAAACACAATGTCATAAAGAAATATTGTCATCATATTTATACGAAGAATGTCAGTGAACAATAAATAACCAAGAAAAGGGAAAAGAAAGCGACTCCCGGCGACTGTGTATGTATGTGGCAGTGATTCCTATGAAAATGTCCCATAACAGGCTTCATGGAAACCTCTGAGTCCCTCACAATGAGGAAATATATCACGATGCATTGTTCACATGCGGTATTCGTAGATTGTGTGTGGTAGACACTGGATATTTCAGTCTAGAAGGTTAACTTGGTGTGGAGACGAAAAAGCGTTATGCTCTATGCGACTTTCTCTCTAGTTGTTTTCGTGGTTTTTGAGTGAGTTAAAGCGGATAGTGAGGTCAAAATGAAAATCCGAGACGGCAGCTGCAAACCTTTTAGAATTTTTCCTCATGGGTGTCGTTTTCATGGTTTTCGAGGCCCCTGAAACCAATAGTGAGGTCAAAATCAAAAACTTATAGGTATGAGATGACACACTTTCTCTCTGTCTCTTTCTATTATATACGAGTGTGTGTGCGTGCACATATCGCGTAAGGAACTTCGTTCCCCGGACGTCCCCCGACCGCACACGTTTTTGTTCTCAATGACACTTCTATTCCTTTTCTTTTACATGTCAGTAAGTAGTTATGGCGTAAAGTTTGACGTCATAACAGGGGAAATTCGGCGACGATTTAAGATTTAAGATGTCGCTCGTGAAACTCAAGATGAGGTGTTCACAAGGAATTGTGGATGGTTTACTGTTCATATGTGGATGTTTGAAGCAGTTTTACGTTTATACCGGTGAGGAATGAGAGGGAAATAGAATTCTCGTGTAATAGAGTGAACGAAATGGAATAAAACGAGGAAATAGCAAGAAATATTGGTACAGAAGTAAAGAACAAAGGAATGTGGGACATTAAAGTAAAATCATAGATTATAGAAAGCTTTTATGGTGAAATATGGTAAATTTTATGTGTTACTAGTTGTACCTGCGACTTCGTTCGCGTGTACATACCTATATGTTGGAAAACAAATTGGATTTCATGGGTTTTAAAAAAACCCTTATTGTTTTTCTAATATAAAAGTAGCCTAAGTTATGTCTTATAACATCAGCTATCAGAAAGTTCCGTCCAAGTCAGTCCAGCCGTTTCGGAGATTACCCAGAACAAACAGACATAAAAAAAAATAAGTACCGTCAGGTGCATTTAGTAAAACCTATGTTATTTTTACATTACAAACGGACACTTCAATTTTATTAATTTGTATAGATACATTTAACTTGAATCAAATTAACAGGATACATTTAACTTGAATCAAATACCTACTTAGTTGTCGGATTTCTATCCTAAGTTTCAACCTTAAGTAAGGTAAATAAAAGTTGTAAGACTTCCTGACTGGTTTTCACATATAGCGTTTTAATATGTCCTGGTTTCATTTAACAGTTCTCACTATACATATTTATGCAAACACTTGTTACACCATAAACTTATCTAAACGATTAATCAAAAATACTCGTAAAAGCTTTACTAGGACACAGGCAGGTTCTCGGCAATAGTACAGCCGTTTTAATGAAGTAGTTCTCCCTATTAGCCACGTCGTTGACCAATACCAGCTAATACATAGGTGTTGCGGCTAAGTACCTACTTCATTACGAGATACCTGTTGGGACGAGGTGGTGCGGGGGATAGGTATAGTAACATAGAGAAATAGCAACTGGAAACACCTGGATGAGGAGCGCACAGAGGAGGTATGGCAGAAGGGAACAGAGTCATATATGTAGCAATGGATGACGATGATCGTGGGTGTAGTGAAGCTAAAGTGTCGGACAGACAGACAGACTGACAGACTGTCTGTTTGTATCGTTATCGGACAGTTTTCCATCTTATGACGGGAAACTCATTAGTAGAATGATGGTGATAAATTTCACACGAAGCCAGTAACTCAGGGACCTATCAAAATAAAATACAATTACGTCAGAGCTGTTTGGGCTCGGTGTTCCGTCAAGGACGGCAAAAAGGCACCCGGAGTCATAGTGCTAGCCACATGAGTTTAAATGAAGATTCATACTGTAATCGTTCTAAAACACGGGATCTTTTTTTAAGTTTTTTTTTGTTTTGTTATGCCACCGAGTGTAAATACAAGGCAAGGCAATAGGCTCGCCCCCTATTACATGGGACTTAAACATAACTGGCGAAATTGGGTGTACTATAGGTACACCTCTGCCTGACCCTGCGGAGGTTACAGGCGTGATGTGATGTGATGTATATAAAAGCTGCTGGTGCGCACATAGATTAAGTTTCATTAACACATTCGCAAAGCTCCTTCCAGGTCTTATAGCTCTAAAGACAGTAATTAAGATTCTACGGTGCATGCGCGGTGTCGTCTCGACTCGTACGGGGAACCTGCGCAGGCGACGACCACGCGTTCCACAGGGCTGGCAAGGAAACTCAATTAACACCAACGATTGATTAGTCAGCCAGTTTATTATAGACTAATTGGAATTGATGGGGAGTGGTCATTAGTAGTTTACGTGTGAGTTACACATCCTTATTTCCGAATAGGAGGTGTGTATGTAAATGAGTATTGAGTAGCTATTTATTTCCAATTTATTATTCAAATTAGATAGTCCACAGAGCATTCATGTTATATTTCGTCATTGTTTTGTTAGGGATATATCAGTTCGAGGAAGGCACTATATAGAGAGACCTCTTCTTCCATCTCCTACGTCAAATAAACGGACTTCTACCGACCAAAGTCACACAGGCCGACAATTCGCCACCGTCATCACATAAAGCCCTCCCTGTGTGTCGTCTAGGGTCTAGCATCTCCGGTTCTTTCATCATTTGCCTATTTTTTTTACTTCTGTTAGGCATGTGATCAAGATTCAGGCGTTGCGTTCAGAAATGACGATGTTCAATTATAATAGATAATATTTTTTCCATGTAAAGTGTTGCAATTTGTGTGTGCAGCCCTTGCCCGTGCTCGGTGGAAGCTGCGCGGCTTCTCAAGAAAACCCCGTATCATGTTGTGTCTCACTTCCCGCGATAGTAGGTACACACGACACCTTGTTACCTACACGTCCTCTCATGTTGGAGCACGTCCGTCTGTCTGTGACTCACGGCTTCTGCTAAATACTGGCCATGAATGGGACACCTGAGATCACTGAAATGGTTAGTGTCTAAACGTCGAAAGTTCAACGAATACATCTAAGTACCTACATCTAAGTTGTTATAGATTGTTTTAATGGAAAGTTGTGAGGGAATGTTACCATACTCACCATGTTAAGGTAGAGGATCGGTAATGGTCTCTATGAAATGCTATGCATACCAAAATGACGTACATTCAGTTCGAAAGATACTAGCTAAATAGCGTAAGAGTAATATCAGCCTATAATGTTCCCATTGCTGGGACATAGGCCTCGTCTCTATGAGAGTGTAATCTACCACGCGGGCCCAGTGTGCGTTAGTAGTACATGCCGGTTTCCTCACAATATTTTCCTTCACCGTTTTGAGAGCAGTGGTGATGAATACACAAAGTACAGCCACGGGTCATTAGCGATCGCTATCTGGTAACAACCAATAAAATACGAAAATAGCTAATTAAATCGAAGCAACAGTCTTTAGTGGACTGTGCAGTTTGCATCGTAACGTCCACATTACCGTACTAAATAGTTTATTATAGCAAAGATGATGGCGAGCCAAGCCGGGGCATAGCGGATAGCTAGCATATCTCCATTACTATGGCGTCAGTTTAAATATAGTCCAAATGAATTATTTAGCAAGTGTGTAATGAGGGTGTAAAAATAACGATGTGGGTACTAGCAGCAAGAAAGTAAGAGATGATTGTTTAATTAGACATGTTTTATTAATGAAAACTTGTTAATTAAAATATTAATTGTTTTGAAAAACATGTGACAGAATAAAATTACGATTGGCTAATTAATTCAAAAAAATACAGAAATATTTCATCACTTGTTTGCTGTCTGTACCTTGGCGATATAGGTACTTTATTATCATAATTGCTCTGTTTTTGCAGCCTACCCCCTTTTATAGCTGTTGGTGTAATGTTTCTGTAGGAACTTATGTTAATGTGGAGCTGTCACCCATCAGCTCGGCGTTGTGGAGTCAGGTGATATTTTATATCATAAAACCAGCCAAGTGCGAGTCGGACTCGCAATGAAGGGTTCCGTACCAATTTATTTTATTTTAATTATTTAGTTGTAAAGTGAATATACAACTAAGTACCTATTTTGTAAATATTTCAAGCGTCTACCTGTTTTTGCCTTTATTAATATCGAGCAAATAACGGCAATAAAATCACGTTTGTTGTATGGGAGCCCCCCTTAAATATTTATTTTATTCTGTTTTTAGTATTTGTTATTATAGCGGCAACAGAAATACATCATCTGTGAAAAGTTCAACAGTCTAGCTATCACCGTTCATGAGATACAGCCTGGTGACAGACAGACAGTGGAGTCTTAGTAATAGGGTTCCGTTTTTACCCTTTGGGTACGGAACCCAAAAAATGGAAAATCGCGCATTTTACTCAGTAAAAGGCCTTAAGAATTGTATATTTTTTCATTCTACAATATGTAAATGAAAATCAATTAACATTCATTTTTAGTACACTTTCGTATATAAAGCAGAAAGCCAATAGTTATGTACAAGGCAAGCTTTAATAATATGTTGTCTCAGTCAGTCAGTGCAGAACATTTGGCACACACGGCGACACACCAAGCTATATTTTAAGTTTTAGTTGACGTCGCATTGTAGGTATAGGTTTTTCATACAATCAGACGTCAGCTTATGCTGGTTATTATAGCGTGATGTGTAGCTGTGCGTACGAGTCTCAACGTACCAAAATCGCCTTATCAACACAGGAACTCGGTTTTTTTTTCTACAGGTCCTCGATTCTTTGTTGTAACATAGACACGATCTCCTTTATGTAAATGTACTCTGTGGACACGATTAGTGTGTAACTGTCTACTGTTTATGCTTGTTTTTATGGATTAATTATTTGACGTTTAAACTCTTAGATCAGCACAAGGATAACCTTAACCTCCAAATCCTAAGAATGTAATCTAGTAAAACTGTTTCATTTAATTGTACGCAGAAGGCAAGTCACGATATAATATTATCCATCTTAAAATATTTACTATGAAGCGGAGTGATAAGGGTTCGCAGAAATCAGTGGGTGCGCGGGCGCCGGGTGAGCGCGATAACCTCTGACATCGACCATTATGGCTTGCAACTCAGTAACTGTACAAAACAAGGACGTTTGTATGTGAGTGCTGGAGATAGGATTGAATGAGACTCCAGTTTTTTGTAAGATAGACTTTATAATGAACCAGCTGACCCGGCGAACTTCGTACTGCCTCAGAATCACTATCGAAATCATTTAATCCGATCAGGTATCATCAAAAACGCCGTTCCATACAAAATGTATGAGAAAATTCACGAAAAAAAAAGCGAATACTGGTTACCAAATTACTAAGATGAAACGATAAGTAATTAAACAGATTAATTTTATTTTATTGCTGATATAGGGCCCGCTCTTGACCTCAATCACGCCTGATGGAAAGCGATGGATGAGGTCTATGATGGAACGAGCGTGCCTAGAAGATGCCTAAGGCACTGGAACTCCCACGCATCGACGAAACACAGCAGTGTGCTTGACGCCGGACTCCGGTGGGAGGGTGCTCGCAAACCAGGCGGGCGTTAGCCCTACCACCGCAAGGGAAAAATTGGCCAGTCAAATAAGGTGTTGGGTGTGTTGTCCAGGAAGCGCCGAGCGCTCGGTTCGGTTGAGTCACTGGCGGAACAAACTGCGCTACACAAGGAGGCTTCTTCATGCATCCCAAAATAATGTGTCGGGGATGATTGTACCACAATCGTTCCAAGTGTTATGCCATACAGTAAGTATGTTGATTTGTAATTTTCGATTAATTAGAAGTATTATCGCGACAAATAAGTAACTCACAAGACATAAAACGAAGCGATTACTGGTGACAAAATAACTAAGATCATAGTAAAACGTTCCTCAATTTAAATAACTTGAGTAGGCTTAATTCGAGAGACATTCGCTTTAACAAGAATGGAAGTTTTGAGTCTTGAATTAATTCCAAAGAGCCTACTAATAGTTTAAATTCTCATCAAACAAATATCTTTGAAATGGCTGTTAGAAAACAAGAAGCTAAGACGATAATATTTCAGCAGATTTCGTAGAATTTCAAATGGGCTGAATTCATTAGAAGTTTGCTGAAGTTTTTACATTTTAATAACACTGGCTGAAACTTGTGTTGTACCTAAGTAATTTATTCTTAGACAAGGTATTTAACAGAGGGGCTCGTGGCTAAATAATAACAGCTGCACGTCAAAGGTTAAGCTTCGTTTGCCGCGGTAGGTTTGTGGATGGGTGACCATTGATCCATTACATATCGAGACTGTGCCTCGGAAAGCACGTTAAGCCGTTGGTCCCGGCTGTCATTTGTAGATCTTTGACAGTCGTTACGGGTCGTCAGAAGCGCAAAAGTCTAACAATAAGTCTTACGGGTATCGTACATACTCGTATTACCCAGTAACTGGGTTGTGGAGGTTAGGCAGTCGCTCCATGTAAAATACTGGTATTCAGGTGGTTAGACTGGAAGCCGACCCCAAAATAATTGGGATGAGGTTAGGCAGATAGATTGACTAGGGATGTAAGAAGCTGTTACTTTCCTGTATTAGTATTGTGTAGCTATGTAATAGTTCGTCAATTCAGTCTATCGCAGTCCACTGTTGGACATAGGCCTCCCCAAGGCTCCACAGAACCATGTCCTCCACCTTCCGCATCCAATAGTACCTAATGCATGTAATAGTGTAAGATTTTTTTTAATGTATCGTTATAAATTGTATGCCCATGTGAAAATGTAGAAACAATACTGCATTACAATAAAATATCGCGTGCAAACGGTGTATCATCCTGTGATGGTCCTCATCATTATCAGTCTGTAATCGTTTAATGCTAAACATAAGCCTTGCATTGGACCGCCATAATAAGCAGTATTCAAAGAAATTCTCACATTACGAGTTGAAGACGCATAAGGAAATCTGAACAGAATCATAAAGTTCAGCCATTTCTTGCTAGAACAAGTGTTTCTGCTAATCATCTTTTCTCACCGCGGACAAAAATATTCTTAGAAAAGGCTACATATTTTATTTTTTTCGTATCCGTGGTAGTCATCGCGTTGTCGTCCGTACATTACGACGGCAGTCGCAGGCGCAGCGTTGACACGTTTAGTGGATCAGGAGCAGTTCGGACCGCATGGCTCGAGCATTTTTTTGTGAGGATGCTGGTAGGTTTAAGTCACGGCCTATTTCTGTTATATGCTAAAAACCCTGATTTATTATTTAAGCTGCATAGCTCCTATCCTCCACAGTTGATTTTCTTTTAAAGGATGTATCACAGCAGCAACGGCAGAGCAAATGCTTCGAAATGTTCTGAGGATGTCCACCGAGTGCCTTTAGTCACTAGAAGTTAAGCAACTAGCTGCCTTCACTAGATGGAAACTATCCATGAGAATTTCCACGCGACCAAATTGTGAGTTTTCTTATTTTATTTTGAGAAGGATAGCTATCTTTATACTGAGAATAGGTTACCACGAATTTATCTGAAAAACAGTACATACCATACATATCTGTATTTTATCGAGTCCCATATCCGCACTAGTCATCGCGCTGTCTCCTGTATATTACGAGAGGCGTCGCCGGCGCATCGCTGACACGTTTAGATGCGCGCGAGCATTACAATTTGTAGCGCATGCGTTATTGTGCCACGCGACGACGGATTTATCGTGGGACATTGTTTCCACGTATGGCGCTCACATGTGTTGTGTACTGGGTAAGACGTGTTCGGAGTTTTTGGTATTCTGAAGATAGTAGGACTTTTTGTAAGAGATATGACAGGTTTATATTTTTTTCGGTTCTTATTCTGATGAAAAATAATATTTCTGTCAACCCTTTTGACTGAGGATGGCTGGAGTATAGGGGTTCCTTGATATTCCTTCCCACGACTGGGTAGGCTAGTTGTCTCTAGCACTTATCACTGAGGGAGTCGAGGGCTCCGTCATCTGTGAGACGCAACTACTTGGGAGAGTTCTTTTCCGTTTCGTAGATTTTCAGTAGGTACTTATAGGTACCTAATAATTTTATGGTAGGTTGAAGATTACTAAAATAATCAAATTTTTTATCAACTAATGTAAAGGAGGTACCCTTTACATTATTGCAAAGTGTTAAATACTTCCTTCTTTAAGTCTACCATTCTTCATTTAGTACCTAATCCTTAAATCAACTACGACTATCAAAAATATTGCTTTAATTCGAGGCTCCGCATCCGCCCTCCGGATGCGGAAGCCACGGAGGCGGAGCTGTACGAGGGGTACAGAGCGGCGAAGACCGCCCTCCAAGAGGCTGTCCTGCGGGCCAAGGATACGGCCCGCGAGGAGATGGTGGAGACTCTGAACAGAGATCCATGGGGGCGCCCTTACAAAATGGTGCGGAATAAACTCCGCACCTGGGCCCCCCCGCTGACGCAGAGTCTCCGCCCCCAGCTGGTGGAGGAGGTGGTGAGCGCTCTGTTCCCTTCACGGGGGGAGCATACTCCCCCGCCCATGGCTCCGCCACTTGCGGTGCCCGAAGCGGACCACGCAAACGGCGACGACGACATCCCTGAAGTGACCGGGGTAGATCTGAGAGCGGCGGTAGGCAGGCTGAAGGCCAAAAATACCGCCCCAGGACCCGACGGCTTGCCGGGTAAAGCCTGGGTCCTGGCCTCGAGGGCTCTCGGGCCTCGACTGGAGGCGCTCTTAAGCGCATGTATGGAGAGAGGCCAGTTTCCGCTCCGTTGGAAGACGGGGAAGCTGGTCCTCATTCAGAAGCCAGGGCGCCCTGCGGACTCTCCGTCCGCATACCGGCCCATTGTGTTGCTCGACGAGGTGGGCAAGCTCTTTGAGAGAGTAATTGCAGGCCGCCTCGTCGGGCACTTGGGGAGGACAGGGCCGGATCTTGCGGACAGCCAGTTTGGCTTCCGCAAGGGGCGCTCGACGGTGGACGCCATCATGCGCGTGAGAGCCCTCACGACGGGGGACGCGGTGTCCCGGGGTGGGGTCGTCGTGGCGGTGTCACTCGACATCGCCAACGCGTTTAATACCCTGCCTTGGAGCTGCATTGGGGAGGCACTCCGGTATCACCGGGTGCCGACCTACCTCCGTCGAATAGTCGGGGCGTATTTGACGGACAGAGCCGTCATCTACCCCGATCGCGACGGGAACTGGAACCGGCGAGAGATGTCGTGCGGTGTCCCACAGGGATCGGTTCTGGGGCCGCTCCTGTGGGACATCGGTTACGACTGGGTGCTGCGGGCCGACCTCCCTGATGGCGTCAGCGTGGTTTGCTACGCTGACGACACGCTGGTCCTGGCGCAGGGGAGGTCGCATCAGGCAGCGGCCGACGCAATGACACGAGGGGTTGCGATAGTCGTGGAGAGGATCCGGCGGTTGGGTCTCGAGGTGGCACTGCACAAGTCCGGGGCCATGTCTTTTCATGGGCTCCGGAACGGGCCACCATCGGGATTCCAACTGATGGTAGGAGGGGTTCACATCGGCGTCGAGGCAACGATGAAATACCTGGGTCTCGTCCTCGACAGCCGGTGGAACTTCGTCGAACATTTTCGACGTTTGGCCCCCAAACTGGAACGGACCGGGGCCGCCTTCAAGCGGCTCTTGCCCAACCTGAGGGAGCCAAACGCCTCCTGCCGGAGGCTTTACGCGGGGGTCGTGCGGTCCATGGCCCTATATGGGGCCCCGGTGTGGGCGCGTTCACTGCGGCTGCGAGCCGCCCACTACCTGAACGCGCCCCAAAAGGTGGTAGCCGTAAGGCTGATCCGGGGCTACCGCACGATCTCGGGCGAGGCGGCAAGCCTCCTTGCCGGAATGCCGCCATGGGATCTGGAGGCGATAGTCCTCGCGCGCCTGTATGAGTGGCGCGCGGAGGCACTACGCCGGGGGGAAACTCCGCTTCCGCGGCAAATAGCGGCGGAGCGGACGGACCTCCGGCGCGATCTCATGGTGGCATGGAAGGAGCGACTTTCGCAACCCAGCGCAGGGCACGCCACGATAGTGGCGATAAGGCCCCTCTTTGAGGAGTGGCTAGAGAGGCGTCACGGCGTTCTCACCTACCGCCTGACGCAGGTCCTCACCGGACACGGATGTTTCGGGAGGTTCCTGCACATCATCAGGCGGGAGGAGACGCCCGGGTGTCACCATTGCGAGGATCGCCCAGAGGACACGGTGGAGCATACGGTGGAGGTCTGCCCCGCTTGGGCGGAGCACCGCCGTGTCCTCGTAGAGGCGATCGGCAACGGCGGCGACCTCTCGCGTCCGGCCCTGGTTCAAGCCATGGTCCGGGGCGAGAGGGAGTGGGAGGCGGTCACCTCCTTCTGCGAAGCAGTCATGCTAGCGAAGGAGGTGGCGGGACGGCTCAGGGAGAGAGCCGCACGCCTCAGCCGCCGCGGGAGACGCTACGGGCGTCGGGAGCCGCGTGACGACTCCCGGCCACCGTAGGCGCGGGCCTGCGGACGGAGAGTAATGGGTAGCTCTCCGTCCGATCAGGACCAGGCCCGTGCCGGACGGCGCGTATGTGTTCCACGCGCGCCTCAAAGAGATGTCAGCATTAAGGAAGGGGCCCGCCAGGGCCGAAGCCTGCCGGGGTAGCGGGATCGTCCGAAAGGGTTACCGCTGCCCCGGAACATAAAGGGCTAAGGAAGGAACACGGGTGGGTTTTAGTCAGTAAGAGTCTGACACTCCCTTCCGCTCCACCCAGAGCGGGAGGAGTCATTAGATGATTTCCCATCCACAAAAAAAAATAATTCGTCGTTCTTTTGAGTTCATTGATAAAAAAAAATTAAAAAACCCCCGACTCAAACAAAAACCTCTAAAAACTAAAAAATAATATAATTGGTCCTTTAAGTTTAATATAAGTTGCAGGAAATATTTTGATCCAAGCGTCCTCACGTCGGGGGACGGCTAATGAAAATTGGAAGTTAACAGCAGAGCTATGTTTTCTACAATAGCATGCATTCATTATTGCTGGGTTTAAGCCTCATCTGTTAGGCATTTTCATTAGCCGTCCCCCGACGTGAGGACGCTTGGATCACAACTTATATTAAACTTAAAGGACCAATTATATTATTTTTTAGTTTTTAGAGGTTTTTGTTTGAGTCGGGGGTTTTTTAAATTTTTAATTTAACTTTTATTTCTTGCTTTTTAAACTTTATAATATTATATAACTAGTAAACATGCTATACGATCGACACGTGACTCGCCGAAATCTGCGAAGCTGTACGTATTTTTACCACAGTGAAGCTAGTTAGGTACTCGTGGTCGTTGGCGTTCATTCCATATTAACGTATTCCTCTGTTTTCTCCCTGAATAATGATACTAGTCCAAATACATTGGTTTAATTATATTTTTTTAAACGGTTTTATTGAAAAAATAACGGTAATGATAATGTAGTAAAAACGTATTAAAAGCTAAATAAATCGTTAGGCCCTAGGTACCAGTCATCACTCCACTTTCCTCATCAATCTAGCTAGGGCATTGATTAGACTAAAAAAATAATTTTCAAGTTTTTAGTTTGCTACCCATATTAAAGGAGTTGTGAAAAAAAATGTAATTCGCCATTTTGTGGTGGCGGCCATCTTGGATTTGAAATTTGTAATATTGTATAGTATTCTACTAATCAAGCCCTTTCATTTGATATCCATATTGAGGAAGTTGTAAAAAAAAAAATGTAATTCGCCATTTTCTGGCGGCGGCCATCTTGGATTTGAAATTTATCATAGTGCATAGTATTCTACTAGTCAAGCCCTTTCATTTGATACCCATATTGAGGGAGTTGTGAAAAATTATGTAATCCGCCATTTTGTGGCAGCGGCCATCTTGGACCGATTTTCATCAAACATAGCTAAGAACACTCCCGACTAATTTACCTTTCAACCAAAAAAAACAAAATCAAAATCGGTTCATCCGTTTGGGAGCTACGATGCCACAGACAGACACACACACACACACACACAGACACGTCAAACTTATAACACCCCTTCGTTTTTGCGTCGGGGGTTAAAAATTACAGTTACCATTTACAACCGAAACCGATTATGTTTTTTTGAATAGATAAACAGTTGAACTTCGACCTTCACATAAAAACTATCTTAGTTTAAGTAAGCGAATAAATACATTTTTGATTTATTCCTAATTATAGTGACCTCTATGGAGACCTCAAGTGCAACAAACCGAGGATAAAAAAACAAATAAATTATGTTGATAAGTTGTGTTTTGTTTAATGTTGGCGCATTAATATTATTGATATCGTAAGGTTAAGACCCGATACAGACACAACACTTTTATCATCTGCGATTAGCGATTTTGTGGCGAGTAAGGCATGCGCTTGAGGTTAAACTTGCTTGTTTGCTACAACTAGAACATTTTCAAGATGCTGATGGATATACATATATCTGGCGCATCTGAACATTTTAACTTAAATTGCTGTCACTTCCTCCACATCTGAGGTTCTAAGGAGTTTGTCTTTTTCTTCTTGCATTGGTAACCATACTTCTTTCTTATATTTATGGTAACCAGACTGTAAAGTAATGACAATGTGCAATTACAATCAGACCACGCAGGTCCACGTCTCATTGGCTAGCAATAGGGCTATGTTGGCGCATCACTGCAAAAATCCTTTTGCTTCTGGATGCAAATCGCTTCAGTAGCCTGAAGCATCTCGTGTGCTTGGGCCTTATTGCGTCATACTTTATGAGATGTCAGTGCTCAGGCGCAGCTCACTTACATACACATGTACGAGTTGATTGTTCTTCTAAGAATTGCTGCCTTTTATAAATGTTAAATAGCGTAGACTGGGGACTTTTAGAGCTGACGAAGATTCGGTTTAATGTACCTATATGTTTTTGTTTTGATTAAATACATAAAAGTGAATTTGTTTGTGTTTGTTTAGTCCCGATTTTAATACCACATGAGACTTAAATGAATCACATGATATTTGATGTAAAAACCATACTACAAACATTGTTTTTTACCACACAGACCCAGAGTTTATAGTAAGTAGGTAAAAATAGTCCTCCACACCGTATTTCGGTCAGGGCGGCCAATCTCAAATTCTCCGGAGAGAGGATTAGGTAATATGCTTTCCGAGGCACGGCGGTTTCACACCCTCGGCCTCGCCTCGCCTCGACTGCCCAGTTGGTCTCGTGGTCGCAAGTGCGACTGCTGAGCGTGGGTTCGATTCCCAGGTCAGCCAGTGTTAATGGGTTTTTCCATTAGGAATTTCTTAGTAACAGCCCGGAGTTTGGAAGTTAGTAAGTAAGTAGGTAGGTACGGTAAAGCATAACATTCCTAGAGCAGTCTAAACAAACGTGTTTGTTTGTTTGTTTTATTGTAGGTAGTACTCGTACCTAGGTAACCAATTTGCATTTTACAATGTACCTCCCGAACACTAAGTACATTCAAAACTAGTTAAGTATTGCGACACTTTCAACTAGAACCAACAATCTCTTCTAACAGAATTCAATAACAACTGTAACAAAATGAAGTACCTAATTAAGCACAATCTGCCAGCACAAGGTACCAGCACAACGTACCAGTTCGCTTGTCTAAATCATTAAGTGCAGAGTTATGAGGCTGTGACGTCGTAAATAACACAAGTTAGCATCGTTGTATAATTTATAGAATTTATCGGCAATAAATAATATCTAATTAGTCGATATTTGTGGTCGGAGCTGAATTATTAGAACCAGTTCTGTGACGAAATGTGGGTCGATGGAGAAACGCGAATACTGATTAGATGTTTTGGTATGATGCAAGTAGGCTTGTGTGGGGTAAGTAGAGAGGGAGAGAGGGATGTGTCGCAGTAGTATTGAAATAACAGAATCATTTTCACTTGCTAAAATCCTAATATTAGTTCGAATTATCCGGTCCATTGCAAAAATAATTTTCGCAAAAAGAGAAAAACGATTTTTCCAGTTATCCTACGACATTACTAATAAACACAGTGCGGTAATAAATTCACGAAATATAGCGCAAATAGTAGGTATAGATATCGTACTTATACATATGTAAGTAAATAGTATAAAATAGTTAAATAAAAACATGTTGCGGTAACAATTATTCATGAAACCATTTGTTTGTGTAAATTAATCAGTGATAATGTTAACAATAATAAAATATGATGTCATCAATGTACCTAATTTATGATACATTTATTTTTTAAAGTTTTAAAAAATAAACCGAAATACTTCCATTTTTAAATAAAAAAACAATGGCCGCCTCTACCGGCTTCCTCACACTGTTGCGCACACAAATAACTTTAAATATTTTGACAGGCTGACGGTTTTATTCGCAATTGCTGTTAAAATTCAATATGGCGATGCTGATTCATGATCTTCACAAATGTCTTTATGAAAAACTACCAATAACCTTACTACGGGGTCTTAAGGCTTATATTACCGTGGCAGAATGTGTTGTTGTGTGTAAATATAAGTTTGTGCAAATGTGTTTGTCTGCGAGATAATAAATCAGGTGGCAGCCCTACGGATCACATGTTAGGGCGCGTACACACTTGTTGCGAGTTTGGGTAGCATGTGTGGTAGGTGATTATGTACGATTTGTGAATAATTATGGTACCTACAGTTAATTAACACATGCAAATTATTATGCTGTTAATTTATGCGAATTATTTACCCTCCCTTTTTATACACTTGTATACATATTATTATTTTATGCGGATGTAAATTATTTACATAAAGCTTCATAATAAAGAGTTTATGGTGCACACTCTTATACAAATGCCTATATCTGCCGATGTATTCTTTGTAAATCTAATCATGAAAGCTGAGGTGAAGTGAGCTTGAAGTTAGCTGTCAACAGTGTCAATCTCTAGCGACTGGCGGAATGACAGCTCACTTCACCTAAGTTATCACGATGAGATTCTTACCCACAGAATAGACCGGCTAAGTTTTTATCAAAGATTTTTATCAAGTTGGAATTAAACCGAATGTGTTTAACTTGTGCGGTTTCCAATTAATTGGTTGAAGAACACTGAATAAGATACAATACAAGCTTATTGTTTTTACGTCTGAGGGCGTTTTATGTCCCGCAAAGTAGTATAAATTTATTGCAGTTTGATTTGATTTTTTAATGATAACAATACTGTAATTCCTATTTGCTTTATTTATTATGAATCATGTTACTACCTAATCATATTTTATTAAATTTTTGTGCCCTACAGGGTCAATGTGAACCTTATAACTATTATTACGACCTTGTAAACACATGTATTAAGCAATAAAGATTTGAATTTGAAAGTGTTATTAATATCCTACAAGGTATAGTCATTTTAACTTGAAAACTCCGAATACATAAACACCAAACATAACTAGAATTATAATTAGCGATCCTAACCTAACCAGTGAAGGCCCGATTGGACTAAATAACTATTAGTCTTATGAATTAAAATATAACTTGTAGACTAATAACATTATACCTAAACGCAATTATAAGCTTGTAGGGAATGCTTAATAGAGTCATTATTAAGTATTTATTTGTCCTGTTTAGCGCTAAACTGGACTAAAGGCCATATTATAAATTATTCATGAACATTATACAAGAGTTGAAACTTTGCATATTTCGTGACTAATAAATTCTTCTAAATAGTCTAAATATTGATGTTTTTAAAGCTGGGGTACTTAATTTAAAATGCTCAGTTAAGGAGTTTAATGACTTCGCAAATCTATACATACAAATAAATAAAATTGAGGTGTTGTTTGTAATGTCAAAATAACAGCTTTTTACTAAACGCATAACATACAAATACAACAACATAACATGCATATGTTGTAACATCTGACACACTATGTAACTCTACCTACGAGTATGTTTATAAATTAATAAAGATTCTAATTTTCATTCTGAAAGTATAAGGCACATAGAAATCAATTTTTTATTATTTTGTCTGTCTGTATGTTTGTTCCGGTTAATTTCGGAAAAGGCTGGACAAATTTTAATGAAATTTGGTATGGGGATACTTTGAACACTAGAGAAGCACATAGGCTACTTTTTATTGACTTACCACCAGGCAGAAGCTAGTAGTAAAGACAATAAAATGCTTAGAATCGCTTATTTATTCATGCTATTTCTATTTTATTGCACTATCAGTTTTGCTTTATAAAACAATCACATTGACATGTTTTATTTACCTGCAACGGTTGCAACCCGCGCGCCGTAAACCACTATGACATTGCAGTGTCAAATGACACTATAAATATAAATATACAGAGCCAATCTGTTCAATGTTTTTCAAAGAACATGGCCAATTTTTGGTAGGACGTCGGCATAGTTATCAACTTTAAAGTACACCAATGATTTTTGGTGTTTTATATTCGTGAATAATGGCCTATTAAATTGCTATAAATAAAAAACTCGGAGAACTTGTCATCACAACATACTAGACAAAAAACAATTTCATTAAATCTTTTAATCAAAACGCTAGCAATAAGGTATATACTTAGGGGAGCGTGGGTCACAGTGGATCCTGGGTCACAGTGGATAAATCATTGTAGGTGTGTATTTAAAGCAAACAGACGCGTACGCGTTCGTGACGTTGCCGTTCTTACACTCCCCCCGCAACCGAGCTAGTCGCCATCTTAGTATCGGAGTGGACGCACGCGGTACGGAGCATCCGTCGACAAGTAAGCCACAAACTTTTATTTTACGTGTTTTTGTAAAACGTTTTGCCTTTCCGTATATTAGAATTTTACAAGTGTTGATAATGTGATATGATCTAAAGTTACTGTAGAGAATTTTTGTTACTCTAATATGTTTATTTGACAAATAAATAATTTGGTAGGATTTTTTAATTAAGACTTCTCCAACTGGGGCACAGTGGATCGTTTTGAATTGGGGTACAGTGGATCTTGTACCCCAAGTCAAAATATTTATCGTAAAATTATTTTGTTTTCAGGGATAATGCCACGAAACAGGAAAAGAAAGACCAATATTGGTCAGCACGCTGAAGAGGAGATGCGGGCAGCTTTGCATAAAATATCGGAGGGCCAAAAAATAAAAACTGTAGCTAAACTATTATGATTGTAATTGTTTTTTATTGTTTGTAAGAGGTTTAGTTATGTCAACCTTATAAGTTGAAGGACAGCAGATGTGTTCTATTTATTGATCGTTTGATTTTTTCATATTGTGAAACTAGTACCTAAGTTTAAAGTATTATAGGTACTTTCCAAATACAAAGTCCACGTCTAAATTACCTCAAATAAAGATTTATGTTATGTTTACAATTAAACGCATGTTTAATGATTAAAAATAAACCACTTAATTTAAATACACGTTTTTTAATTAATAAATTAATCATTATCCAGTGTGACTCACAGGATCCAGTGTAACCCAAATCAGTATCCACTGTGCCCCTGTTATGGGGCACAGTGGATAATTTATCACTTAAAATAAAAATAATAATAAAAAAAAACTGAGTGCTTTTAGGTCTGTTTTTGTAATACAGGTTCAAATTTAAATATATTTTCTAGGACTCAGTCAACATGATAGAAAATTTGAGGTAAAAAAAGTAAAGTTACAAGTCATTGAAAGAAAATGGATCCACTGTGACCCACGCTCCCCTATATAGATTATAATTTCGCTATTAAAAAACTTAAAGACGCTTTAAAATAGCGAACAGTTGTGAATTATTACGTATAACTGATATGGTTTTAGTATTATTAAGCATTTAAACAAAGTAATGGCCACCTAAATGAAGGATTTTAAACTGTGTATTGATTTACATTTATTAAACTGAGTAATAGTCTCAAAAAATGTGACAATAATAACAAACATAACATCGCGCCTGTATTCCCCGAAGGCATGGGCAGAGGTGTACCTATAGTACACCCACATTTTATGTATTAGGGGGCAAGTCTATTGCCATCAACCGGGCACAAATCCAGACTCCGGGCTCCTACTGAGAAATTCCTGATGAATAACCCCAATATCACTTTGCTCGACCTGGGAATCGAACTCAGGACAGTAAACCAACGAGGCAGTCATAATAACAATATTAATATTAGTTTTGAATATGCTTTGTTAATAACAAAGCATATTCAAAACTAATATTTTTCTTTAAAGTACATTTTTACAGGTTGCCCTTATATTTTTTTAAATAGTTCAATTAACAATGAACAAGGGAAGCACAAAATAAAACAAAAGAGTAAAAAAAAATATTTATTTATTAAATAAAAATATTTTGCTATATTATAATTATTATATCTTAAATGCCTACCTAGGTACCATACATTACAGCAATGCAGCAATAGTGTTAATAAAGAGACCGAGCGAGGTCAATCAACCAGCTTTGATAAAACAGAGCATTTTTATTTCACAAATACACTAACCTGGATAAAGTGTAAGTATAGGGCTTTTTTTTTTGGATGGGAAATCATCTAATGACTCCTCCCGCTCTAGGTGGAGCGGAAGGGAGTGTCAGACTCTTACTGACTAAAACCCACCCGTATTCCTTCCTTAGCCCTTTATGTTCCGGGGCAGCGGTAACCCTTTTGGACGATCCCGCTGTAAGTATAGGGCTTCAGTAATTACATAAATAACAAATGTAACAATCAGTTTCTGCATTGTTGAAATATACAGTGAACAGATGTGATTGAAGCTGGCTTATAATTAGGTAATGATATCGTATTACTATCCCATTGAAGTGGCCCTCTTTGAACAGGCGGCAACGGTGATGGCTCTGGTGGGCTAACAACTTGAACATTAGGGGCTGCTGCATCATTGTTCAAAGCCAATTCCTGCATGTCTCGTGATGAGTCATGCACTGCCTGTCTATTTGCTCGCATCCAAAACGCATGGCAAACATAGTTGTTTCTTGAGGGCTGAAAATAAACCAGTTAGAATAAACACAGATAAATGCTTATGAAACACAGATAAATGCTTATGTTTATATAATTTTTAGTAACAAGAGTATCTTTTGTATACATCTCTTTATGTTTTCAAGTATTATGTTATTGTTACACATGCCTTCTTTAGGCAAGTATATGTTAAAGATGGAAAATATATATAAAACGCAGATATTACAATCACAGAAACATAGTATGAAAACTCCTTTTTTTATAGATTAATACAACTAGGTATTTATAATAATGAAAAACAAAATGCTTACATAATTATTTGTGATAAGGACAGCCAGCAATGGACACTCCATACTGACAGTATGGTGTCTTATTTTCCTCACAGATTTGCCACAACCAAGGCAAACCATGTTATTCCCCAGTAGTCTCTCGTGTTCACCAGCTTCGGTATTTAATAATAATAAGCATGGATGACAAATAAATGTATCCATAGGCAACTGAAAATAAGATGCACTGTAAGTTAATTTCGCATACCAGAATTATATAAAAACATTGAGGTAATAATATGTACTTACAATTATTACCTCAATGTATAAAAATAAGTCAGAAGTTTTTTCTAGTCCAACTTCTTACCTGGGTTTGAGCATTGGTTATCCAACGCGAAAGTCTTGTTTGATGGTGTGCAGAAAGCGAGGTTATGAGATGCCTCTGCAACCTTTGCATGGCTATTCCCACAGAGTACACTATAATAATTATACTGAAAGCTATTCCGCAGTTGATGCACCTCATATTGATCCACATAACAAATCCAAAACGCAATGCAAATCAGAGTCCAGTGTTAATAGCAAGGTAATCGAGTGGTAGACGGTATCAGTCCGTAGAAATAAGCAGGGGTAAAAAATATTAGAAAATAATCGCAAAAACAAACACAATAAATACGCAATGAAGAATCTGCAATAACATTACATTGACATAGACAATGACACATTGTCAAACAAGTAAACGCGTTCCGTTTTAAGTTTTTTTTTTGTGTGAAATATAAAAAAAACTATCTTACGCATCAACATTATGGAAAGATAAGTTTATTAAATGCGACAAATACCGATGAAGCCAGTTTTGTATGAATAAAATGTTCCTAATAAAAACATTTTGTCGTCCATATCACATGTCTACAAGTAGTAAGCATGGTGTGGAACGCCAATTATTATATTTATCTTTCTCTATGGTCCATTATGGCAGACGTTGACAAATGATACTTTGAATTCATCTTTCATTACTAATTATTTTGCAATAAAAACTGACGAGTCCAGAGAGGTTAAAAACTACGAATCAATTCATTTTTCTATTTTTAATATACAATATTATTTACTATGTATGTGTAAATGGAATGTACTTTTTTGTCCATATCATTTAGCCTTCATTCAATACAGTTCTAGCTTTAATCCACCCTGTTAGGAACACACCGTAACATCGCGGCTTTTCATTTGTCAGGGCTGCCACTTGTCGCAATAACACGGACATCGTGATACCGCTCGCTCGTTCACTGACACTTATGTATTGCTCTGTAGAGAGCACGCTAGGAATCTCGGGACTGACAGCAGTGTCGGCAGTGTCGGGAGTGTCGGGAGTGTCGGGACACTGCCCCGGGAGATTATTAAACTGAACGACGCAGATAGTACTATTGACTAACAGTTGAAGAATCAAATAGTGATCAAATGTCGGTGATTGGTAACTTAAAGACCAATTCCCGTAATTAAAAATGCTCAAAATTTAGTCGCAATATCATCTCAGTGACAACGAATGTCAAAACTTCTTAAAAATGTAGGGAACTTAGAGGTATTTTTGATAGAATCAGACTGTAAAGCGTACTCAAGTATGAGTTTACAATATTCTTCCTCTTGGTCATCCAATGATGTTCAATTATACATAAGTCTAAATGGCAAACGTATTAAAATTATTGTGTATTATCTACAGCTTCTATTTTAAATTAATTCATAAAATAAAAGATATTTTCAAAAAAGGAAATGTCAGCGAAATATTCTGGATCGACATGAGCTGTCAAATTTCCCATTCCACCATTCTATGTAACTATCCTATGAACTTTGATTAAATGTTAGCAATGTTTCATGATCAGATTGATGCATCTTAAAGCCGTATCGTCAGTGGGTCGTGTTTGGCAAACCAATTGAACACTTTTCAATACCACCTCAATCGAATAAATTCCTAGCGACCACAATGACATTCACAATCCACATCGTCGTCTGTAATTAGTCAGGGCTGTTCTCGTTCACTTGACACTTACACACAACACTAGCTAGCATGCCAAGAATTTCTCGCAGGACAGTCACGACGTTGCCAGATTATCTAACTAGGTTAGCTTAATGTTAGGCCTGATTACTTGCTTCACAGACATCGAGATAAACTTACCTACATAGGATTAGAAGTCAAGGATTATTTCCTTATTCAAGTCCAATGAAACAAGGCAATCTTAGCAGCAACGTTTGTCATTTGTCAGGGCTGTCGCAACAACATTGCCCTCGTCAAGTTAACGAGAGGTACCAATGTAAATTGCTCTGAGATATCGAACTAGATTAAACTTGTGACCGTGATTGCTTGTTTTGGGTCAGGAAACTGGGTTTTCGGTCTTACTGGAAATCGGGAAGCAGAGAAGGACATTCCTAAAACAGATGGACGTGCGACCAAGGTGGATGGGATGATTGCTTAGCGAGCCAGGCTATTTTGTTTTAAAATCTTTTTGTACTTGACTTTTAAAAGGTTCCCTATAAAAGTTTTTTTTTAGTATTTTATGCTTGTTCAGAAACTTTTTTCAATAAACTGAGGCATAACTATTGTCATTTATGGTTTTTCTTCTAAAATCAAGGCACTGTTGGGGTAATAGCGTCAAATATCTGCATCAACTTAGTATGAACCCCCTCCTCGCCTCACAATTTGTCCACATTAGTCAGTTACGTCGAGAACTCGGAACTTTGCTCAGCGTACATAACATCTATGTATGTAGCCGTAGTACATATGCTGAGCGTGGCAAAATAATGCGCTCATTTAACGGAGACGCTGACATATTGCCGGCGATGAACGCTTGTTCTCGTTAGTTGAGGAGTTATAAAGTTAGGTTGTTTAGTCAATGTTATGGTGCTATGTTGTTCTCAAACCGTCATCATGTACGTGGTTGTCTCAATTTGTAGAGGTGGAGACTGCTCTCAAAACGGTGATGGAAAACATCATGAGGAAACCGGCATGTCCTAGAACCAAAAATTCTCGCACTGGGCCCGCGTGGTGGATCCCTCTCAGCGAGAGAAAGCCTTTGTCCCAGCAGTGGGAACATTATAGACTTCTTATGCTACAGATCTTTCCTACATTTTCATGAGTATGTTTATTTGTTACAGGCGGAGATTCTGGTTAAGGTTGCCAAAGCTCGTAATTTTAAATTAGTAAAGCAGTTTTGCTAAGACTTTAAATTTTGCTGGTCACACTTCGTCTCTTCAAAATATGTCTTAATAGGTACACAATACCTTTGTATTTAGCTAAATACAAATAGCTTTGACCGTATACTTAGTTCTGTAGCTGGAACATAGGATCATTTCAGCTTATCTTAAGCTAAGCTTTACTCATTACTCAATTCGTAACCCTCTACATTACCTACGTGAGAAGTCAGTTCTTTACTTTCTAAGTTGCAACCTCCACAGTACCAGCTCATGCGCACACAAAGCAGACACAACTAAGTATTATAATTACCACCGCACTGTTGCCCAAACAATGCGGCTTGTAAACAAACGCTAAGCAAACATGCGCGGGCGCAGCGTTAACAGTTGCAACCATGTTGTGGGGAACGGTATACAAGGAAAACAACAACAGTTAGTGAGGCGTAAAGATTTTATACCTTAAACGGTAATTTATACTTTGAAGCTGAGGAACATGAACTGTTGAATAGCATCTGCGCCTGCGGGGTAATTGCGTAACACGCTATCACTAGCAATGGCTTTCATTTTGACAGTTTAACAACATTCATTGCATTATTCACGTTGTTGAGTAGACAAATTTTTCGAACATATGAAGCAATGCATTAGCGATATCCTTCAAAGTGATTCAGATTGAGATTGATATTGTGTTACGCAATTAGGGTGCTGGACCTTAATCCTTCGAACGATTTATGACACTGCACTGTAACTGTTGAACAGACAATATTTTCTTTTGTGTGCAATGATGATGGAATAGTCCGAAATCGCCATCACGCAGTGAGTACCTAAGTGTGATGCTTACTGCTCGATCGTTCTCCGTATGATGAGGATACGCACTTACTCTGCTGTGGAACATTTGCAGGCTGGGAATATTCTAGCTGTACTGAGTACAGTTCCAAAGAACAGACTAGATATACGGTTATAATATATATAATCTAATATAGGCCAAGGGAAAGATTGTCAAGAAACTGGGACAACAGTGAACTATCGCGTTTCGTACTATATCCTATTTCCATTCCACTAATGCAACTAATTATCGTCCCCTTCATATACAAACAGTGAGTAAAGTCGCGAATCCCCACAAATGGGATATGATGAACTCCGATCTAGTAAATATTTATTGTCTGTAGGGGCGCTAGTCTGCGGAGCGTCACCGGTAAGTGCAGCGATTGTCAGTTATCGTGTTACAGCCACGCCGCGGGACAGGGGTGAACGGGAGTTTTTTCTTATATTTTTCTATTGTATTGAATAAAAAAAAGCCAAGTCAATCACCTTTCAACCACTGCGTACACAATTTTTTCCTGATCGATATTTTTGGCCATTGAACCTTATATTGTACTGATTACTACAATGGCTTCCTGTTAGTGATGGTGTTTCTGATACTGATATTTATTATATTATATTATATCAGTAAAGTTTTAATTAATTTCTCTTTAATAATCAACATAATTAAAACGCAACATGAATGTTGGCGATCAGCACAAACAGGCTACAACGCGATTCCAGATTGTCTTTCTCTCGTATCGGCAAACACTAAACTAAGAGTTGTATCGGTATTAGCTCATGCCATGGAAAAAATATAAGCCAGCTGGCAAGGTGTAAGCAGGGCTAACTGACAAAGGTCTACGCACAATTATACGATCTGACAAATTTACGACCCATACACTTGCAAGTTTAAGTGGTAGAGGGCTGGCTAAGTTTTTCAAGGGACCGACGGCCAGTGGAGCAGACGACTCCTGGAGTCAAGACCGCGTATCGGCAAGCGTAGCGTGGGACGCTCCCCAGCTAGGCGGTCCGACGACGACCTTACAAAGGTGGCTGGGACAGGTTGGATGCGGAAGGCGGAGGACAGGGAGTTGTGGCGCATCCTAGGAAAGGCTTATGTCCAGCAGTGGACTGCGATAGGCGGAGTTGATTGATTTTTCATGTCTGGATCCGGTAACGAAGTGAGCGTAGTGTTATAAAACGTGAAAGTTCAAAACAGTGACTTGACACGTCCGTGGTAGCCCTGCGTGTAACTCGAGCCACGATTCGCACGTTGCGGTAAACACGGGCTAATGCGAGAGAGGTGACGCTGCTTGCTCAGCTGCACTTGACTTACACTCACTTTTTGGCTAAATACTGTCACTGTGTTAGTTTGCGAGGGATTGGGCTGATTGACGCATTCTTATTTCACGTACTTACGTACCTACCTAGTGGATCATATCAGCACATCCGACGTTTTTAATGTTACTTGGTAGGTGCTATGTGAGACAAGGTTGCACACAGAATAGCAAACATCTAAACTCACAGCATTGCCTCTCCTTTACAGGTATGTAGCTGCAACTACAAAGCAAAGCACCGCTATAAGTTCTAAAGGCTGTGCAGGCTATGTTACTTACCTATGCCAAGCTTTGTTTGTAATAAGTAATTAATCACATATGAATACAATATTGATCACGGACTGCCTTGTTTTATAAATTGATGTATTGTTTTGTTTTTCTAAAGGTCACCTTGATTCAGTTTTTTGCACAAGATTTATATTCACCTAATGTACAAATCTCCGAGACTGACAGCCGATCTATCAGGCTGTTGCCAATACGCAAGCTTCCTCTCATTGTTTTAAGATTTATATAATCGCCTTATCTTCATGTTGAATTCTATTAATGGATTGGCTAAGGCAGTAGTGTCAGATTTAATAATAGTTTAGATTTATTAAGTCCGCTCGTCGACTCCATAACGTTTGCATTTTGAATTATATATATTGTATGTGTTTAATTGCTTGAGACATTGTTCATTATTATGTAAGCAAGCGTTATTAACAATGCTTTTTCCTTCTCCGTAAGAGTAAAGCCCTAGGTTACCTGTACCTCTGTGCTGTGATAGTTACTGGCTGGTATTATTACTAGTGACAGCGGTTTAAGAAATCATTCTGTGATCACCATCTTTGTAGGGAGCGTGGTCACCCAATGGCAACGGCCCCAACTTACGAGTTGTAGGTCTTAGGTTCGAACCCAGACAGTCGCTTTACTTTGTGTAAATAATCTCATCACCAATGCTCTCATAACGGTGAAAGAACACGTCGTGAATAAACCGGCATGTCCTACAACAACAAAAAAAAATCGAAGATGGTCCACTCACGGAGAGGAGGCCTGTGTCCCAGCAGTGGGAACATTATAGAGGAGGCCTGTGTCCCAGCAATGGGAACATTATAGGCTGATTATGCTTATGCATCTTGTAGGTATGTTTTCCTCTGTCTAACATTGCCTTTTGTGTCTTTCTAAAAATCCTACATGTTTCTAGCTAGACATACCAAGCCATGGTTTCAGCTCCTTCCCAGAAATCAAAAAAGTCTTCTGACATTACAAGTACGTAAAGCATTCACATGAGATTTAAGCACAAAAATCGCTAAAAGCAGTTTCTCCTGGAATGCTGGTGCGTTGTTTGCATGCTAATCAACGCTGATCGGGATGCCGATGGCGTCCCGATCCGATACGAGCATCAATTTGATAGTGAGCGACGGCCCGGTGATAAACTTAAGTGTTCGATTTACCAAGTTAGATAAAAATGTATGTTTATGAGTGGACGGCTGTGGAATTGAAAATGAAGGTGTAATGCAAGTGGATATGTTAGTGAAGCAGTACGATTGATATTATCTGTTTCAAATAACACTTAGTTAAAGACTAGGGTTGGTAAACATGATCAAAAGCTTTGCCTGTCGTGTGAGGTTCCACAGATTTTGTTACATTTCTTAAACATAAGTGTGAACTTTGTACGTAATACTTTAAATACGGATTGAATACCGTCAATTCCAAAGTGCTTAATCATAAACGTACGTGTCCAAATTACCTATACCACATAAAGACTAAATTCAATAATATATAGAGATGATCACATTGAACACAGCTTATTTCTCAGAATCAAAACCGCTATAAGAACTTGACAGTTACAAGAAGAAGTCCTTGTCATTTTGTATCAGAGTCGACTCTATAAGTTACGTAGGTACCTATATCACTTTTTTATCACACACTGTTGGTGAGGAAGTCACGATATCCCCGACATCACCTCATAAGAACAAGTCCGTGACTCCTCGGTTCTGCGAACATACTGATGTATGCACATGATGCACGTTTTTCATTTCGATCCAGACATAACTCATAAACTAGTGACACGACGTGTTTGGTGTGCTAGACACTTCATTATATTGGATCTAGACAAGTCTAATCGAAGTTTTTAAGGAAGGTCTACATTTCTAGGTACGAATTTATTAAGGAGGTAGGTCTTTAAGGAAATGATTACACGTAGCAGTTGAATAAAGTCGAGGGAAACGTCGTATGGCAAAAATAACCAGAAAAATGCGATGCTTTTTCAAGTTTATTATGTGGATATCGATTAAACTATCAAGATGGCTAAATTTCAGAGAATTGTGGAGGATCACTTGGGGGCAAATCTTACAGAAGATGGTGGCATGGTATGGAAGACGAAGGATACCACCTGTAAATGCTACTAATGTTAATGAAATAATTAAAATAGTTGATCTATTCAAACCAAGTAGGTAAATAAGACAACCTTTAATTACTCAAGTAAGTACAAGTACTTACTTAAGTACTTAAAACTGCACAGTTCCGCAGACATGTCGACTATTGTTAATCCGCCCACAACTGGCATGTATGACAAAATCTCGTACATTATTGACGCGGGCCCACGACGGCGCCCGCGCAGTGCTTGACGATAATAGTTATTGTCACATCGAGTAATGCTTGTAAATTGTTTAAGGTTCGTTTGTTGGTACATAAATTAGTTAGAGTAATTAATATTCTATTAGCTATTGTAAGGGATTGGTAATTTGTTTGTTAGATTAGCTATGTAAATAGTAAGTCATAGCTAAACTATTAAGCTAGGGATGCATAGGATTTAGGGTATACAGTAAGGTAAAAAGTCCCCGTTATCCGAGTGTACGTATAGGTACCTAAATGTTTAGTAGCCTGTTGTTTTAGGCACAATCTAATATATTATTACATATATTTTTATAGCTATTATATTATGAAGAAGCAACATCAGCCGGCTGTCATTCATAGATCTTTGAGAGTTGTTACGGGTAGTCAGAAGCCCGAAAGTCGGACAACCAGTATCAAGGGGTATCGTATTGCTCAGTAACTGGGTTGTGAAGGTCAGATAGGCAGTCGCTCCATGTAAATAATGTTGCATCCTGTTATACTGGAACATGACTCCAAAATAGTTGGAAAGGCTAGGCAGGTGATGACTATGAAGAAGTAACTTAATCTTTGCCTTGTAGTGGGACAACAAAGACTGAAAATAAGAATATAACTTAAACTTTATCCAACTTCTTAACTAAATTCCAATTTTTTTTATACCTAAGTAGTTTCAGCCAAAATCAAACTAGTTTTCAAAATATCTATTCTGACCTTTAATCCACACACATGGCTTTATATTTATCTGCGACAAGTTACATTAAAACATGCGCGTCTCCCACGCCGGCGCCCGCGCACTGCGCACTTTACTAGTCTGACTAGGCTATTGTCACAAACCTAGGCTAGGTCGAAATTAACGATAGTCTTTGTATAAGAATGGGAAATAAGTAAAGTGTATTTAATAGTTTCTAATCACATAGGTCATTATTTACGGTTTCAAGTTCTTATGGTCTACGGTCAGTGTGCGAGTCAGTACTGACACATAATCGTATGCGAGCCCATCAAAATATCAGTCACTAAACTGGTTCGTAAACTGGGCTCTGATTTCACTAATTTACAAACGTGGCCTCGTGTCCGGAACCCAATAACGATGTCTTGTTGACAAACAGGCTGACACTAAAAATATTATCCCTTTAGTCTGTTTTTTCTAACTAGGAAATATGGATTTGTAACTAAACGATACGTTTTCTCGATGTGGTGTGGTCGCAAAGTGTGGTCAAACGTCACCCAATATGGCGTCCTTGACAAAAGCCGCAATTAACATCGCCAGACCAAATAAGACGTAGTTGTAAGTATTTATCTCCACGTGCTTAAATCATTGGTTTATTATTTACATACATGCGAGCTGCCTCCCACGCCGGCGCCCGCGCACTATTGCCAACTTTACTATTGTCACATCTGGCGGTAGATCGCAATTAATGTAGATGCGACAAACAGTTTATAAACAGCTGGTTTGGAGCATCAAAATCAAAATGTTTCACATAAACCTACATGGGCACTTATAAAATGTCAGGAGCTAGGTGCACGGTTCCAATTGGCCGTTTCCTATGGAGAAGAGCCGGCAAGAAACTCCACGGTTAGTCTTTCATCCATCAAGTAGGTACATAACTGATAATTGGATTGGATTTAATCTTCCTCCTACTAAGTCATGGTCTCCATACCTACTTCAGTACCAATAAACTGCTTCTAGCGAGGTTCATGACACTGAAATGCTCTTACAAGCTTCAACGAGACAAACAAACTTCGTTAACATCTTAGTCTAGTGCATCTAGCATAAAAAAGTGCCTACAGATCTATCCACTTTTGCAATTCTGAGCACTTCATCACTCGTTTGACAATAGGAACGCGTTGATGATCGAAGATCAGTACCTACTTGAGATAAAAGATTATCTCCAACGGAAAGACCTATTCCACCTACGAGCCACTTGCCATTTGACTTGTACTTGTAACCAAACACCTACACACCTACATATAATCACATGTCATTCGCCCTCACCCTCTCACTCTCACATACTCATACCTAAAGTAAAATATAACTTTTTTCCCTTCTGAAGGTAAATCGACACAGTCCACTCATACATAATATCAATTGGAACTTCATTGAGAAACACTGTCTCTTGATACAGGATACCCTAGTTTAAGAGACAGAGTTTAATCTATTGTGTACAGATTCCTCCAGCATCCAAATGTTTTATGTAAATGTTCTCTACCACAAATTCAAAAATTGTAAACTTAAAGTACAATTGTCTGTATTTTTGGGAAATATAAATGATGTATGTTATTTATTTAATTCAAGGTAATTAATTTTTAAATGTTAAAGAAATCCTGGAGTAGGTCCTTAGCATAATCAGCCTGTAATGTTCCCACTGCTGAGGGAGTGGGCCGTAACCCACCACGCGGGCCCAGTGCGGGTTAGATAGATGTCAGATGGCTTCTTCGAATTTTTGGTTCTAGCACATGCCGGTTTCCTCACGATGTTTTCCGTCACCGTTTTGAGAGCAAGTAGGTACTTAGTGCAATGAATATCGGATCTGCATGACCCCCGCACATACTCTTTGTCACCATTGTATATAGTACGCCCACCGCATGTCACCTCTTACTAACAACCAGTCAACCACGCGAACTTTGCGTGTGGCCACCATTCACTACAACCAACTCATTACGACACCCCTATCTCTACGATATAAAGACCAATATTGCCTGGCCAATTAATTAAGATAAAGATAAAATATTATTATCAATGAATATTAATGAGATAAACTCACCGCAGTTGATGCGTGGACGTCAGATATCTGAAACGAGAGTTATTTATTTAGTTATAGATAACAGGAGTTATTGAAGAGATTGAAGGTGAACCGTTTAATCTTTGAATGATATTGATAAATAATAATGTGTGCTGTACTGGGATTGAATGAAATATGTTGAGTAGTCGAGGGTTTGAATCAAAGATTATGTAATACTAATATTAAACTCCAACTGCTTCATTGGTGAAGTGATCGCAAGCACTACTGCTGAACATGAGGTCCTGGTACCGATTTCCAGGTCGGACAAACTGTTACTGAGTTTTTCTATCTAGAATTTCTCAGTAGCAGCCCGGAGTCTGAATTTTTGCAAGGTTGATGGTAAAAGGCGCGCCCCCTATTACATGGGACTTAAACATAACTAGCGAAATGTGGGTGTACCTACTATTTACACCTCTGCCCAAACCTTCAGGGAAACAAGGCGTAATGTTATGTCATTAAACTCCAAAGGAACAAAGAACACAGAGCGAACTAGTGTCAGCTCTTAGATATTTTATAAAAAATCTATGAAAGAAGTACTTATAAGTTATTTGAATAATAAGCGCCAAGAGGTTCTAGTAAGTATCTATTGGGCATGCAGTTCAATAAGATACTTTCATACTAATTACTTTTGGCAAGCCTCAGCTAAGTCTTGAGCCAAGTCGTTCATTAATAATGAACCAATCAGAAGAAAATCAGCTGTTCCCTACGGAACAGCTGATTTTTTTTTCGCGATTTCAGGTTTGGTCCCATAGTAATAGTTGTTTGTTATCATGAGTACAATCACGTGTTTAAGTATCGGTCACTAATTACCAGTCACCATATATATGACCTACTTATTTATCAAAGAATATACCTAACGTAAAACAGTAGCTGTTAGTTGCCTGAATAACATCATTAAGAAGTCAGAAGAAGTGTGACCACTCAAGGAATATTTGTCTTCCAATTGTCGTTATATGACAAGTTTTTGTTTAAAACCGGAACCTGATGGACCACCGTGAAACTTTAATGGAAGCAGGTTTTTGCAGGCGCTGCAAACGTGCTGCACAGCCTACGATCAGACCACCCAGAGGTATTCCCAGGGTATCGAGAGAAGAAATTAATACGTTGGAATGTACTACAACTGCAGTTTATCGAATACTAGAGAGGAGTAGGTATGTATAGGTTTATATTGTTAGGTGTTGTATTTATTATGCATGTTTCCGAGTTGGTCGAATAGTTTCAGAATTAAACGCGGCTCCGTTTAATTTTGAATCAATTTCTTGTTATATTTTGGTATACAAGGTATAATTTGATAAAGCAGCCAGCACCCTAACTGCGTAATACACTTTATTTCACAATCTGAGTAATTTTGAAGGGTATTGCTAATCCATTGCTTCATATGTTCGAAAAATTTGTGTGCTCAACGACGTAAATAACGCAATGAATGTTGTTGAACTGTCAAAATGAAAGCCATTGCTACTGTTAGTGTGTTACACAATTACAATCACTGCTGCTGGTTAATTTCAATGGAAGTTCAGCAGTTCTCTACTGTTTCTACTAGTGAACACTGGGAGGCCATAGCCCCTAGTTTACGCCTACTGTAGTAATTAGCATTTCCTTAATAAACTGCTCAATCTAACAGCTTCTTTCAAAGTTGATCAAAACTGCGCAGTCGGTGGTCTACGCGCACCACGCGTGTATTAACGACGTCCTGTACGAGTCAATTGCAGCGTTCACACTGTGTTTACTCGATGTTTACACGAGTTTACACTAAACACAATAATTAGACGCATTAGAGTGTTGCCTGCGTGTTATATCGGATGGCGAACACGGGCGTGGAGAATGGAGAGCAAGTCGAACAAGCGTAAAGCTGTCAGAAGATACCTACTCGTACATTATTTAATTGTAGAAACCTGTTAGATCGTAGGAATGTTAGTTTGACACAAACGCTATGCCATGGACGCTATGGGCAAAAAGCTGATTTACTGGTCTCCGTCTTCTGAAAAATCTTGAAGAGAATTTGTGTTTTGGTATATTTTTTGTGCACAATGTTAGTTGTGATACCTACATAGTTATTTGGCAGTGAACATTACTAGCTGATGATTTTTTTTTTCAGATAGAACTACACCGCCCAACAGTCAAAAGTTATAAGTACAGCTACGCCCGTGTGTCCCGCCAACAGTCCCGCTCGTTACAAACCCACACTGACCGCATCCTGCATTGACAAGCGCCCGCGCACACGACCGTCACGCCGCACAGTGGGCCCATACTGAAAATTAGTGGACTTAGGCAACAAAGTTCCAATATCGATGCGATTTTTTTTTATATGACGTGTTATGATATTCCTGACAACTTTTATTCTTATAACATTTCTTCTAAAGTTGATAGTTTGTCTTGAAAAAAATTAATTAGATTATTTTGTATGGAGCGAATCACGTTTAATTTTTTTTCTTCAATTGTACTAATATGTTGGGTGTGTGGCGTGAGTATATGATAGCTAGGGTCATTCTCTATCCACGAAAAAAAAAACAGCGCCGGCCATCTGCGGCAGCGCGAGTAATCATTCGGTAAAAAAAAAATGTTATGTAAGATTTTTTTTTGCCATTTAAAATAAATTCAAAGTAATTTTTTTGTGTCATTAGGCTAATTCACCTTCTCTTTATTAAATATATAGTTTTAACAGCGCATAGGTACTTATAACTAATTATTCTGGTAGAAATTTAGTAATTATTGCTATGTTATCGGTAGCACCTGCATTGTGATTGATGACTCATTTGTTATTGCGCTCGGCTAAGCGCATAACTAATGAGTCATCGAAAAATGCTCGTCTCTGATTGGCTGAATAATTTTCACTCACTGATAACAGTGTCCACTACTTGAGTAATTAACACTGTCTATAAATATAAAGACATTCATTAAGTCCATCTAGTTTCGCTCTTGTCGCTTATTTGTGAACACAGTGAAATACTTTTATTTTTATATTTACATTAGAACTATGGCTGGATTTTGTACCAACATAGATTTTTTTGTGAAATTAAGAAGTGGCGGTGATCTGAAAAATCATATGTTTCTATATGAAAGTATCATTTCTGTCTTGACTACCGAAGTTTCTGAAGAAGACAAGAACCGAATCAAGGAGTTCTGTCGACTTTTTTGTGTAAATTTAAATAAAAAGTGGATAGAGTCAAGTAGAAACCAAAAAACTTTTATGAATCGTGTAAGTAATCGCAAGTGGTTGGAAAAAAACATCAACTGGCCTGTTTGTGACAGTGTTGACCTGAGAAGTGAGATGGGCTTTTCGGACGCAGTCTTATCTGAACCTGTGGATATAGATTCCCATGTTCCTACTCTTGCAGTATGTACTGCGGAAGCGGGAACATCTACAGAAAAGGAGCACAGAAAACCATTCGAAGAGTTAAGTAAGAAGCAAAAAAAAAAGACGTTCTACTTCCATAGTAGAAGAAAATTCCGAAGAAGAGTTGCAGACCTGGTACATAACAAAATTGAAAGACAACGGCAAAACGAATCTGGCAAAAGTGATCGAATACCTTTCCAGTAATCCAGATGCCCTATCCGAAGTAGACGAGCGACTATTCAAAAAGCAGAGCTTAAGTACTGTCTCTGAAGATAACTGTTTAGCTCTTTATACATCACTTGCGCTCTCGAAATGGAAGTACTTAGCTCTTCGACAATTTCTGAAAGAAGAAAACTGTGCTGCCTTTCCATCTTATCCAAAGCTTGTAAATGCCAAGAAAAGATGTTACCCACCACAAGAGAGTATGGAGATTACCGAAAAAGGAGCTCAAATTAAATTGCAAGCGCTATTGGACCACACTGTGGAAAGGATTTTACTAGGTATTAGTAATTCTGTTGATAGGTCTCAAAATAAAGAACTCAAGTTGACCTGGAAATGGGGACTTGATGGTTCTTCGTCGCAGAGCAATTATAAACAGAAAACGTCTACAGAGTTCGATGATTCATCAGTAGTCATGATAAGCATCGTCCCTCTTCGGCTAGTGTCTACTAGCCCATCTTCTGGGAATGAAAATATAGTTTGGGAGAACCCCACACCTTGCTCAACTCTGTACTGTCGACCGGTGAAGTTCACTTTCACTTCGGAGACAGCAGATTTTATAATGTCTGAAGAGTCTGAGATGAAAAAACAAATTGATGAACGAATATCTACACAGTGTGGAAATATTATTGTATCACATGAATTGCATATGACCATGATTGATGGAAAAGTGGCCAATATTATTGCTGAAGTACCATCATATGCAACGTGTCCTATTTGCTTGGCAAAACCGAGCGAGATGAATAATTTAGACGCTTTGACTTCCAAACCACTTCGTGAAGAAATTTACAAACAAGGAATTTCTTCGCTGCATATGAAGATTCGGTGTATGGAATGTCTTCTCCATATATCTTATAATCTGGATTTTCAACGATGGACTGCTCGAGGCGAACATAAGGCTTTGAAACAAGCTAAAAAAAATACCACGCAACAAGAGTTTCGTGAGCAAACTGGAATGCTGATTGATATAGTCAAACAGGTATGTATTTAATTTTGGCTCTTTTTATGTTGTTTGTGTATTATATCTCTATGTATTGTATATTACAGTATTGTTTTCCCATTTTAGGGTTTTGGAACTACAAATGACGGGAATACTGCGAGGCGCTTTTTCCAAGATTACAAAAGATCATCCAGAATAACGGGAATTGACGAAAATCAGATTTTCAGATTTTCCGTTATTCTACAAGCCATATCATCAGGCAAAAACATTGACTGTGAAAAATTTAGAAGATACTGCAGAGAAACAGCTGATGTGTACGTGCAACACTATTCGTGGTACTACATGCCAGTTAGTGTACATAAACTTCTAATGCACGGTGCAGACATCTGTAACCACTTTGGTGTTTTGCCAATCGGTAAGTAAAAAATAAATATAGTTTGATGTATTATTTGACTCAATTGCGTTTTGAAATTAAAATGTATGTACTTATTCGTTTTAGGTATCTTATCTGAAGAAGCTTCGGAAGCCCGTAATAAGGACTTCAGAAACGTCAGGGAGTGGCACACTCGGAAAACGGGGAGAATAGCAACAAACGAAGACATCCTCCATGGACTTCTAATAAGCTCTGATCCCCACATATCCTACATAAGGCCTAAAATATTGAAACAGGGTCATAATGAGTTGTTGCCTGAAGCAATTCAGTTGTTACAGACTACTGAGCCTCCCTGTGACAGTGAGATTATGGAGGAAGAAGAATGCCTCATAGCAGAGTCCGAAAATTTGCCGGACCCACTAGCACTTCTGGAACAAGAAATAATGTGATCCGGCTCTAGATTATCCTCACAAAAGCCCATCAGGGCTAGGTATATGACAAACAGCCCTTTTCAGGGCTACAATTACTTCACAGTTTCATACGCTTGATTATGTAGATAATTATCAACGACTTGCCCGTACAAATTTAAATTATTTCACCTATCATTAACAAAATTAGTATAACCTGAAACTTATTACGATATTTATTCAACAATAGATAACGTGCAGTTAAAAAAATAACACAGCCAATCAGAGACAAGCATTTTTCGACGACTCATTAGTTATACGCTTAGACGAGCGCAATAACAAATGAGTCATCAATCACAATGCAGGTGCTACCGATAACATAGCAATAATTACTAAATTTCTACCAGAATAATTAGTTATAAGTACCTATGCGCTGTTAAAACTATATATTTAATAAAGAAAAGGTGAATTAGCCTAATGACACAAAAAAATTACTTTGAATTTATTTTAAATGGCAAAAAAAAATCTTACAAAACATTTTTTTTTACCGAATGATTACTCGCGCTGCCGCAGATGGCCGGCGCTGTTTTTTTTTTCGTGGATAGAGAATGACCCTAGCTATCATATACTCACGCCACACACCCAACATATTAGTACAATTGAAGAAAAAAAATTAAACGTGATTCGCTCCATACAAAATAATCTAATTGATTTTTTTCAAGACAAACTATCAACTTTAGAAGAAATGTTATAAGAATAAAAGTTGTCAGGAATATCATAACACGTCATATAAAAAAAAATCGCATCGATATTGGAACTTTGTTGCCTAAGTCCACTAATTTTCAGTATGGGCCCACTGTGCGCCGTCACACCGTGCACCGCGCGGTTCGGGGTCCCGGCGCCTTCGCACAGATTTATGACCAACAGTAATGTGCGCAGAACTCAACGACTGTGAGTAGTACTGGCTAGTTATTCCTGGTACAGTTCAGTCTTTGTTTAATAAGCTACTATTGGAGGTCGAGGAACATACAACGTGTTGTGCTGTTTTAGGGTTATGGCTGACCATTGTCAGGGTCCATTTTCTTCAAATATAGCTTAGTTTTCCGTGTACGTTGTGCACTGTAGTATTGTTTCGTCAATAACCACGAGGTAATTAAGTGAATACATAAAGACGTCTATTCGGTGTAATACATGCGATGCTTCGTGTTTCTTAGATAAGTCATGCTTCGTGTCGGTTCACGGTGGACTAGTGGCGAAAAAGATTAACCACCATAACCAGTCAGTCACTAAGGTTGATGAAAGCTACCTGCCTAAGGCCTACCATTATGTACCATTATGCTTATTGTCATAGTTGTCATTGGACTACTTTTATATTAATTTTCCTTAAAACTTTACTGTCTCAATTCAATTGCGGTGTAACGTGATGGCCTGAAACACAGGTTTCAATGAACCTAGATAAGGCAGGTCGCTATCTAAAATTTTAATTCTGCACTATCATTACTTGCAACTTTCGTAGATTTATTTTATCCAAAATTTTATTTTTAGGCATATATTTATGGTTTATTAACCGTTTTATAAGAAATAAAACTATTGTGGTTACATCAACAAATAAAAAAAAACTTAAGGTACACTTCGAGAGCAGTGGTGGCCCAGTGGTAACGGGCGCGACTTACGAGTTGTAGGTCGTAGGTTCGAACCATAGATATAAGAAAGAAGTTTTTTATATAATTCTATGCATATAGTTCAAACCCAAACACGCGCTTTAATTAGTGTAAAATATTTCACCACCACTGTTCTTAAAACAATGAAGGAAAAATTCTTGAGGAAACCGGCATGTTGTACAACTAAAAATTCGAAGACATGTGACATCTACCAACCCGCACAACGCCCGCGTGCTCCCTCTCACCGAGAGGAGGCTTGTGTCCCACAATGGAAACATTATAGGCTGAGTATGCTAAGATACCGTTACTCGTGGCAGGCTATTTTGAAATAAAGCAAGTCACTTGATTACCTTCATTTAATTTCGTCACTCCCCTATCTTATAAGCATCATCGCCCACACTCAACACACGGCACATACAGTGTTCACACATAACCAACATTAGCATAAATAGTTGTCCTTCGCTAATGTATGTTAAATAGGCTGAACTGTAACCTCGTAACCCTGTGTAGCCCTCGGCACCCCGCTGTAGCCTGCGGACTGCGGACGTAGCGGGCTTCAGTAATCGAGCCATTAAACTTAACTACGATTACAATAAGTCCTTTAGTTAAAGATATATTCAGAGGGTTTGTAGAATGAGAGTTTCATAGAAAAGTTTCTGGTAGATATTGTCACTAACAGACGGATGAATAGAAATATGAAAGCTTCAAAAGTCTTGCGACTTATGGCCGATTGCTATAATTTACTGACCGTTATTGGTTAAAGTTAAGACTCTTGTATCTTTAGTAATAATGAAGCAAATACCTCTTTGCAAAGTAGATCCCTCCCATATGAAATTAGCTTATGAATCTATTTATATGCCCAGTTGGGCAATCAAAAATGCTTTGGTAAGAAAAAGATTCGTTTTTGTTTGAGTCTTTGTCAAGGAACCAAGCATTACTTAGGAGTGTGACTGTGCAATTGTAATGTTCCTTATTTTTGACAATTAAATTATTTTCATTTAGTTGATGTAGTAAGAATGAGGATCGTGATAATCAGTGTTGAATAGTTGTCACAATCATCATCACCCGCGCTTGTCCCATGTGACGTGGGGTCGGCGCATACGCGAATAATTGTTTAAATTGTTTAATAAAAGTTGTAAGAGTGTATGTGTCAATTCACGCATAGTAATCTGAAAAACAAAACCGAGGAACCTCGCACTGTTCGTCCTGATAATCTAGCTGACTCGTAGAGAAAACACACCCACGTTTCATTTTACGTAAAATTGAGCGATCCCGAATATAATTAATTTACGCCACGGCCCCAGGCCCCAGGCCCCGACATATTTAAGTACATCGTAACGTCATTACAATTTAATTTAATGTCATCGCAGCCTCACTTCCATTTATATGACAAATAATAAATCCCAAGAAAATTCAATTAACCCCTTTTTTGTAACGCTACGAAACTGAAATGGGTGAAAACGTGCTTTTTTATTTCTGTACAACGACTGAATTGAATTTGTTTTTATTGTTAATTTATAAAACTTGACGGTTATTACTTGTTTGTTATTGGAATTTCTAATACCTAGCCTTTGTTGTTGGACTCGTGATTCGAGCACAAAACAAATGAAACGTTTCCATTCCATTGGGTAAGTCTAGATTACAAGATAAAAGTCTGCGTTGTCATTGCAGAATTGCTGTCAGTGTCATTTGACTAATATTATTAATAGTAAATACCAGCGTATTATAGTCCCACTGCAGGGCAAAGGTTCTTCTCATATCGAACATTGTTTACCACGGTTGCTCAAGATGGGATGGCAATTTCAGACTTATAATATATTGACTATAAATCTAGGTTTCCTCAAGATGTTTTACCTTCTCCAAAGCCAGTAATGTCCAAGATAACCTCTGAAAGCACATATTAATTGGGAAAGTCACATTGGTACTTGGTCAACGAAACACAAGGTTGCTACAGCTTACTTCAAGCCTATAAATAGAATTTAATGTGGCATGATTGTTTGGCAGTACTGAAGGAGGTAAAAATGCTTTTTCCTCATGAAATACGTACTTCTTTGCTTCGTACTTTGTTCATGTCAATGAACAGAGCTCTGTCCCCACACATGTGACATGGGGTCATGAATTTCGTCAATTTGTTCACAATGGATACGCTAAGCTTTTAGCATCATGGCTGCGTCATTTGACGCGGAAGGGCGTCATTCGAGTCAAATTGTTCCTTTCATTCGTTCACACTCAATTAAATGCACAAATTCTATAATGTGCGCCGATTCTATTATGTTCGCTGTTCTTAAGGTAGGGTTGGCACACTTTAGTGAATTTGGATAAAATATTTTTGTGAGTTATCCACTATATTTCAAAATCAGACACTAAGAATTAAAATGTAGACGAAAGCAAAATTGTTATTAATGGAATCTACACCAAATTCCTACAAAATTAAGTACTAAGCATAATAGAATAATAGAATGCAGGGTAAAGTATCCATTTATGCAAAGAAATTACGGCTTTCTTTCCCGTAGCTCACTAACCTCGTTTAATATCTCCCCTTAATCTTGTTGCGCTATAACAACTTTCAAACGACTTCATTTAATTATTACAGTTTTCTGATAAAACGATTACGCGCTCAATTTCCCGTCTATTCTATTTCCCTGTAAAATCGATCAAGTCTGCGTAGATCCATGTCTGAGTTTGATTAAGATTGAAATGTTAATGTGGCCTTGCTTTCAAGACGACAACAGTCTTCGTGAAAAACATTTGAGGAAACTTTTTAGACAGCTAAAGGTCACTTCAGTGATATTTCTGAAGAGGTCAGTTCAATTAGCAGTAGCACCATAATTGCGTAAAACACTTTCAATTACAATCTGAATCATTTTGAAGCATATTGATTCATAATTATGTTCGAAAAATATGTATGTCTGCTCAACGACGTAAATAACGCAATGAATGTTGTTGAACTGTCAAAATGAAAGCCATTGCTACTGTTAGTGTGTTACGCAATGTTTACTTAGCTACGTATTTGCGAAGTTATTTCCTAATAGCATTTTTTTTCAGTAGGTTTTTGTTATTTATGTGCTTCGTTCAAAGAGAGCAGAAACCATCTCCGGAAACAATGTTCATTCAATTTAATTAACACCTGGAAGAGTTACTGGTCCATGAAGGAATTATTAGGGGTGAGTTGATTTTGGCACTAAATCGCAGGCCCATGGACATGTGTATTCTTCCCGTCTTAACCTGTGGTGCGCAGGCTTGGTCTTTGACTAACATTCAAACTAAAGGTTTGCCAACGAGCGATGGAGGCGTTAAATTAACGGATCGGGTTCGAAACGCAATACTGCGCTCCAAAAAAACATAGCTGACGTGACTCAAAAAAACTTACAATGGAACTGGGCAGGACATGTATGCCGCATGCCGGACAAACTGTGGGCCCAAATAGCCCAGAATTAGTGCCGTGAGACTGTGATGCGGGGTCGCGGCAGACCACGTAGGAGATGGCGGGACGAGAGGATAGGTTTCGTCAAAACTGGAAGGAGCACGCGCGGGCTCGCGAAATATGGAAGAAGTGGAGGGAGGATTTTACCCAGGACTGGGACACATAGGCTAGGAATAAATACAAAAGTAACGGCGAATCACATAATATGAAGTGGCAGCCCTATGTTACAATAGTGCGGATCACGGCGGCCGTCACAACATTATGACGGTGTATCGGCAAACAATTGGCGCATTAGGACGCGGCGCGCGGGGCGCGCGGGGCGCGCGGGGGGGCCCATTCACGTGCGTCTTGTACGCTACTGTTTTGCGTTTCTTTGTTGGTCGCTACTGTTTCCATTTTTGAGCACGGTACGGTATTCAAAATGCTAAAGATGATGGAGACTTACAAGATGAAGGCGCGGTGGGAGTTTCTTATTGTCGGGCATTTTCTGATGTAATTTGTATAGAATGGAAAACTAAATCCAAAAGTAACAAAAAATGCACTATTTGGCGTTTAGTCTTAACATTAACATGTTATGGCTTTTGTTAACTGTTTGTAAGTTCTTGGCACCAACCCAAGTCATAACAACTCGACTTACGTGAAAAGCAGTTAACTACTGTAACTGAAGTTTATGTTGTTAAATCATCAGGATTAATGTTATTTTCTTCGAAACACTAACTATACAATGGAAACACTCCCCGACACGTCAAACGACATTTTTTGCGTCGCATTAAGTCGCATTCACACCACAATAAAGCTCTTATGACTTGTCACTCCGTCCGTCTGAACAAATCCGCTAAGGATCGCAGACGTTACATGTAATCTGTGAATGCGACACAATGGAAATGAAGTGGCGGGAGTGGCCCGCATTATATTGTTAAAGATGGAAGATCGGATTCTTAAGCAGATGCTGCGTCAAATTGTGTGGTAAAATGACACTTGGATTTTATTTTGACTTTGGTATAGCAGATGTGGGTATGAGTGTTTTAATACTGTCTGTGCAGCTACATGGAGGGGCGCTAAAAGGGAGTTCCGTTTGCCATAATATTATCATAATTATAGGCCTGAACACAATGGAATATCAGGAAAAAAGTTAGTACTGTTTTTCACAATATGAAATACGGGTACCTACACAGTGTACTACCATTCGGGGATCACGGTACTGGAGGTATGTTAATGTTAAGTTTATACCTTTTAACAATGCCCGTTTTAAAAGTCTATTTTCTTAATGAATTATGGTATTTTTTCAGTACTGTCATTATTTTTCTTATTTATTTTATGGTCTCACACTTCAACAGTCCTGCTCATATTCAGACGATGACTCTGCTACACCTCTTTACTCGCAACTTTATTCGATATCAAAATATCCTTTCAATATAAATTCCCTAAGTTAAATCACCATAACATACTTTAATACCTTCCAGATGTGTTCGATACTGAAATACTGATACATTTAACATCACGGTCTCATTTAGAGATCATCGCGAACGTTACTAATTGGCGCGGCATGTCCTGGAATAGCCGTGATTAATATAACGCGCTATATCCATGCCGTGCCCTGGGTGGGTAGGCAGGGGTTAAGCTCGGAATTAAACACCTAATCGTTGTGTTGGTATGTGTGATTCATATATTGGGGACGTATTCTGGAGTTGATACTAATTGCATGAAAGTATGTAAATGTATTTAACTCGCAGTTCTTCAGACACTGAAAAAGTAACTTAAGTCACTGCACTTGTTGATTGGCGGTGAATCAGAGACCTAACTCATGGCAGCTGAGAGAAGGTAGGAAGAGTGTTGAAAGACCAATTGCCAGATGGATTGTCATCTATACATATAATAAAATAGTAACGAAGAATTTTTGTACGTATGTATGTTCTGGATTGGCGCACAAACGGCTTAAAGTATTTGGATGAAATTTGGTACACAGATACTTTATAATCTGGATAACACATACCTAGGGTATTTTAATTCCGGTATAGTACGTTCCCGTGGGATATTTTCCAACATCCACGCGGGCGAAAGCTAGTTATTATTATGATCTACAAAGGACTGCAGGCAAGACCTGAATGAGCCTCGCACAGATCAGGTAAACATGGTACAAAAGGGAGCAGGAATACACTCTACAGCGGGTGGACCAAGTCTGCCAATTATGCTGAGTCAAGTAACCTGGCACCATTATTTTTATAGCTCAAATCAATATTATTTTAAGAAATCATAAATAAAGAATCTCCAGAATAAGCTGCACAAGTAACTCTGGTGTTGACAGTGCGCATGTAGTAAACAGCCGCGCGTCAAGACAGCTTAATAACTTAATCTGCGCATTATATTTATAGCGGGCGTTCGGCCGCGCGGGCTATGTCGCGTGTTGTCGCGTGTTGTCGCGATTAAACGCTCGGCGCGCGTGTCGACAGTGTGCCATCCGCTTATTTTTTAAATACTGCTGTGATTTATTTAATTTGGGGGTAAATATTGAAACTGTGTCGATAAATACTTCAATGGCTTGCGAGTTTATGAATATGTTCAGTTGATTTTAGTCATGCTCAGTATTAAAAAAACGTAAGTAATTACCTACTTCTATCTCTTAAAAACTTACTAAGAAACAAGACAACAACATACTTCAACAACCACTTCAACAACCGAACGACAGATTGTTGTTCAAACTTTCCGCAAAACGAACGCTTACGCATGATGATCATGCATACGTGCACATGAATAATTTGTTCACATTTCTGATAAATCATCATATTCTGTCTTCCTGAATTCCTAAGCTAACGCATCCGGCTGTTGGGAAATTATTTTTTTCTTTGCCTGTAAAATTAATATTTAGGTACCTACCTATAATTCTAGCATAATGTAATCATTTCACTCGTTGTTCTCGTGGTCGCATGCGCGACTTCTGAGCATGGAGTCCTGGGTTCGATTCCCGGGTCGGGCAGTGTTATAGGATCCCATTAGGAATTTATCTATCAGTCGTAGCCCGGAGTTTGGAGGTTGGTGGTGTGAACGGCTTTACGTACTTTCCGAGCCGGGGTAGTGCCTCGGAAAGTACGTAAAGCCGTTGTTCTTGCGCCTGATCTCCTCCCGGTCGTATTGGATTGACGTACCTACTATGAGAGTAAAGAACAGAGATTGCACCTGTGACTGCGCATACGCTTGTACACTATAATATCTCCTGCGTACTAGGCTAGTCTCCGTTAAGATTGGCGGACGTGACCAAAATTTGGGCGGAAGGATATTATCATTAATGTAATCTTATAAAACTGTATCATAATGTTGAAGAAATCCCATTTCTTCTTGTTTCACTGACCAGCCCCAGTCACAAAAAGTTGTTTACATAATATCAAAGAAATTCTCAGTTTTGTTCTGCGGACTTGGAACCCAGGACTATAGAAACAATGCCTGTTATTGCTAGGTCAATGGGCAGACCATTTTCAGTTTTTCTTTTCATAATTCAGGGTGCTTTGGTCGCGGCTTAGTCGGTGGTACTTTAAAGTTGTCGGTTTATTCATTTCTTAAAGTATACCGACTTATTTGATATCCATACTAATAAAAAATATGTTTCATGTGATTTAACTTGCAATGATTACATGTAATTATTAAAAGATAGACACTACAATTCTCTCACTTTCACGAAAAAAAAAAATCTTAACGACAAACAAAAAGCACTGTTTTTCGTGTTTTACAAATCAGGCCGAATTTCGTTCTCGTTTTCGGCCGAAAGAAGAATCCTTTGTCGGTCGGACTGTACTTAATTGTTAGCAGGATACCTACTGCAACTGCGGTCCAAAGAAATCCAGCTTTCTTAAAAGTTGAGCAAGATATGATATCAAGAGGGTGACTCTTGTATTCTAAAACAACAAACTACATTCACCGTCTGTCAAGCGCAGTGCCTCCTCTTTGGCCACTGTAGCGGTCGTTGAGCCTCGCTCAGCAGAAACAATCACAATGAAAGGTTGTCAGGACAACTTCCCACCGAGCTACAATATTAAAAACAATCAGAAACCCTTTCCAGCCTGCCTCAATTGCCATCAATCACGTCTAGTTAGGCAGTCATTACGCAGGCGGCGCGCGATCCATCATTTAGCACTTGCTTACTGTCAGAAGAATAAAATTGTCGTCATTTGGACACCGGCTCCGTATGGATACGTCCTTATTTATATAGTGATTGGTAACTGTATGAAGTGTAGTTTAGTTTGAAATTAAATATGATATGTCGGTCACCCATATGATGGAGGAAGTGGTAATTGCAGCACCCCTAGGGATTTACCCATTCGTTGCCTTCCATAGAGAAGTAGAGGTGGCGTAGGGTTTATTGAGAATACGAGTGCTTCGGTATAGAGCAGGGATCACCAATTAGTTGGGGGTCATTGGGGGTCCTTTTTTAAAAATAATAATTATGTATGTCGCGGTCTGTTTTGTAGACGATTATATTAGCAACCGACATTAAAAATATCAATTATGAAATATGTATAGGTACATACTTAACGAAAACAAAACCTGAATATTTTTTTATTAAGTTATACGGTATCCTATAGACTCCTTAAAAATAAAATCCTAATCTACATAATTATAATGAAGACGGTCCAAGCTCCACTTGCGAATAAGGAACCTAACAAACTAGAACCATACAATTTATCTTAATGTTATGAACTCCAACATAAAGTAAAGCCACACATTATACTGAGCTAGTGGAACGTATTCATCATATTTACGTTAGCCAGCATTCTGACAGCCCGCCGCCCGCGCATGTCTCTGCATACAAACACATAGGATTCATCGACACCCGTTACCTCACTTCAAAACAAACAACACACCAAATTATTCAATTTTCAACTATGATAGGTGAAAATAAAGTTGAAAATCAGTCGATGGTAACAAGAGGTAACAGTAACATTATTTTTCAAATGATATTTAAATATTCCTGTATTTTTTTCGTAATCTGAATGTTTTGACTCTGGAATTAATTTAGAAAGCACTACCAATTTATTATATACCTAATGTTAATTGCAATAGAGTCTATTTTATTCTGTTTGTTTGTTATTCTTACAGAACGGAAGCCGCGGCGAGGGTAGAAATATATTTAGAGTCGGCGTCCAACGGATGCGTGCGCGCAACTATTCGCGTTTTAATGTTATTGCTAAATATGTTTATGTTTATATCTTATTGCGCGTAACTAAATTCTTGCGAAAATATCAAATTGTATTTACATTTTAATGTTGGAAGTTCAGTTAATGGTTCATTCTGTATCTGTTGGGGTTCAACGGCTTTACTCTGGAGTTATGTGTAAGTGCTGGAACATTAGTTAGTACTCCACGTCGGAAACAGGTTGTTGGACTCGATCTTATCTGAGGTGTACAGATTGTTGATTAGTGATTGCTATCTCGGTATTTACAAACGGCTGAGAGAAAGAACCAGGTGTTTGTGTTAGTTTAAAATACTTTATGTAGCGGGGTACCTTTTCTAAATTACAGGTACGCTTTTAAACATGTCAAAAAGAATCAATTCTTGGCTCATATTCACTGTTGTCTCAGTATTAGTGTCTCAGAGAGAGATCTGGGGTAAAAATAGTAAATTAAAATTTGAACAGCTATGTACCCAAGATAGACTTGCCCCTATTACATGGTACTTAAGTGTAACTGGCGAAGTGTACGTGTAGGTACCTACTGTGAATGAGTACACCTCTTCGTAACCCTCCGGGGAAAAGAGGCGTAATATATGTTAAAGTTGGTCCCTTATTCTGCAATGTTCAGAGACGACAATGTTCAGAGACGACAATTACCACGGACTCTGAGATTCCTGAAGTAAAGCTACACAATCGCTATAACCGGCGCAGGGCTGGGATCGAAGCCACGTGTAAACACATGTATGGCGCGCCGCGTCCGCGTCCGCTCGCCACAAATAGATCGCTCCCATATCGGACATCTATTTCACTGTAGACCACACAATGTATCGAAAAGGTATGAATTTTGCTGGACAATCCTTTTACTGTGTTTAGTAGTGGACCCGAAACTTTTAAAATTTCAGGAGAAATGGGATGATAATGAGAAATTAATCTAGAGTTTGCGAAAGGAAACACATGGAGTTTGGGCACTATGTCTCTACTCATCCCCATATAAAGATCACACAAGAATGAAGAATATATCTGAAATGTTGCAGCAAAAACCCTCTCCGCTGCACATCATCAATTAGAAAAATTGAGGCTGACACCTCAGTGGCTTACTAATACTCGTATTATACGTACAGGCGAGGCTATCTATTGATCAATGGTATGTTTCGATGCGGTTTAAGGATGGTGTAGGCAGTTGAGTTCCGAGATCCTAAAGAGTTGAACCATGTCATTACTGTCTCATTCTTTTGAATAAGATCTTCAAAAAATCCTATCTATCCTCTGCATAAGTCTACGACCACCACCCCGATCCAGAAGCCAACGTTTTGATTGAGTCCACAGTTTATATACAACATTGGTTCGCTTGTTATTTCCACACCTTCGACTCCTATTTACCATGATCACAACGACATAAACACCACACATCGCCCAAATGAAACCCAAGCATATCAGTTAGAACTTAGAGTTGGTTTTGATTTGGTGTGGTGTCCGTTGTTTAATCAAGCAACTGGCCAGTTATATTTGACAGGTTTATCGACTCCTGAACTTGTGGAAGAAAATGAACTGCAATGGTATGTGTGTTGTGATTCTATGCGTGAGTGATGTGTGCTTTGTGCTCGTTCATTTTAGGTTTACTGCGCTCTTGTTGGATTGGTGGAATTGTATCCTTTTTGGCATTAGGTGGTTTGTTTCTAGATTTTAGTTTAAGTACTGGAATTGATATATTCCTTAAACAGTCTTCGGAACTGGCTTGCTCTCATTGCATTTGCTTTTTGTTATTTCGAACTAATTGAATCATGAAGGTAAATGATAAATATCGTCGCAGGTGGTATTTCTAGGATCTTGAAGTTGAAAACTTGTCTATTTCTTTTATTTAGGTTTTGTCTTATATTCGTGTCTCTAACGATAATTGGGTTGCCCTCATTTGTCTGTCACCAGAAACTCGCAACATGATATGAGATACCCATCACCCGTCGATATACTTTCTGGACAGAACAAACTAGTATCCACAATTCTGGGTCAGTATTCTTCAGTTCTCAGTATTCTTCAATAGACCCTTCATTGTTTTTATTTATCATACTGATTACCAGCACATGTCCCTACGAGTAGCAGGCAGTTCATCACAGTTCGGCTGGCGGCGACGCGTACATCCGCGGCGCGGTGCGGGGCGGCGCAGGCGTCGCGATCGATCCTCATCCATCACTCCTGCCGGTGACACGCTCTTATTGGGTAATTGTGGGACCCTGCCACGCGGTGCAAAGTACACTGGATTGTTTGTTTAGTAGCTGATGTCATTGTCTAGTTAGGCACTGTGGAAATCGTAAGGTCCAGTTACAGAAGACGAACTAGCAGGGGATCGACGGGGTGGGGGTGGAGGGGGAGGGGGTTCAGGGGATCAGAATTTCGTTTGCTTTACCCCGTCGTCATTCCTATTGTCTGCCATTTCGGCCAATTTAGCGCAGCCTAGGTTCTCAATTTTTTTTTTTTATATTGAGTGGACTTATGCCATGTTTGACAAATGTTTTATAAGAACAACATAAACATTATTTTCTTTCTCAGTCTTTTTTCACAAAGAAATATGAAAAGTTTTGTATCAGCAACTTGGTGATTAAATGATGCTTTATGGACTTTCTTATTATCACTATCTACAGATGAAGTTCTGGAAATAAAACCCAAGACACGCCAGTTCCTGAGTGAGACCAATACAAAGTTTGTCATGCAATACATACCATACAATGTCGTTGAAAGTTCTTTAAGTGTTGTTAAACTCGGGCGCATGTTTTCTTCGTCTTCATGCAGTGAACTGCGTTAAAGTAGAGAGACAAATATTTAATATAATGTTGTTATGCTTTAAAATCTTATGTTGTTTTGAATTCCTTGTCACTTAGCCATGAAGTTTACGTAGAGTTAAAAAAATATAGACATAAGTTATGGAATGATTTGTTTTATTTAGAGCACCAATTTTTTTGCAGTTTGCGTTATAAGTAATGTTATAAGCTGATGTGTGTTGAATTTTTACTCGGTAAATAGTACCCAGGGCTGGCACATGGATCGCAGATATAGTTCTTCAAATCTGACATGTGTAAATGTCTCGGCATCATACTGCATGATGGGTCTTTTGGCTTCGTACAAGACTTTCAGTTTTTATTTTACTTTTGATTTTTATGTTTCTATGAGTTAGTTTAGTTTGTGAGTTTTCTGTGAGAGTCCCAATAAATACTTTTTCTTTCTTTGATTGAGTCTCTAGAATTCGTTGGAAATAGACGGGATGTGAACTCATCCAGGGCCACCCAACATCCTACAAACGACTCCACATGATCTACCACTACCACCCTAATTCCACGACAGTGTAATAAAAACTAAGTCAAACAGTAGTAGCTACTCGGTGCACTAGCACAAACAAGTGACGAGCATGGACAAACATTTGTGGACAATTATTGACCAATACCGGCCATCAACCAACGTCAAGTAACAACGCGCCGTGATGTGAGCTTTTTAAATTGTGGCGTGACGAATTGAAATGATGAGAGGGTGAAATATTAAATGTTGAATTGTCAATGACATGGTTTGTCAACAGTATTTAGTTTACGTAGCTAAATTGATAAATAATACTGAGTAAATACTACTTTCTAGATGGTAGGTAGGTATTTGAAATAAGCGGTTACTGACCGAGTCATAATTTGAAATGTTTAGTTATCTGCATTCTGACCTGCAGAAAGTTTGCTGATTTTCTTAATGGCTTGGGGGTAAGAGCAAGCGAGTGTTTTCAATAAGTGTTGATACTGTGGGTATTTCTATGTATATATGACATATGTAATCTATATATTTAAATGAGGACCCTGTGAGTTCAGACCGTAAGTCTGAAAAGCTTGCAACGTTTGAAAAAAACCAAACGAGAGATGTCGCGGGACATCCGGTTGGAACGACGTTCCTTTCGCTTTTGCACTCTTAGCGAAGACCACGACATGTTTGTTACGTAAGAAAAGTGTCTTGACGGTCAAAATGTTACACTTTTTTCTCGGTAAGTGTGCGGAGTACAACGTGCGATGAGGAACTTCGTTCCAAAATCTATAAACCAAATATAATTTTGGATACTTTCATTACAAAATCAACATTCCAATTGCATGTAAGTAGGTACAAATAACCATGTATACCTACCCTGTGTCCTGACACTGTTAACTCCACAATGTACATTGTATATGTATGTATTTATACAGATGAGAAGCTTACACTTGATAGGCCACAACCCGATTATTGATACTTGCACACTAACCTGTGTACTTATGCCATCACGCAGACAAGTGTTGATACATGCTTGCAACCAGTCCTCGACCAGCCAGCCAATCTTGATACTTGCACCTTTCTACCTCACCACTAACCGTGTCGTAGACAAATCTTGATACTTGCATTCTAACCATGTATGTAGTCGACCATGACGTAGACAGATCTTGATACTTGAGGGTCCACTTGAACTACCCACGGTGAATGTTGACTGTTTCGAGATCAAGTCAAATATTATGATGAATTTCATGGTAAGGTTGTTGTTAGTGTTACTTGTCATTATGGGTTAGGGTAATCATGTGTGCTGGCTGGTCATGTGGTCACCTCCCACGTTCATAGAATTATGTAAGTACTTTGAGGCGAGCATGGTAGTTGATCGTATTCTTAAGATATTAATTAATAACTGTGCATTTAATTTACCTACTTTGGCTAAAGGTTCCCGCTGACAGGCGCGACGCGACTAGTAGAAGAATTTCTATGAAAACTTCATGGAATTGTTCTACCAGAATCACGTCGAACCGTCTGGCCTGTCTGCGGGAGCCTTAATACTTAGAAGAGTAAAAAACAGAATATACGTACAGTGTACATTGTACACATTTTAAATAAAAACCTTTTAATATTTAAAAAATGAGCGAAGGGCAACAAGAACGTAGGAAGAAAACAACAGAAAAAAATGAGGTATGCAAAGTCGTGCAGCACGAAAGATAGCGCACAAAATATAATGAGAACCGGAATTTAAATCAGCCAATTGTACTTCCCATGTAGCAGTCCACCCAGGCGCCACAGACATGATCAAGCAATCAGTGGGACCGATCTAGGCTGAAGTAAAACAGTGCATGCGAGGTCAGCGAGTCAGCGCTGCCGAGCGAGCGGTTGCAGCGGCTGCAGCGCAAACATTTGAATACGAGCGTCGAGACGACATGCGCCCAAGTGCAGGGGTGTCAGGGTTGACACGGGAAGTGTACTGGAGGAAATAATGACAAACAAAATACAATGGAAGTATTTAAGGTATTATTTAATCTATTAGGTACTTGGTATTAAGCTGCATCCGGTTAAACTGGAAGCCGAACCCAACATAGTTACAAAAAGGCGAGGCAAATTGATTGATTGATTTAATCTAGTATCCAGTGTAAATAGTTAGTTGTAATAATATAGGTATTCATTATTTAATAATCGATTAGTTAACTACGTAGAAGGAAAATGGAAGGATTCGTTACTTGATTTAAGTACAGAGAACATGGAAGTGTGACCTGAGCCTAATTGTGACAAGAAGAGTGAAAAGCATTCAGAACCCTTTGCTCCTATAGTAGAGAGGTTTCGAGGATTATTAAATGACATGGCCGGATCCTGCCATCAGAATCATTCAGAATAAATAATTGTACAATAATTATTAATATATGAAAATTAATTCTTAAATATACTAAAATTAATCGCAGTTTTATAATCTCTTATCGTCATCACGCCCGTATTCCAAAAAGGCTTAGACAGAGGTGTACCTATAGTACACACAAATTTCGCCAGTTATGTTTAAGTCCCATGTAATAGGGGGCGAGCTTATTGCCAATAATTGCGCCTAGTTTTGAATGATCACTCGTTATTAACGGTGATGCTATAAAGATATTGAATCAGATCGACTTTATTCAGCCTTCCCTTCAGAATGCTTGGGTAAAAAACCATCTTTACTATTACACCATTACAGAATTAGACCTCCCTAATAAATCGCATGCATTGCTCCTTCCACCAACACCACTCCGTGCAGCCCTGTACGTTGTTCGTTGATTGCTGATTGCTTTAGCGGCTCGGCTCGTTAGTGCCGCACCGCTGCCGTGGCGTGCCGTGCCGTTGCCGCATGCCGTCCTACCGCACATGTCGTGCCGATAATTAGCAACCGCGATTGATTGCACATCAACTAATTGATTCGGAATTTCATTTGGACTGAAGTTTTGGGCTGAGGATTTGTTGTTTGTGTCTGTTTAGGCTGCTCAACTTTTCGGTCCTGCTTATAATGTTGACGTTGATTTGATTGTAGACTTAATTATTATCAAGCTATTCTGTTTAGTATTAATTATGCACAGAGAAATAGAGCTCTACGTTATTTATTCATTTATATGTATATACTTTATTGTACACCACAAAAATACTTACCAAAAAAATATATCAAACACTGCAAAATACATTCGGTGCCTCGGTGGGAGTCAAAATAAAATTAACAACCTATTATGTAGGTATATCGAGACAAAGAAGCTCAAGAAGACCTTTGTCAGTTCAAATGGATCAATATAACGATTTTCAACTGGGAACTGCGTTGTATAAATATTTGCAAGTAGGTAGGTATAGTGAAAACGTCCCAATGATTCCTTCGGCCAAAAAGTTAAGTAAAAATGAATTTTCCTCAATATTATCAGAATGGTGGCAGCACCGGCTGTTCGTAATACTATCGGCTCAATTTTGAAAATGATGATAGTGTGACGTCATTTTGATCGGCTTGCTATTAGGCTACTTCTTCAATCATAAACATTATCTTCTGATATCAGCTCCTGGCTTTCTCAATATTGGTAGAGTATTCTTTGCGACATAACAATCCATCAACTTTATTTACGAAACCTTACAGGTATCGGTCAGGTATAGGTCTGATTATCCGACGGATAATGTCATAAACCCATATAATTGGAACGGAGACTTAGCTTAGAACGGTCCATACCTTTTTACTATCTACGCATTTTTCATTATAGTTTCACAGAAAAGTACCTATCCTGTAATACAGGGCAAAATCACGTCACATACCTACCTATATATGACGTGATTTTGGCCTTTTCTAGTTTTCACAATCAATAGTGTTAACTAACTACTTTCTTGAAACTCATGTGTCAATATGAGAAGTCGCAACATTTAAATAAAGCAATCATGCCACGATAATTGGAAATTAAAGTCATGTCCCATATAATCAATTGTCCTTCACATTTGACCTGAATATCCTATTAAATGCCACGCGAAAATGAACTTTACACTGTTGTCTTACGAGTGGAGAACTATGACAAGCAAAAACACGCTATAATGTAGGGTCAAGTGTTGATCACATAAACAATGATCTAAATGGCGTTAGTGTCGACGGCTAGCGGAGTGGCGTAACAGTGAGAGTGCAGGATAGATACCGAAGTACTGGTCGGATAGACACTTCGAACTAAGTAATAGACTGTTATGATAGACGAGTAACATCATCATCGTAGAAAACCTTGTTTATGGTAGCTTGAGTTGTCTCGTGCGTTGCTTGAGTTTCATTGACTTCCAAGAGAATCATCACCCTAATTACGCACTTTAAATCACAATCAAAATAATTTGAAGGATATTGATAATCCATTGCTTCATATGTGCAACAACTTAAATAACGCAATGAATGTTGTTGACCTGTCAAAATTATAGCCATTGCTACTGATAGTGTGTTACGCAATTACTCCACAGGTGGAACTTATATCTTATTCCACTGTCCTGCCCTACTCACTCTCTTTCTTGCTAATATCCTCTTCTTACCACGCAGTAGTCTTATTGAAGTCCAGTTCATATAACTAGTTATAATCTAAGTTTGGTTCTGCGATTGTAAATCTTGCAGACAATATTTTGTAGTTTTAACGAAATATTCACTGAAATATTTAGTTTGATAATAAAATGTATATTGGACGTTGGACCAAACGTTTAATTTATATAAAACAAGACACGTCCCATTCCAAACTGTCCAATACGTTTAGCTTAAACAAACACCATTTAAAAATATACTAAAAGCGATATAAAACGAGCAGACAGACAGACTGGCAGATGTCTAATTAGTTCCGAGAGTGCCGTGATATCTGACACGACGCCATTTTATTGTTGCGCGTGTCGGAATATGTAGAGTTATAAAGAATACAATCTTCCTAGATTACATGGAATTAGTATGTACTTTCCTAAATTGCATGGAATAGTATTTACTATATTTTTGCTAGACCGTCGAGAGTGTTTCTAGACTAAATAATCAACGAATTCCGAGCGAAACCGGGGATCTGTGAGTCGGTCCAAATAAATAGAATAACTTATTTTACTTTTCACCAAAAATGTAAGGGTAACAGAATTAACATTATCTTTAAAATATTTTCTTAATTTTATGTGCAACTCTTGATGTATAAGTAGTTATAAATAATAAATATAGTAAACTCAGTGAATGCTATGTTTATGAGACTTTATCTAATTGTAGTCGGATAAATTGTTATAAAAATACATTCAATATCCTATAACGTTTTAAAACAGCTCTGTCAAAATAGATTTACATAAGTCTGTCAATATTAAAAGTTATTTGGTCAAATTGTATGATTGTTAAAAATGGCGGGAATGTTAGATGTACTTGAATAATATTGCGAAACTTTATAAGGGTGGGCCCGCCAATTTATGGTTCTCTTGGATTCAACTGTGGTGAAAGATGGACTACTGTTCATGTAAGTGAATTGATATTATTGCTGTTAACTATGTTGTTCTATACCTATGTGGTATAGGTAATATAATAAGTCTAATATTGCTTTTGTCATTTTGTGGTAAATCGAATTACGGAATAATCATGTTCTGTTTCTTTGCATTGATAAGTTGCTATAGCTAGTTGGAGAAATGGTCCAAGAGATTAACGTGATGGGTACCTAACAATAATTGTTTATACAAATGTACAATGTGTTGATACAATACTTTATAAAACAAGCTACCATGAAGTTTGCTTGTCCTTCCTTCTTCATGATGACCTAGTTTTGGGAACGGACAACTAGTTTTCTGATTAAAGTATTTAACTGACAAGCCTAATTGAAATAAATGCCTAGTCTTGTCTTTCTGTGCTTTTCTTCATAAAACCCTTTCCTTACACACTATTCATAGGTACTTCATAGAGTACCTAAATAACTAATAACCTCCATACACAGTAAATGACACCAACCAACCACACTCAAAGCTTACTAATTAAGCTGGTATTATACATAATCATATAGATTTCATCCACCTTTCTGACATCAGAAGTGGGATAGTGCTCCAGCTTACAAAACAGATTTCTAATGAATTTTATTTATCTATTTTCATGATCAATGTTGGAGCTATCGATGGTCTGCTGGAAGCTGTTGTTAATCAGTGGGCCAATAAGACTATGACATCGCGCTGCCGCCTCTGACTTCAGGACTGCGGAGTTGCAAGTAACTGTACGGGCATAGATACTGCGGAGCTGCGAGCTGCTGTACGAGTATCGAGGGTCAGTGGGTCGTCTTAGGGTCGAGAATGCTGAGACTCTAGCTGCTGTACGAATATCGGGAACCTTTCCAGCAATAAGAAGTAGTTAAAGTCGGTAAGACCTTTAGAGGCTCTGCTTTGATATTACTTTGAAATCTGAGACCACAAATCCAGCTGATGGTGCATCATAGAGGAAGTTTAGTAACATAAAAACTTGAATTTTGAACACATGTTTGTAATTAAAAGTTAAGCTTTAACTGGTAGTTTGTCCAACTTCAAATAGAGAATTATTGTTACTATGGTTAGTTACTAGATTATTATTAATTATTGCTCAGACAGAAGTTTCACATAAAATGAAACTGCTTATGTAACAAAGATTCAAGTGTTAAAAAGATAAGGTTGAGCATAAGTTACAAGTTTTCAGAAATGAAACTGTGTTACTGAAATACTGATGTTAGATTCTGGTGTTCATAAATTATTTTCAAAGATACATTTTGGGTAAAATTGCAAAACTTATTAATATGATCTGATCACACTTCACACTAGACAGTTAATATAATAAAGGCGAAACTTTGTGTTACTTCTTAACGGCTGAACGGATTTGGATAAAATCTGGCACACAGACAGTGGGTAATTATAACCTGGATTAACAAATAGGATACTTTATTCCGATATTTCCACGGGGTCAACACTTATGCGGGTGAAACTGTGGGGCGCAGCCAGTTATAAGTATTTCATAATGTAGTACATAGTAAAAAGCCACAATTTAAAGTTGGTAATGTATCATAGAGTAAATGAAACATATATTTCTCTTTGATCTGAAATGTAAAAAGAAATAGTGAATATCATTTAAATTACTGAAAATTTAGTTTGGTGTTATAACCTTTTACTTTAAGATTAAAGTAGATGTCAAATGTTCAGTGTGATCATGTCTAAGTCTGAAATTATTTTAACAGAAAATGTATCAATATAATTTGCAATGTTATTGCCAGGTTGCCGAAGCGATGTATGGTTTTGATTATTCCTAAAATCAATGCTGGTTGTTTGATAAACTGGGTAAATTGATGAATTATTGCTTTACAGTTACCTATTTTGAAAACTGACTATTAAGTACTGCCCTGAAATTATTATTTATTTGATAATACTTAACACTCCTTTTTGGGCAGTTGTGTAAGAAATTACTCTACTGACTGGTTGACTATTTACTTGATGCTATTTTTGTCACCAGAAGAGGACCAGTTGTTTAATTACACAGTAATTGTTATTGACTTTGTGTAAGTAATCTGATCATATAAACTAGAAACTTAACATACTTACAAGTTGAAACTTTTGAATCGGTCACTATCACATATTGCTATTTTTGGTCTTGCTAAGTACATACTTGGAGAACGAAGTAATGGTTAGTATAGCCGTGTGAGATTACTCAAATTTATAGGAGAATATCTCATTGAATATTGATCAGCTATAACATATTGATTTTGTAAAACAATAAATCACTATGAACAGGAGAGTACTTTTTGACTATGAACGTCAGTTGTCAGATGATAATGACATTGACGTATGGTAACGTTCCATTTCAAGAATATTTTATCAAACGTAAATTATTATTTTGTGAATAGAAAGGTTGCAATTTAATATTTATATTATTCCATTTCTTTAATTGATATTTTAGACAAATTTATTGTGACTTATAAGGTTGCTTCACAAACAACGATTCCAGAGTTGTTTAACAAGTCATTATTTATAGTTTTACATAATCAAAACAACTTAGAATTACACTATGTGAATGTGACAAGGTCAAAGGTTATTTTGTCATTTTAGACTACAAAGTGCACAGAGTACTTTTGATAACAAAGTGGTTAAAACTTCTAGTTTTGTCTGACCGCTGCAGCGGGACTTGATAATTTTGTGTTGGCTTTTAACCGTTTACTTGGAGAGTAAAATTGGTGTCAACTGTTCAGAGTGACCATGATAAAATCTGAAATTATGAGTATTGTCAGATTGACCGAGCAATGTGCTATTTTGATAATTTATACGATGAATACTGGTTAGTGTTTGAATCGTTACTGATTGGAACATTATTTTTATTATGCTACACACAGCTCCATTAAGTGGTTACCCCCCAAAAGACGTGCGTTCAAATTAGAGATGATAAATAGGACCATCAACCATTAAATTTAACGAGGTAATATTTAAAATTAACTATAATATTCAATAAACAAAATTAACATTAATTATTATCGAATAAAAATATCATCAACTTCTTCGGCGCAAAATCGGCAACGTCGAACTAATCATTTAAAACATTCATTCCGTTACGTGCATTCAATTGTATGCTCTGTCTCTCGTACGATAAAACACATTTAACAAATATTTTGGGTCGGTTAATGGTTGATTTAAGTTGTTAACAATTTCAACATGCATTAGTTAAAATATTCAACATGTTCCAGATACTTAATTATATTGAAGATGTTTTAACTAACTAATTCTACTATCTACTTCTGTAAATATTTACATAATATAAGCTAACATATAAACCATAATAATATGTACATTTATATGAAAAAGTAAGCAAAATAGATATGCAGATACTTGAAATATTTTCAACCAATAAAAATATCGACATTTTTAACAATTATTAACCTAAACAAAGATTGAAGGGAATCCTAGCCACGAAATGTGCTTTTGTCATGCATTATATATTTTTCTATTTTGTTTTAGTAATAATCATAAATAATTTAAACCTCAAGAAAAATAAAATACCTACTTCAATAATCATTTATTATATTTTTTTCATTTAAGTAATATTTATTATTGCTATTATTTAACAAAACCGATCTTAATTAAGTACTACAAAAAGATTTATATTTTACAATTTGATTTGATAATTTAGTTATCATACTAGACATAAATTACCAACTGACACAAACAGAAATCATATAAAAAATAATAATAATAATGGGTAGATAAATCATAGTTGTTTACTCTTCGTCATTTTAATTGAACGTAGGTATACATCAAACGTGGTAGTTGTAGCTAGAGGGTGTGGATTAATTTTATAAAGAGATACCCTCAAGTTATAGCAACCCATCAACTGTTATCTGTGCTATCGATTAGACAGAGACCTAAAGATAAAGTAACTCGGATCATATTAGATAACAATTTCATTGTAATTCATTTGGGCTCGCTGGCTAGTTCATAAAACTGCCGAGTATGACGACGACGATGTTTGGCGATGCGATGGTTCGAATCCAAGTCAAAACAATGAACTCTTTTTCGAAGTATTCTTTAGATATTCGTAATGAATTAAAACTTGAGGGATTGGCACATACTGACGCTGTGTGTACGTTTTGTTATCATTATCGTTAATGTTAATTATCAATTTGTTGGTATTATTTTATTGTTTATGGATGTGATATCGGAGGATATCAATGTGGAAAAAGATGTGATATCAAAGAGGATATCAATGTGGAAAAAGATGTGATATCAAAGAGGATATCAATGTGGAAAAAGATGTGATATCAAAGAGGATATCAATGTGGATAAGATGTGATATCAAAGAGGATATCAGTGTGGATAGGGAGGTGATATCAAAGAGGATATCAGTGTGGATATGGATGTGATATCAAAGAGGATATCAGTGTGGATAGAGAGGATATCAAAGAGGATATCTGTGTGGATAGGGAGACGATATCAAAGAGGATATCAGTGTGGATAAGGATGTGATATCAAAGAGGATATCAGCGTGGATAGGAGTGTGATATCAAAGAGGATATCGGTGAAAACAGTGATGTTATAACAAAGAGAACATCAATGTGGTTAGGATCAATGTGATACATATCTATATTATAGAATGTATGGACGCAGATTTCATATCAATGGTTGTATTAATATTGGTTGAAATATGAATAAAACTTTCAGTCTGTCTTAAACCAAATTTTTGTAATATGTAACCGAACAATGTCTTATGTTATGTTACTCTTAACTACTACTGCATTGCCTATGTTCTTCGGGACGAAGCACAGATCAGAATGGCCGTGTCGGAATATGTAGAGTTATAAAGAATACAATCTTCCTAGATTACATGGAATTAGTATGTACTTTCCTAAATTGCATGGAATAGTATTTACTATATTTTTGCTAGACCGTCGAGAGTGTTTCTAGACTAAATAATCAACGAATTCCGAGCGAAACCGGGGATCTGTGAGTCGGTCCAAATAAATAGAATAACTTATTTTACTTTTCACCAAAAATGTAAGGGTAACAGAATTAACATTATCTTTAAAATATTTTCTTAATTTTATGTGCAACTCTTGATGTATAAGTAGTTATAAATAATAAATATAGTAAACTCAGTGAATGCTATGTTTATGAGACTTTATCTAATTGTAGTCGGATAAATTGTTATAAAAATACATTCAATATCCTATAACGTTTTAAAACAGCTCTGTCAAAATAGATTTACATAAGTCTGTCAATATTAAAAGTTATTTGGTCAAATTGTATGATTGTTAAAAATGGCGGGAATGTTAGATGTACTTGAATAATATTGCGAAACTTTATAAGGGTGGGCCCGCCAATTTATGGTTCTCTTGGATTCAACTGTGGTGAAAGATGGACTACTGTTCATGTAAGTGAATTGATATTATTGCTGTTAACTATGTTGTTCTATACCTATGTGGTATAGGTAATATAATAAGTCTAATATTGCTTTTGTCATTTTGTGGTAAATCGAATTACGGAATAATCATGTTCTGTTTCTTTGCATTGATAAGTTGCTATAGCTAGTTGGAGAAATGGTCCAAGAGATTAACGTGATGGGTACCTAACAATAATTGTTTATACAAATGTACAATGTGTTGATACAATACTTTATAAAACAAGCTACCATGAAGTTTGCTTGTCCTTCCTTCTTCATGATGACCTAGTTTTGGGAACGGACAACTAGTTTTCTGATTAAAGTATTTAACTGACAAGCCTAATTGAAATAAATGCCTAGTCTTGTCTTTCTGTGCTTTTCTTCATAAAACCCTTTCCTTACACACTATTCATAGGTACTTCATAGAGTACCTAAATAACTAATAACCTCCATACACAGTAAATGACACCAACCAACCACACTCAAAGCTTACTAATTAAGCTGGTATTATACATAATCATATAGATTTCATCCACCTTTCTGACACGCGCGTTTAATCTTCTGCTAATTAATCTGTTGCGGTGAAGAAGTGTCGGTGTGATTTGTGACTGTTATTTGTTGATTATTTATTTAGTTTTGAGTCTTGGTGGAGTTAATTTTAGTCTCTTTAAAAAAAAGAGAGTTGAGAAGTCGCTAACTCTTTACATTAAAATTATTTAGAAAATTGAATCGTAAAATGATTGAAGTCGATCGTCTGCGTGTGTAGCAATTTGCTCTTGAAACAATTTGCGATTAATCGTAGAAATAGATTGCTTATAAAATCTTTTCGGATTCACTTTCAACGAGAAAAGGCAGTGTTTAAAGTAATTTATTGTCATCAACATCACTTGAACATAATTTATCCTCACCATTTCCTGAAAATATGAAAATGTGTAACTCCTCTCCATCAGTGGCACCCCAACTTGCTGTAACTTGACCCGTTCATTTATGCCTTTGGGTTAGTGATGCCCAAAAACTCGACTTTTAACACTATCCCAAAACGTTGAAATTTTATAAAAGTGTACCTACCTACCTAGAAGTTATACGCCAACATAATAAATGTTGACGTATAACTTTTGTTTGGTGTCTGTGTTCTTAGGACTCTGAAAAAAGCTGGTTAAAAGTTTTATTATAAACCCAATGTATATCATCAAACACATTGTAAGTTTTTTTTTAAATAAATCTTAAAGAATCGTTTTCGAAGATTATTATTAAGTATTTACTTTACTTTTCGTTTTGGCGACGTTTCTCGGTCCCAAAAATAAATAACGTTAGCACATCCTTGCTGACAGATATTTGTATGCGACGCATTAATTAATTAGTCTCGTGGAGATAACGACGTTAATGCGTCCCTCGACACTCGACATATCTCGAGACGCGTCTTGTATGATTGAACACATCAATTATGTCGGGATTGCATGCAATGGAATCAACTCTGTGGAATTTACGCGTTTTGTGTCGTGGGCACAGTTTTTAAAAACACAGATCACAGACATTTAAATATAATCTCTTTGTCTCAGACTAATATTACTTTGCATACCTACCTACTACTGCTGATCACATAACACTGATATTAGAGTTGTTTAGGGTTTTCTTCATGCATAAATTCGTAGAACACGTTCGTTCGATAAACTTTAATTTGGGTAGCTAAGAAACGAATATCGAAAGGCGATGTTGATCATGGTGCTCGTAGAAAAAGATTTTTAATGGGACAAGCTGATCGCCTACATATTTTTTCGAGCTGATCGCTCGTTTAACGCTTAAGACCTTATATTATACCTAAATATAATATCCTGAAATACTTACAATATATATTTTGCTCTAGCAAACGTAAGGTAGTTAAAGCTGAAAGAAAATAAATTCCTATGTATCTAATCGCCATCACTGCCACCCTACCCCAGTAACCGGACCCGTCCTGTTGCGTCGCTCAGGCTCAGCATTCGTTCGTAATTAACTCCCGACAGATAACGCACACGGATACGTTTCTTACACAAACATTAATTTGTTCACGATTAACTAACATCTAATCAGTGCAGAGGTGTCAAAGATTTTTTTAAACTTTTTTGGAGCTGAAGATTGGAGACCCTTCTCATATTGAAAGAAATACAGTAGCACTTTGATTTTGGTGGGGAATGTATTTTGTCGCCTAATTAGTGAGCCAATTAAAGATTATGATTGCATTTAATTTAATGCTGTCCCTGAATGTCTTACGACCTTTTGTGATAGGACTTATCACATTGTTTTTAGCTGGAATTAAAACACATAACCAAATATGGATTGCATTTAAAGAGAACACGCTCAGGTGTGAGAAAATACTGGCTTTATAATATGATGGAGATGTATCAACGCTTTTATTAAAAGCCCTGTAAAGGCAAAATATATATTATTATTAACCATCATTTAATTTACAAAGTTAATATAACCATAACTCGCACCTAACCTCAAACCGCCGCGGTAAAAACTTTTAAGCCGAAAATTAATAAAAAGGGAGATATTCGCAACATTATTACAAGGCAGATTACGTCTGAGTCTCGGGCTCCCGTCCCGGAGTAAATCCCGGCAGGTCCGCTCAATATCCCGGCTCATGATAAAGTCATAAAGGCCATTGTGCTCACGTGCGGCGAGGAGGGGGGAAGAAAAGCAGGGGGTAATGACGCTATTTTTGGCGTTGGATGGAAAGAGGATGAGATCACGGAAAGAAGATGAGTAGTAGGTACTTAGGAAATGTGGTCCTAGCTAGAAAATGTAGAATAGGTTTTGTTTGATTAATTCTGGAGACGTGAATTTACAGGGGACAACATACTGGAAAAACACTAAACACGTGTTAATAGTTCAAGTGCACGAAGGGACAGAAGTAATATTAAAGTTTTTGAAAAGTTAAAAAGTAACTGTATGCACAAGCTGAGTAAATGCAATGCTGATATTTGTACAGCGTTACAACAGCGTCAACCTAAAGAAGGATTCCATCTTTAGCATGTCCACACAGGAACTAACAGCATGTTTACACTATGGCACTACCGTCATGTGTCAGCTGCTAAAACCAATAACAGACCTGCAAAATGACGAAAGTTTTTGCGACAAGGACTCGGCAACCAATAAATGTAAAGTAGAAAAAACCAACTGCACCAACGTATGGCTTGAATTACATTTGACTTCTCAGCACTTTTATTTTTGTTGTGACACCTACACCATAAAAATAATATGCGGCGACCACGTAACAGTTCTTCAGCTGAGCCAAGCCGGGATCATTACCATAGGTCAAGAGTGCGTCATCAAAGGAAAGGACTTCTCATTATATTCAATACGTCATCAGTCCAACCAAATGAACATTTCACCAATAATTTATACACCTGAATTCGACCAAATTAATCACTTGATTAACATCAAAATCCCGGATGAAACACCGATTGATGACGGAAACCTAACCATATCCATGACCAGTCTGGGGGAGGCGATAGAAAAACTGAAGAAAAGCGATTCAGACATAGAAAACATATCGCCGCATGATATCCACCAATACGTAATTTGTTACGTGTTGATGGCAATCGCTCTATGCGTAGCAGCCGTCTGGTTGTGGCGGACCGGGCGATGTCGCCTGTGCCGAAAGGCCGCAGCTGGACACCGTGGCGAAGGATCCCGCCGGCAGCAGACCACGATGACCCCATCGTCTCCGAGACCACGACGCCACAGCGAGAGCTGCTGCCAACAAGAGTTTGCAGCGGCTCCGCTGACACCGAAACGAACCAGAAGACACGAATCACACAGTGAAGTGCTCAGTGCCAGAGATCTAAAGGATCAAAGTGAAGTCGTTTTTCGTTTACACAATTGTGCCAAACGCTGGCCTAGCGCGAACTATAGTGCGATCACACGGGACAAAAATACAAACACAGGCAATCAAAATATTGCTTTTGCTATGGAAGACTCAATAGTGTAACTTTAAATCGGTGTTAATGTATCAAATAATTCATAATAAGTAGATAAGCTTTTATTGTTGCTTGCTTGCTCATTATTTTTATACTTACCAGTTAAGATTACTAGAAACGAATGCGTTTAAGTAGTTTCACACTTTGTACACACCATAAGTATCATAATGTAAATTTTTAGCTATCATCCCGCATTTATTCTCGCTCTCGGGAATATGTTCGAGTTTTAATCGAACACTAAGCGAAAATGCATAATTGCATCGAACGCAAGTATGCACATTCGCTCGTCCACCAAAATGTGGGCCAGTTCGCGTTCAGATCTCATTAGAGACACTACGTACTCAAAACCATTACCACTACCATTGTCTTGTAACTAAGTGTTATAGTGATTTAATATACTGCTATTTCCCTTACAATTCGAGACTTTAACTTTTACCATACAAACCATATCCTATCAATGCGAGAAAGGAGTGCTAGGTCACCATAGCGTCTAGCACTACTTTTTACATCCCAAAACAAGAAAATGTACACAAAACACGTCATAAGTAAGACTCGACATAAAATATTTAGGGAACAGCCCATCGCTTGCTAACATTCAATAAAACATCGGAGCGACGCGTGTGAACGACTGTACCTGGGAATGTTGAAGACGTTACCGTACAGTCGCGTGGAAAGGTGATTATGTGGTGAAAGGGACGAGAGAACGTGGTGTTTGGAACTGGCATAATAGCTAGCATATCTATAATTGTGGCGAAATGTCTTCTCAGTGGCCTCAAAAAGTTCTTTGACATTTTTCCATTTCAGCTTTGACACACCACGTTACGATTTAAAATTCTAGTGATCAAATGTTTTAACTGCTATAACGTTTTTATTGACTAATTCAACTATCTTTGACTTATGATAAAAAATATCAAGCAATTCCTTAGGAGTTCCGGATTATTATTATTTTTTAATTTAAATCATAGTGTGTATAATAATCATCACATCTGAAGTGGAAAAATGTCAAATGACTTTTGGAGGCCACTGTATGTGTATAGTGCCTCGGTCATTATCATCATTTCAGCAGAAAGAGGTCCAATGCTGGACATAGGCCTCCCCCAAGCATCGCCACATTGGCAGGTACTGTGCTTCTCGCATCCAGCGGATTCCTGCGGCCTTCAAAAGGTCTTCGGTAGCCGGTGAGCCTCATGCTGCGGAGTAATACGACAGGTTGACTGACCAGGGAGCTAAGGGTGATGATTTATTGTCTCTTGTTCAATATTTAGCCAGTAGTCTAATTATTAGTGGAAAATTCAGCTGATGACGTTTGCAATTTTGGCGGCTCTTAGTTTGAGTTTTGAGAGGGTTCATTAAAGCACCCGTAATACCTAATGCAGTAGGATTAAACTGATTAAAAAAAAATACATATATTCTATTAAAAATACCTCTCGAGGAATCATTTTTCTTCTTCGTCGTATCGTATCTAAAATTGGTAGATATCTATTTTATTATTTCGTGACGTTTGATCATGCAGTACGATCAATCAAGATAATACTAAACATCTATTTTACGCCTGGTAGGTACTTACGTGCGAAATAACACGAGGGGATAACAAGTCGCACGTAATTGAATACGGAATTAATTAATGGCAGTATTGGCGCCATGTATCTTGGTAACGCGCGAGTTTATAATGTACTTGTAAGGCTCATTTGTACTCATCCAGCGGCAGCCGTTAGTAATTTATGAGACAAGAGCGATCGGCAGTGGTTTTCAATGAGTCCGATGGAAATCAGATGGCCTTGTTGTATTGATGTTTATGTAATCGTGTCAACGATAGTTGCTTGAATACGTCCGTTCTAAGACACCGCACAACTGGTTACACACAAAATATTTCTTTTAAAAATTAAGTTCAAAAACTAAAACCCGACTACTGAAAAATCACGCTGTAAAGAGTTTGAAACAAGAAAATATTGTCATCTGACATACAAACTATTCAATATTTATCGTCTATTAAATAAACAACTTGCACGTAATATAATATTATAATGTATTTAATACATATTCATAGTGATGTTCAGGAAAGCCGTGGTCGTATGCCACGTTGCCCTAAAGCTTAAGATCGCTTACTACTGTCAGAATGTATTGTTTTGTTAGGGTAGGTTTTTTTAAGTCCATGACTTTATATCCTCTAGTCTAGAGGGCGCCATATTCAATTTAATGTGACGTCACATATCCTATAACTAGTGGACGTTCAATACGCTAGTAATATATAAGTCAATGCTTCCAACTATCACAACTCATTTGTCAAATTATGATAAGTAGTTGTAGAAGTTATGAGGGAACAGATGAACAGACATACATACATACCGTTCAAAAATCATAACTCCTTTTTGCTTCGCTGTAGTCGAGTAAAAAATATTTTTATCATAGCTCTATTCTGGTCGCAAGGAATTTTGTTTGTGGTCCTTCCTTACCATCTCTACGTGGCTCGTTGTTTCAGAGTTAATTCGACATTTCTTTATTTCTTTCAAACAATGTTCCTCTTTATCCACCATTTCGGTGATTATTAAGATTACTTCTAACTCCATTTTATAACCGGCTCCCTTACCCGGCCGTGGGCCATCACCCGTGTATAGCGCGGCCATTTCACCTGAGATCCGGATCAAGCCGGTTCGGCGCGTGCGAATGGGTTTATTATCCGGAACGGTTCGCATTACCCGGCCGTGTGTTTAGGGGCCACCTGTGGGCCTTAAAGTACTGTTCATTGGATTTTTTGGCAGTATAGTCAGTTTTTTGGGTGTTTGTGATGATGTGGGGTCATTCATGGATGACATATTAGTGGCGGAAATAAAATACGGCTTCAATAAAAGTAAATAATTCTCTTTAAGTACCTATGTGAGGTCGACTTATAATGAGTGTTTTATATTTCCCCATTCATGGCTACGCTAGACTACTTACTTATTACAGAAGTAAAAAAAAAACTTTGAAGTAAGTTTGGTACCTACGAATGCAGCTGGCATGCCAACTTATGCCCCGGCGGCGCCCGAAGTTATGGAATAGAACGTGTTCCCTCAGAAAGTGGAGAAGTTTGCGAAATAGTTGCGTCAAGTTAACTGTCAAAGAGGAGCATCCAGAGCCGCGGAGTTCTCAGGCGCCCCATTTATCTCGGAAGAGATTTCCCTGTGAAAAACTTTTAAAAGTTCTATCATTTCTTTGAGGACACTTAATACTTGACGTTGCGAAAGAAAATTGGAGATAAAAATATGTAAATACGTCCGGACCATTTACATTTCTGGAGGAAATATCTGAAATCTTCATAACCAACAAAACTTTGTCTTGAAACAAGTACTAACAATTTGAACAATAACAAAAACGTTGGGAGTACGTTGCGAACCACTAAAAAATGCACAAACACTCGACGCAAGTCCTCCGTGGCTCGAGGGCTATGAAAATTTCACCGGCGACCGAGAGGCCGGTTACAGGTGGCCGGTAAATTCCGGCGCGAACCGGATAATACCGTATTACCATGCCCGGGACGAAACGCTCGCGAAAGATATTTTAATATACTTTTATATTTGTTACACTTTTGTGTTTGACTGTAGCTGAAGTTTTATTTTTTTTCTTGGTGTTCTTGAGCGTTTTTCTTTTATGTTGATGTATTATGAAGTACAGCGTTCAGCGTTGTGATGGAACAGTGAAATGAAAGATTTTCCGGCCACGAAAGTATCCCCTGACTGGGAGCAGTATACATTACGACTTACGAGTTCATCAAAAATAATATTCGCATTCCATGTTACGATTATTCCTCTTTGTTTCGTATGAAGTTTATGTTTGATGGGTGTGTCCGCACGCGGCTGAAAGTCGGCGACAGTCATCATTCTCCTGCCCTTATCCCAATTATTTATTTGTGGTCGGCGCAACATGTCTTTTTCTTTCTTCCATACTTCTCTATTAGTCGTCATCTCGGTAGTCACCCCCTTTCTAACCATATCATCATCACACAGTCCATCCATCGCTTCTTTGGTCTTCCCCTACTCTTATAGCCATCGACATTCATACTCAAAACTTTCCTCACGACATGTTCCTCATTCCTCCGTATCACAGGCCATGACAACCGTCGTGTGAAAGTCGTCAACACTAAACAGTACCTACACTAAAAAATAAAATGGACACTAATTACTGGTTTGCAGTTTCAGAGGGCCTACACAAGTGGCAATCGCTTTCAAAGTGTTTCGTAGTTCTACAACGACTTTTAACAGAATTGACATAAGCTTCTCGATATCATAAGTGAATCCAAAACATTTTTGATACAATGTCACTTTGTCTAGGCCTTCAGGACATTATAAACGCTATTCGCATGAAAGTCATCGGCATTAGTAAGTAGGTAATCCTATTGAGCTGGGTTGTCAACCGGCCCGACCCCACGTCGGCCCTAATCACGGCGACCCGCGTCACCCGGGCGAGCACCGACCACCCGACCCTACTTACTGACTACTTACCGGTGCATTTCACGTTTTTCTGAAAGAACTGTCAATGTTATGTAGCTTCACTATTGAGTACAATGAGAATATCGTGTAAAAAAGCAGTAATAGGCTTGCGAGGTCGCGGGTTTGCACCCCACCCGCTACAATATCGACCTGAATCCACTTCTATCTGAAAGTATTTGTTAGTTGATACAATTAACATGAATACTAGAAACATGCAACCAGACATTGTTGGTGCATTATAATAATAGTGTTTGTTGAACTGGTGCACTGGACGTATTGCACGTCGACATCAAACGATGAAAATTGCTAACAAAGGTGGATTTTCCATTTTAAAATTTCTAAGCCAGTAACCTTTTTTTCTTTAGAAGCTGTCATTGGTGTTAATCGCAAGCATTAGGTGGAATGACAGCTAATTTCGGATCCGACCGGAATAAATCAGTTTTACACAGGAAATACCGTGGTAGATAATAGCCGGATTGCAATAAATCTACCAGTTATGTATGACTTATCTCAATCAAAGTATACTTCATCTTAATCCTCTAAGGATCAATAAAGTGACAGCAACACAAGTAATCGCGCTGGGCGTGCTTGTCGCCCGGAGCACGCGATCCTTCACGTCTGCTTTAATCACGCCGACCCGTATCACCGCGGTACGGAGCAGCGTGACTATAACACGTAGGCTAGTGAAGTGGCTGTCGATTTGGGGAGGGTGTGTATGCTTGGATGGTTTAAGCTACGTCAAAAAACTATGAAATTATTCTACTATTAAGGACTTTACGATCATTGTAGAGAGTGCAAAACCCGAATTACGTAGTAGCTCTATTAAGAAATGATAGTACGCATTATCACAATTCACAATGCTATCTATGAAAACCTTCTTTGAGCTCTATTTTTGGAACTTCTAGAAATAGGTACATTATGTACATAAAACCTTAACGACATAGGGAAAATGTCCTTATAAATGCAAAAACATACAACAAATAAAGTTACTAATCACGCTACAAACACGCGATTCCGTCTTGCGTGCGTGTCCAATGAGGCAAGAGGGGGAGGGTCTGCCAGACGCCGCAGTTAGCGCGCTCGCCCTTGCTGATAACGTGCCAGAGACTGCCATTCATCCTGGCGTGCCAGCGTGCCAGTAAATGTGCCGGAAGATTTTAAGGTATGGCAAGAGATTGGGACGTGTTTATTGCGAAGGTAAGCATCGGTTTTGCGAAGTTTAAATAAGTAATTGGAGGAAAGTTCTTCTTTCTGTACTAATTAATAGATTCCCGCCATTTGATGTAGACATACCTATGGCGTGAAATGGATTGCTGTTAGTACTTGGACTATTTGAAAAGTTTTGAAGTATCTATAAATAAAACTTCAAAATCAAAGCAGCCTGATGGAGTAAAGTCGTTTGGAGGACAATTTACAATTGTGTAAGAATAAGAAATCCGACTATGAGCATCACAAAACCTTACTGGATCACTTCTTCAAGTACAGTATTTTTATCTCGCGCGCGCTTTTCTTGTGGTAACCAAGTGTACAAACACGCTGTGAAGTGTGTGTAAGCGCAGGAGCTTTCGGTACCGTCCAAGTCATGGGCGAAGTTGGAAGTGTTTGTGTGTATGTGTGAGTTATGTGCTGACGCTACTCGTCTCCACGCACAAATTCACAGCGTCTTTGTACACCTGATTACCGCAACCAAAGCGTGCGCCACTTCGTGAGATAAAAACATTTATCATCTGCCTGGCCTTTTCCCAACCATGTTGGGAAAAGCCAGTCTAACCGGATGCCGAATACCAGTATTTTACATGGAGCGACTGCCTATCTGACCTCCACAACCCAGTTACTGGGTAATACGATACCCCTTGGTAAGACTGGTTGTCAGACTTTCGGGCTTCTGACTACGCGTAACGACTGTCAAAGATCCACGAATGACAGCCGGGACCAACGGCTTAACGTGCTTTCCGAGCCACGGAGGAGTCTCAGTATGTAAAGATGGTCACCCATCCACAGACCAACCGCGGCAAGCGTACCTTAACCTGATCGATCGACCTGTGCGGCTGTTATTATTTAGCCATGGACCCCGTGAGATAAAAACATTATAAGATGAAATTCGTGCAGATTATTGACCAGTCTAAAAGTACATGTTACTCCTGTGTGTTTGCTAGTGTCCTATAACTACACAACACAACTTGTAGAACTCTTCAACAAGCTCTCTTTTCCCGTAAGGTCGGAAGCAGATCCTGGCGGATATTGTTATGCGGCGACTTTACGAGTGCCGCACTTAACTCTGCGCAGTTATAATAAAACTGTCCAATATGTTCGCGCTATTTCCCGTGCATGGTGAGCAGAGTTTTAGCGGGTTATTGGCGGTAAAGTTTTAAATACTTTTTAATAGTACACTGTGTTATGAGCTTAGAATAGAGTGTTTCAACTTTTTTTCAGGCGTCGTAAAAGGCGAAAAAGTTACTTAAAATGTTATTATAGGCGTGGGAGGCAGCAATAACTATGTAATAGGTAAGTATGTTATCATGTATGTATGCTAAGTAAATTCATACAGTTCCAATGCCTGCTCTAGGATGCATATCCAGTGCGGCTCAAAAATCCTCCCCTATCTTAAAGACCCGTCTACTCTTTGGTCTCTGTAGCACCATGAATCGTGAGGCTTTAAGGGCTACCGCAAATCTTGGGGTTCATTCGATTCATCGAGTCTGGTCTAAGTCTAACCACGCTGAAGTCAGCATTTCATTCATTCATTCATGTAGGACTTTGATCAATCTATATTTCATGCATGATTACGATGAATGGATTACCGAAAACAGTGATTTACGTGATACTGACTAAGTATTTAAAACAGTAACTGAAAGGTATCCCAAACAACAAACAGTGGAGGCCCATTAAAACTATTATCATGAATGAAACCTGTCAGGTCTCCAGGACCGGCAGTAAAAGTACCAGTAGCCACAGTACCTGCCGCAGTGTGAACGTGGTCGGTTTAGCAGGTAGGTACTCCTAACGCGTACGTGACCCGCGCCGATCTTGATTGATACCCCGAGAGCAACACAGAGTAGCTGCATGTCAGAGGTGGCAGTGTAGTGATCAAAGTAATTCTTCTGCTTGTTTACCTAATGTTAATGGCGGATAGCCGTTTTATTTTTAAGTTAAGTAAAATAAATATTTAAATACATATTTATTTAAGTTAGCTACTTAGGGGCTCGTGGCAAAGTAATAACGTAAGGTTAAGCTATGCTTGCCGAGGACGGTTCGTGGATGGGTGACCATGTTTACATACCGAGACCCACCGTGTACATTAAGCCGTTGGTCCCAGCTGACGGTTATGGGTCGTCAGAAGTCCAAAATTCTGACAACCAGTCTTACCAAGGGGTATCGAATTACGCAGTAACTGGGTTGTGGAGGTCAGATAGCCAGTCGCTCCATGTATATTACTGGTATTCAGCTGCATCCAGTTAGACTGGAAGCCGACCCCAACATAGTTGGAAGAAGGCAGACAGGTGATGATTACGTTAAGTTATTTTTATGGGTACCTACCTAAAAGTGTGTAGTGGAGTGTCAAGTTGATTGTAAATATTTGCCGCTAGATTGCAGGTGTTTCTCATTAGGGAACAAGTACTTACTATTATAGTGCAAGTAGGTATTTATCTACTGATAGACTTCAAGAATGGATGAACTTGACTGCAAGTACTAAGCAATCATTCTCACACTATTAGACGATTACATTGTACAAAACACTTGCAGCCCAGTCTTTAGTTTATTACAATCTAATCTATGGCCCTGGTCACCCTCTGCGGGCACCTGTATTAATGAGGCGTATCTGTCGGCTGCAGGGCAGGCCCCGGTATCATCCCCTTTCTAACTAAACGCTACTGACGCGGACGGAAGGCGAAATATTGGCCTTTATTTGTACGGGAAATCGTTGATACGGTAAATTATTTCTTCTTCTTACTTTATTTTTCTGTTTTATTTTAATTTGATATTTTGTTTTTGTTTTTCAATTGCATATGAAGAGCGAAATTCACCTAACACAAGCATCTTCTTGCTTAAAAGGTGATCTCCAACTCATGTGTTTTCATTGTATGTATCTACCTAATTGCTATAAATATTTTTATTTTATTTTATTTCTTCTTCAGTTTCTACTCGCTGCAGGAAATATTTATTTAACAGTTCATGTACACGCATATAAACAGTCAAGAAGAAAGGAACAGAAAATACGCACAAAGGAGGTGCTTGTTTCTAAAGATATGTTCTGTTCTAGCGTCCCTGCGATCGGAGAATATATAGAAAGAAATGTAGACACCAACGAGAAAATAAAATACATAAGACCAAACTATTCACTTAGGTATATTTAAATAAAGGATACAATATACTTACCAACTAACAATTTACCTACTTAGTTAAAAGCTTAAAAGTTTCATTGAGTTAATAATACATTGGGCATTGTCATGCAGTGCTTACTATACCTAGGTACCTAGAGAGTAAGGGAAGAGAGAGCGCATCACTGCACCTGTATCTGCGCATACACTTGTGCGCTATAGGTAATATCTCCCGCGTCGATGGTCAGTCTCCGCTGAGATTAGCTGCCAAGAACGAAATTCGGTCTGGAGCAGTACTATACGTACAGACAGAAATAGATAAAAGTCAATGACTTTTGAGAAAAATAACAGGCCCTTTTGTTCAATAGGACAAGTTCATAGATTTCCCAACAGTAGCAAAGTTTGGTCTAAAAGGTCTCCTAGGACCATTACACAGACCTGAATAAATCTAAGTCTTCAGAACTCCTAACTTATCGACTGGAGACCATCTTTACAACCTAAACTTTACAAATATTTTATGTACCTAACACACAAATTTTGAAATGGAACTCAATTTTAAGTCACCGTTATGTATACTTTACTGTCTTTGATATTTTAACGCAGCGGCAGAAATACTAAAATCCAAGTTTATCCTTTACCTTTTCAAATTAAGTGACGTCTGAATATTCGAGGGTAAGCACGGTAGATATTCCAGAATTATGACCAAGAATCAAACTCGATTATGTCTTTACTACTCAGTCTAGACTTTGAACATCGTTTCGGAATACGTATGTTTTTACCTCAAAGAAGGACAATGACCTCTCAACCCTTTAAAAAATCACCGATCCGCCCCCTGGATCACCCCAATTTGTAAGGAATCGGTGATTTGTTTCAAACATCGAACGCTCGGGGCTACGTACATAAGTTCACGAGAAAAATAACGGTAACACACGTGATGTACGAGGAGAAACGATACTTATGTTATGTGTTCGAATTTAGAAACGAGTACTGACAGAAGATTGTGTTTATTCTGATTTTGAAGGTTTAAATATGTATGCCAGTATTAAAATGATGGATTAGGAATTTAAGCAGGGATTTAAGTATAAAAAGTATATTTATTTCCCAAACTATGTAATACACACAGTACACACAGACAGTAAAGGTAGAGTTGGTTAATTTAATATTGCACCCTAATTGCATAACACACTATCAATCGGAATCTGAATCATTTTTAAGCAAATTGCTAATCCATTGCTTCATAAGTTCGAAAAATGTGTCTGCTCAACACGTAAATAACGCAATGAATGTTGTTGACCTGTCAAAATGAAACCGATTCCGATTGATAATGTGTTACCCAATTAGCCCGCTGGTCATCATTTCAAGTGAACTCAGCCATCTAAATGTACACTTAGGACCATTTCGTATCAACTAAAGCATCTTTCCAAGGTTCAAATCTTTGATTATTAGATACGCCCGTGCTATCACTTTACTTACAGAAATGTTAAATAAGCGCTGAGTTACCTAATTCATACTGTAGCCTCTATGAACCCACATTTAGGCAAATACTTGCGAAATTAACATATCATTTGCAAATGAAAACATTCACACGTATTCTCTTCCACAATAACAGCACTCTATTGCGCATTAGTTAGCATGGAGATTGTACAAATAAAGCATTAGATTCGCTCAGCGAGTGGGCCGGAAGTGGCCGGCCGGAAGCGAGCTTCTGCCGGAAGTACACCTCATTTCCTGTTACTGTAACATCTCGGTGAGCAAATGATAGAGATGCAAGCTTTTCTTATTTCTTAGACAAAGGATTTCTGGAAATTCAGCTTGTTATTTGCTTTTTACTTATATACCTACATAATGTGTACTATGTATCTATTGTAGTATATATTATTATTATTTTGCACCACTGACAACCCCATTTTTTATATTCACGCAATCACTGTCCATTCCAAGGTTGCCTGGAAGAAATCGCAGAAAGCGATAAGAGGCCGCCCATTGTATGTTTTGTATTAATAATTGTATTTTTTTTTGTTATGTATTTTCTGGTGTACAATATTGGTGTCTAAAGAAGGAGTCTGTCAGAAAGATGAAGCTCATTCCAAAGCGTAATAGGTTCCTATGGAGAAGAACGGGTTCGAAATACTATTGATTATCTTGCTGCTTGTCAATGTATAAATAAATAAATAGTACTTGTATTGTAATCATCATTTGAAATCAACGTAGCGAGGGAAGTCCTCAGGTAGATCAACGATCTTAAAAGGTGGCTGGGATAGACTGGAATCGGAAGCTTGGTGGAGGCCTGTGTTCAGCTGTGGACTGTGTTAGGCCAAGTTGGTTGATTGATCAATCGAACGGTTTAAAGAAACCGACTCTCTATGAGCATTTTGACACCTCGATCAAATGTTCGATGGTTTTTATGAAGCAGTTACATCTTACTTTTCGGTGGGTGTGATTCTCTAATGTTGCGTCACTAGGTCAGACTTCATACGTCTACGAGTTCCCACGTGGATAGTGAGAAGTTTGGCTCCAGACTTTACCTAGCATATTATTATTATTTGGATACTAATATAAGTTTTAAGTTTTCTACTGTATGGATTCTCTGTGGTCCGAAATAACGGTTTATTATAATTATTTACAAGCTTCTGCTGTCGAATTGGTGAATACATAAATATATATAAGTCAGTAAGTAACAGTTCTGTGTGTGTCTCGATCGATCGTAAACAGTTAAAAACTTGGAAGAAACTTACAATCCTCGAAATAGAGCAGCTATAAGTTAGTCGAGGAAGCACCCCTCTAGCCTTTAGTAAGTCTTACAACTTGTACTTACTGGTGCAGGAATCAATACAGAACTTTAAGTAAGTACATGTAATATTTTCAATTCCCTCTAGAATAAAGTTCAAGAGGAAGATATATTTATTGTTGTGTATTTTTATTTTTATTGGTTTAACTAAAGAACAAAGGTCTTGTACAGTTTCATCTCATGAATAAAACTGGAACCAATTACTTAATACATAAAATATACTTTTTTGTTTCGTAGAAACTTGAGAACATAACATAACATCACACCTATGTGGTAAGGTAGAGATACCTATAGCACACCCACATTTCGCCAGTTATGTTATATTTAAGTCCAATGTACCAGGGGGCGAGCTTATTGGCATCAACCGGGTACAAATCCAGTCTCTGGGCTGCTACTAAAAAAACTCTAATGGAACTCTTTGCCCGACCTGGGAATCGAACCCAGGATCGATCTCATGCTCAGCAGTAGCGCTTACGACCACTACACAAGCGAGGCAACTTCAGAAATGGTAAGCAATACGAACTCCACTCCTGGAACCCGTGATAGAGGTTGCTTCAACACGCAAAGTTTTGTTTTAGTCTAGTCACCAGTATCTATCATATTATAGAGAATTTATACCCCAATTACTGCAATCGGCATTCGAAATAATCTACTACTGCTATCATTATAGCGATCAATAAAATTCTTAACAAAATTGCTATCATAATGATTCCACCTCACACCTACACACCAACATTGTCATAAACTGGCATACGTTTATATTGTCACTGTCCGGCACGCCCCGGCACAACAGCTAAATATCGCGTTACCAATAACAAATTACTATATCCACATACACAGCGCTGAATAAACACTCAAATTCAATAGCCTGCAGTCAATTTCACACTGTTTATAACCAACTTACACACAACCTTACAAAATCCATTCTCAACTTTATTCCCTTGACATAAGAGTCGGTTATGTGCAAAGGTGTTGTGGGTTTACAGTATCCCGCAATATTTTATCTTGAAGTTTACGATTGGATATAGTGTTACAGAAAAAGAAGGAAATAAGGCTGTTTTGTGTTGTGGTGTAAAGTACGGACGACATGAACAGCCAGGTTATAGGAGAGTCATTCATTGAGCCATGAAGGAGGCGCGTGAGGCGCCTATCGGAGTGAAAGCTGTACGTAGTTATTTCATAGTCTAGTTACATTTTGCTCTTTTAAACTAATATCACACTCAGTACCGTCTTTACCATAAGGGCACACGGGGCCCGTGCCCAGGGCCCTCTACCCCACGGGGACCCCGGAAGGCAGATATTACAACGCAAGCTATCTACATTCAAAAGCGCATATTTTGACACTCGCAAGGGAATCAAAACCTATAGGGTACTTCCCGTTGACTTAGAATCATGAAATTCGGCAAAAAGCAATGTCATTTACCACAAGTAAAGGAAAAAATCTGAAAACCGTAAATTTGTAGTTACACACCTACAAATTTGTACGGAACCCTCGGTGCGCGAGTCCGACTCGCAGTTGACCGGTCTTTTTTACTTTCCAAAGGGGCCCCAAATTCTTGTGTGCCCAAGGGCCCCCGGCCTGCCCTAAGACGGCGTTGATCACACTAATGTTATAAAGGCGAAAGTTTGTGAGTGTTTGTGTTTATATATGTTTCTTACTTCTTGACGCTCCAACGGCTAGCCGTTGGAGCGTGAGACCAACTTTGATAAAATTTTGTATGGAGGTAGCTGACACCCTGGTTTAACATATAGGTTACTTTTTATCCCGATATTCCCACGGGATCGACATTTACGCGGGTTAAACCCTGGGGCACAGCTAGTTACTTTATAATATTTGATATTTTGCATATTTGTTTTGTCGCGAAAACGTAACAATACTTTCACGCTAAAACGGCTAAACGGATCTGGATGAAAATTAGCACATGAGTAGACTATGACTTGCAGAAGGACATAGGCTACTTTTCATCCTGGATCGCAGACGAAGTCACGGACAACATCTAGTTAGCGATACGAGTATAATCGACATGAGTTCTACATACAACACAATACTTAAGACATGGTACATTCGCCTTTAGTAGGTAGTATTTTCGTTTGATTATGCATCCAGATTGATTCATGGAGATTAGGACAGATTATTATAATTTCGTTGTTAACAATTAATGTTTATAGCACTGTGTGACCTAAACTCGTCACGGTTTTCTGTAACTTAAGTAGAACAGAATACTCTAGTGAGTAGTCCATTTTTACACAGAATAGCTGACTTACGTGCGAGTTTAGGTCACATCAGCTATAAAATAGTATACGACACGTGTGTATCGTAATGTACTATTTTAGGCCTACCACAAAAAGTTACCAATTAGCATGTCTAATTGATATGGAAAGATGAAATGAATATTAGAACTTGATTAACTTCATTTCTATGATCTTTTACCACCTAGCCGATCATTGATTATTTGCAAAGTTTGGCAATTCTGTTAAAAAGAAAATTTATGTAGATTTCCGAAAAACAGACTCACCCGCTGCCCGCCTGTAACTTGTCCCACACCTCATGATTGTTGTCGCAAATCGGCCGGCGTGCTACAAAATTAAAAATAATCCGCGCGACATCGCATGGTCCACAATATTAGAGAACTTTATCAGCTGTGTTATTGGCTCTGTTGTGTATTCAGTGTGCGACAGGATGTGGTGCAAGGTTTCATTTCAAAGGGCATTTGAAATAACTATACTCGTCCTACTTTTACTTCGTCCAAGCATTTACTTAGAAAATATGTAAGTATCTTTATCGTCGCCGGAGCAAAGACAATATCCGCAGATGAAGGTTCACGGACAGCTCAAATCTCAAGTGCGTATGCGGCACCTCCCCACAGACAATAGCTCACCTTAATCCATCCTACGCCGCATGCCCGTCACCTATGCACTATCTTCTCTTATGACTGTTTGGGCAAAAGATTTTTGAACTTTTTGCGATCGATACGCTAAGAAGAATATCCTCGTGCACTTCCAAACACAACATGGTACATCTGTAACCAATAAATTATGTATATCTTATTAATTTATTCCTTTCATATTTATGAAAGCATTGTGCATATTTATGCACAATCTTTTACTCGAGACTGCACATGCTGTGATGAGCTAATTGGATGATTGGTTGACAGTAACAAAATCTCCTTTTACCAACCAATATCCGAATTCAGGTCCCGATATTATAAGGACTGCTAACTTCATGAGACATTGAGCCTGTTTAAACATGTCACTGTATCCTCTACACACACTATAACAGTTACAAGTTGACAAGTCCATGTAGCGAATAAAGATAGCGACGCACTTTACCTATACCTCCACTCCAGCGCGGTGTGTTATTCTGACCAATTGAGCGCTAACAAGTAGCACGACAGTAGCTAGACTTTACACAACGATGCCTGTTTACATTTCCGTTCAAACTTTACGTCTACGCGCTTTTTCCCTTAAAAAAAATATATTTTGCTAAAATCATTCGGAAAAAAACCGACAATTGCACTGCTAGTAAAAAGTCATAAGAAAAGTTTAGAACCAATATGTTAAGAAACCACGAATAGCCGTATCAAGCGTTCCGGTTGTTGTTAAAGGTAACATAACTGTGCAGCTGTATAAGGGCTGTAAACATCTTTCTCGACCCAAGAAACCACCAGATCCTTTCATACTCTAAACCACTTGCAACCTTTACTTTGCGTCGTGCTCAGTTTTATAAGGCTGTAACAAGAGCCACGCGTGTGGAAACGATATCTTCCACTCCGTTCCATACAACACAACATTATACTGCGAAACACAGCCATCACTTCATATACTAACTACATCACTAAGCCCAATGGGGCAGCCCTAGTGCAACGATTTACTTATAAAGTGAGACTTGAGACGTTTTCTGATACTTGGCAATACTAAATGTTTATGGATATGAGTTTATAGAACGTGTAGGTAGTGGAATGGTGGGTCTCCAAACATGGTTGAATATGGTTCAGGCATGTGTTTAAATGAGATGAAAACCTTTTAAGGCTGGGTCACGGGTTGGGTTTAATAATGATGGGTTTCAAATCGAAATCCTCTTTTGTACTAGGTATGCGGGTACGTTTATGTTATCTTTGCACACATTTTTCTTCGAGGAAATATTAGCTAGTCAATAAGTTTGCTAGTAATAGCCAGGATGCTTGAGATGTACTTGAGTGGGTTAGGTATACTATGGTCACACGTAAAGCACCCCAATACGCAAAATTGTACGTTTTCAAAGTTTCACCGAAGCATTTATTTTTATTCCAGCACCACAAACATCTCCTGTTATCATTACTTAAAGCTTTTACTCACAGCAGACAAATTGCCAGCGGCAATATTTTCCCCAAAAATGTCGTCATCCAAGCTTCGTTTTATTCCAATTAAAATATATGGAGGTACTTGTCGCCGCGCAATGGAGTACAAATTAAATAAATGTGGAGTACTGACGTTTCGGCGGATTGGATGGGGCAGGCTCGCAGGCGATGCAACTTGACGCCTAAGTGCCGCGCGGGTCCGTTGATACACGACACGGCCCACGGGAACGAGAATTGACGGATAACGGATGATTGTAATTAATGCTGAACGTCGTTTGAGAGGGGAGGGAAGTGCTCTTAGTGATATTGGTTTGATGCTGATTAGATGGTAAGATGTTGTTGTATGGGTCGTGTGGTGTTTCACGATTAATTACTGAAGAGATACAAGAAGAAAAGATACATTATTTTATCTATGGTGTTTATTTTACTTCTTTTCATGTCGGATACGAATTTATCTTCTAGTAGATACGAGTATCTATTATACGTTGGACTAAGGATATATTAAACAATTGATGATCTAAAGGCAAGAATTCGTAATAAAGCACTCTTCTTTAATAAAACCTTTGCCTCAAAATTCAGTCCAACATATTTGCTCTTTGACTTATTGAAATCTATTCAGAGGGAATAAATATCTAAATTGAGGAAAATGTATAAAGCAAAATTTCAAGCCGCATTCCCGAAATTGCGTTTATTCCATTGGCGGTACAGCACACAATAGAACATGACAAATCAGCGCGTACAATGTCGTGCCGCGCAACAATGGACGCGCACCCAAATCACGGACCCACTTAAGGCGTTTGACTGATTGTTTCATTTATCCTGAACGAAGTAAGTAACGGAAAATGAAAATAGAAATGCAATACAATAAGGTTTTCTGAGAGAGAGGTACTTAACTAAATGAGGGAGTAAGTGAATAGGTATGCACACATGTCATAGGTCTAAAAAGGTGTGATGTATGTCTATCCTATGTGATGTTTGTCGAAGGACCGATGGCCAGTGCAGCAGACGAGTCCTAGAGTGGACACCGCGTATCGGCAAGCGTAGTGTGGGACGACCCCAGACAGATGCACTGATGACCTTATGAAAGAAAGGTGGCTGGGACGGACAGTATGCGGAAGGCGGAGGACAGGGTGTTGAGGGCGCAGCCTGGGAGAGGCCTATGTCCAGCAGCGGACTGCGATAGGTTGAGTTGATGTCTATCCTCAACATAATACTGACTTCAATATATCTAGTCTCATCTTATAGTCTTCTTTACCGTACACGGCGACGGCGACTGAAACGAATTTTCTTTCCTTTCGTGAATCCTCTGATGACTAGTAAAGCGTTTGGTCTTGAAAACCAGGTCACACCGTGTACAGTTTCGATCTAGTAAATGGTTGTTAGAAAGATGAAATCAAACAACTTTAGAGAAGATTTTTTAGAAAGATAGAGCCTAGAAAAGGCCGAGAAAAACACCAAGTGGAAGAGAAATAAAGGTTCAACAAATTATATTTAACAACCAACAGGGTGATCAATAAAAGGTTCTGTGAAGTTATATCGCTTTTTATCACTAAACTTTGAACATATTTCTACTGTTTTACTGTTGTCTTATTTTCCGAATGGGAGGCCGGGGACTCGGGGAGGAAAGCTCTTTGATATGCTTAGGATTTCCTTAACGTGTAAGGGCAAACAAACGTTGTTGGTATTTTTTTTTCTGCAAATTCGTGCGATGATTGGCTCGATTTATAGATTTGTGGAGGAAAAATGGTTAAACGGTGGTAGTGGTGGTGGTGGTAATGGTTTGGGACTGTTACCTCTAGTGTCGTACAACAAATCTATAGCCACTTTCTTACATAAAAATGTACCTACATCCTATAGCAGAGTGCATACAAGCTCTGCTCTCCACCACGATAATTTATTATAGGTACAGAACAAAAGATGTTTCAACATAAACTCATAAATGTCCAAAACGCATTAGGACATTATCGAGTCCAACTTATCTTCAATGTCACAATTCGCACTGGCGCCAATCCCGTACCCCACGCCACGCAAGTAAAAAATATTTGACAAGCTACCGATAAGAGTGAGTGTCACATGGTGTCACCCGGCGCCCGCGGTACGATCCGATGCCCCCGCGACGATTGATACCGTGTTCTTAGAATAGCGGATGTTGCAGGTAGTTGAACGCATTGGCACTACAACTCTGGTTTTTCTGAAATCATTGACTGTTATGATGCGTTTTTATTTTCTCATACTTTTGTGCATTCATTGCTATTTCTTCAAGATAACTGAAACGTGACGAATTTTGGTTCACTTCGAAAAAAGTTAACAGCTACAAATTAGGTAAACTAATGAGTCCTGAAAAGCTTTGAAAAGAACTTACCTACGTCATAACTAGTCAAACATTTCAAGACCTACGAAGATGAAGGTGACGATATTAAAACACCTTGGCAATAGGTTAGGCTGATGCACGGAATGGCCTACAGACGACACACAAAAAAAGAATGAACTTTTTTAAAAAGAGACGTTCACAGACAGAATTTCAAGTAAAAATATAAAATGTTCGATAGCAATGATATAGTGTCCTCGTGTATCTCTTTATGACGTCTGGGCACATTTCACGAGCTCCATGTTTGCTCCGCCTTCGAGATAAGGTTTCCTTGAACAACGGATGTCAGAGTAGTTTGGTGCATTATATTATGAGTTGGAATGGAATCAGAGTTACGGGCCAATCGTCTGATGTGGAAATTGTCGTAACATGATAAAGTTTTCCGTTTAGAACATTTTAAGCTATTGCATAGCTTTTATCTTGGGCTTTGAGCGTGGCGACCGAATGAAGAAATTCCGTAACGAAAATAAACCTAAGCATCGTCTAACGTCGTATCAGTTCGGCAGACTTCGGCACGGTGTTTGTGTGCGTTGCTATGCAATAGCTTTACCGCGGCAGTCCCCGAGTGCCACACGTATTTATTTTTGTTCGAGTTGTTGGAATCACTGAGTTTATGAGTCTGTTGGTGTGAAGGAATAATAATTATTCATTCTATTATAAAAATATATAATATTATATTTCTATACCTTCTCTCTCCATAGAATCCTGTCTACCTATCTGTTAATAGCATGAACTTTCTTGGCATCAAATTCCCGAATTAAAATCAGTCGTCCTTTATTGTCCTTTTCCCTATCGATACCGAATTTTTCAACTGCTTTGAGCACCTTTCTAATTTTATCCCGTTTTCTTTTGTTCCTTTCTTTGGTCCACTTGCCTACCTGACGTAAAGCAGGAGTTTACGAGAATAGATAACACTGATGACGCGTCCTGTGTCCCATGGCACCTCATGTCTGGGTAACGTTTCGCACAGTCTCGTCTCCTTAGATAACTGTTCGTGGTACAACGGATGTCGCAGGTAGTTTAAAATGCATGATGCACGGAATTGGAGGATTATTGGCTTGTAACTTGATAATAGCCAGAGATGAGACGAGTAAAGTCAATGTCGGATCCCTCAAGTCAGTTTATGGTGGAACTTAGCAATAAACATGGATAAACATATATTTTGGAATATGTGGTAGCATGCAGGTGCGTAGATCAAGGAAATACAATAATGGACGACGATGATGATGATGATGGGGCTCCCTTTTCCGCACTTAGACTCCCATTTGGTCCGTTGTGCGTAAATGGACGACGATGACTAAAGGATGTGTTACTTCAAAGAGATTTCAGGATCGTAGATGTCAGTGGTGTTCTGACACCTCTGTTATTCCTATCTATGATTAGCCTAACATCTGTTCTGACTTATTAGTGATCAATGTGATCATTTCATTTTCATTTCACAACAACAACATTAATTTCTATATTGTTAGTTAAGTAAGTAGGTACTATGCCGCTTCAAAATCTGCTAGATATATGAAAATCAAGTTTTGGGACACAAAATGTAAATACACATAAAATTAACATCTTTATCATTCAGCAGCTCACGAATCAATTGGTACAAATTCTGTTGAAAAAAGGGAAATAAAAAGCTGTGGGGCGACATTTGCGCGCCATGTTGGCGACGTCAAGTGCGTGCGCGCAGGTAGCAGACACTCAGTGGAGACACTTAACTAGTGCTGGGCACGGGTAAAAAGGTTTATCGATAATATTTTTGGCTCTATTATGTTGATGATTTTGAGTTTTAAAATGATGAAAAAGTGGATGATTCTTGCAATACCATGGACGTTAAAAAAATAAACAGTTTTATTAAACTAAGGATGGAACGGTGTAAGTCATCATCAACATCTAGTGATGATCATAATCTCTTAAGAATCCGTTAGTAAATTAAGTAAATTTTAAGTATTATAAATACTAAAATTATATTTAAACTTGTTACTCCTATCTTGAAATTCTTGAAAAGCTCACTTCCAATAATTAGAATAAAGTAAATCAATCGACAATTCCAAATTGCCAACACACATCACTAAACCCATAGTTTATACGCGTCATATATCAAACACTTGAGATCTTTATCTGAGTGAAGTATTACTGGTCCACTCGAGCGACCCCCACTGTCCCACTGGCACAGGCTGCGGCCACAAAAAATAACCCGATAACACTGATTGAGCTAACGTTTTAGCGATACAACTGATGGGAAACTGCTTTGTGTCTCCATTAGGATACTTGTCAGGTTGCTCGGATGTTTATACCATGTGCAAGTTTAAAGATATGGTAAAGATGACCGTAGAACTGTTCAGTAGAACTAGTGGGAACAAACGACTTTGCAACCTGGTTGCCGTCAAAGTAAGCGACGCTCTATTTTCTCATGCCTGTCGCGTTAGGAAACTACGTGGTAACAGTAAGAGTACAGGCAGTAACTCACTTTCAAAAAATTATTAAGTACCTACTTACATACCATAATCAGTCTATAATGTTCCCACTGCTGGGACACAGGCGTCCTCTATCTGTAAGAGGGAAGCCCAGTGCGGTTTGGTGGATGTAACATGTTTTCGAATTTTTGGTTCTAGGACATGCCGGTTTCCTCACGATGTTTCCCTTCACCTTGTTGAGAGCAGCAAAACCCATACCTAGCAAAGTTCCTAACAATGTTTGTTATATCTTGATTACTGATTGGTTTTCCCAGTATGGATTTACGATACCTATGGTAATTTATTGGAGTGCTCCGCGAGGATGTCTAATTTTAAAACCTGACCTTTAGGCACTTTTAAGAATGTCAATAATTATGATGGATAGAGCTATGGAGCTCTCTATGAACTTTTAGGTTAAATTTTAATTGTAGGAAAATGTAGGAAGGCCCTTTATAAGAAAGTTCAGTATCGCCGTCACCAATGACTCATTGGAATATATTTCAGTTCTCTCCACCGCAGTCGCCAAACGGAAATGCCTTCGGATCTAAACGTGAGATAGGTGGTCGATTCTCTCCGCTATTGGACAGTGCTGCTCTGTCTCGGTACTAATCCCGCATTATCTATTATACTGGCTATACTGTAGTGATACTATAAGGTTATGGTTTCAAAGACGCAGTGTGCGGAGAGGAGAGCTCGTGTTACATGCGCGAGCGATGCTGGGCCCGTATTCATAGTCCGGTTGGGTATTTTTGTTTTAGCAAAGGAGAATTTAGTTGGATGGACTAGTGACATATTGAGTATTAAATGAAAGTAAATTAGGATCACGGCAGGTGTAAGTAAAAACAGAGCCTAGTAGTCAGTACCGTGTGATCTAAATAGATCGTAAGGATTCAACGTTGTTACATTTTAACAAAACATCCCGAGCTTGTTGATGTTAATTTAATGAGGACATTACATTATCATGAGCAGGTAACACTCGGAAACGAAATAATGAGTCGTAATTGTAAGCCTATAAAAATGATTCAAACTCACAAAACGTGATGTACCTTTAAGAATGTCATTACAAGCGAATAAAAGACAGGATGGCCATTATGACGGAGCCCTCTTTATTACGCAACGAAGTAAAATAGCCCAGTGAGTTATAAAAAGTCACTGCCTATTAAATTCCTCCGTATATTGTACTCTTGTAACTAATAAAATAAAAATGAGCTTCATTTGTTTTCATACAAAAGCAGTTTTATGAAGTGAAATGAAAGGACTGAAAATTATTTTTTTACGGTATGGCAGATTTTGAAGTCCTTAAAGAAAGGTGCTAAAAATACGCATAACTTTCAGTTTGTTCTTCACGTTTTCCTTACGCATTGAAACAAATCAAAATGCACTTGAAAATGTTGTGAAGAAAATATTGAGTGTGTATTTAAAAAACAAAACATGTTTTGATGTATGTAATAATTGTTTTTCTATTTTTCTAAGTTCTTATTTTCTATCTATCATTTACTGGACTATGAATACGCGCTACACGTGGTTTCGCTCACCGCACGGAGCGGACACAAGGCAGGAGGTATTACGATGATTTAACACTGTTACACTGCTCTCGCTACATCTACTGTAGATTAGTTGTAGTGCAGCTTATGTAAACGACCTATGAGTTTTTCAATAGGTATACATTATAATACAAAATGCATCGAAATCTATTTAATTTGCTGCGAAATGAAAGTAAAGCAACTCTTCTAAAATAGTTTTATCTCGAACAATAACACCAATAACTTTAAGTTAAATATTGAAGCGCTTAATTAACAAAGTTAAGTTCCAATATTTATCTACAAAGTATTACAATTAAGAACTTTAACGCATTCATTGTACAATATACCTTATGTCTTAGATTGCTAGGTTCAAATTAAACTGAGCTTATTGATATTATATGAGGATATAAATTTAAACGTTCAATATTTGTTTATACAGTACTGCAATTAAATTCTGTAACACACCCACAGCAAAATATAACAAAATGCTGTAGAGTTAAGGTCCAAATTCCTTTTGAAGTTATTATTACGGGGTGTAAAAACAATGTTGCAAAAATTATCGGCGAAGAGTGCGAAGTGGCCACCCAACACGAACAGAACAGCCACGATATAGACAAGCACAGAAATTCCACTCAATGGCACTGAAAGTTTTCTTCATTTCACTTTTTTTTGTCACTACGTAAAGCGTCAAAGTGTGAGTGGTTTACCGCAGTCTTAGATAAAGCAGTATTGTTTGTATTCTATTACCATTCACTCATCCTTCGGCATCTACTTAGAAGGCATAAGTAGATACTGGATTAGGTATATTGTTAGGCCCGGCTCTAGAATCGTGCCCTTGATGGTAAAAGTCTCGCCCCTATTGCATAGGGTTAAAACATAACTGGTACAGTATGGGTGCAGTATAGATATATATCTGCCTGACCCTTAGGGGGTTACAGGCGTGAGTTATGTGTGTTTCCTAGGTATGCGGCCTCTTCATGTTCATAAAGTTCACTACTGTAACTGCAAACCTTCTGAGCCACGTTACTTGGTGGCAATAAGTGCATGAGATACAAGATGGCGTGCAGTAAATTTGTTAAGTGCGCGGGCGCAAGTTGAAGTGCGATGCGATTGGCTGTTATGTGCAGTAGAGTGACCACGTATGGTTGAAACGATCATTCTTTCACGAATTATTTTTGTTGCTAAAAACAAAAGGAATTGTGCAATTATCGTGTTTCAATAATAGCAAGTTTCAATACTCAAGATTAAGGATGGGCCGAAAATCGTTTCTTAAAGTGTTAAATTAAATCTTATTAGATATTTAAAATGTACATAAAAGGCGTTTCACTCTAGAAAAAACGAACTTTTTATTTTTACCGAATGTTCAGCCGAAGTTTTCGGTTCACATAACGTTCCGCCAATCCCTACAGATCCTTAAATTCACAAAAAAATAAATAAAAACCAGGTTCTTGAGTTTTTCGTGCATTTATACTAATTAATGTCGTGCATTTGCACTCAGTAACAATGAACCGTTCTAATTGGTCATATTTTCCAGAAAGAAGAATGCTTATTAAACCATAATTTTACATTTTCCTATCATAGACTTATGAAATCAGGAGAATCTCCTATTTAAAACTCTTAATTTATCCTATCACTCAAAAAAAAAATCATTTAATACAAAACTAAACATGAAAAACAAGAAAAAACCTGGCACATTCCCTCACAACAATGAATCAGGCGCATCCTACTGCTAGCGAGAACGTTGTGCGCGCGATGACAGCGAAATGCGCGCGCCGAGCGATTTACAGC